>JAODUD010000026.1:3619905-3631335 GCA_026784285.1 Stomatorhinus walkeri | reverse complement strand
AGGTGCTAGTGTGTGAAATGTTCCTTATTTCATATTTTTAAATGCATTAATTACTAATTATTGTCAGGTATTTAGATGTTATAATATTTTCATGGAGTCGTTTTTTTTGCTATTCTAATATTTAGGGTTACAGATATATAATTGACAGTTCTGTTGAAAAATACGTACAGCTGAGTGACGGGTTTCTACACCGTTCTGGGTTGTTCCTTGCCTTGTGCCTGTAGCTTCCAGGATTGGCTCTGAACCCTCACGACCTTCCATGGGATGCAGGGTATGAAAGATAGATGGATCAAATTTCTGCCCTGAATCAGTTACTGGGTTAGCTAAGTTTCCCGGCTGTAGCTCTTTATTAAGTATTAATGATTAAGAGTCTAAGCTCATCTCCTTGCAGTAATGTTGTGCTAATGTGTAGTACTTTCTCTGTTCAGGGTCCTCCCCGCTTTTGAGCCCAGTGCATCTTGGGATTGCCTTGGCTAACCCTAACCCCCTACTGTGTAAGTGCTTATGGAAAACAGATTAATGGGCAAAGCAGTCATGCAGCACTAGAACTTTTTATTGAAAGAATATGTTTTCTGTAATGCATTACATTAACTGCACTTTCATAATGCATTTATAAAGTATTCATAGAACATTCATAAGCAGCATGTATATATGCCTCAACAGCATTAAAATACATTGATTATATGATTATAATGTTTCATATAATATTTGTTATTGATGTATAGTACAGCTGTTGTAGAATGGTATGGTATACCTACATACTAAATATAGATGTTCTATGAGTGCATTGTGAAGGTGCAGTAAAGGTAAAGCATTACAGTACCATGTTTTGTGCTATCTAATGCTAATATTTTATCTGCTCATTCAAAATATGTAGAATATACACTTCTTTGTAGTGCTAGTCATGTAATTGTTTTAGTTATATGCTAATCATTATCGTAATAGGTTTACTAAATTCTGTTTACTGATCCACATGGGCTAAATTATAAAATTGTGTGTCAATGTCATATTACTTCTATTGCCCTTATATAGCAATTAGCTACTGTATGAGATACTGCCTGTGAGCCTGAATAAGATGAGCGATCGCAGAAACTGGACGGATGGAGGGATGTATGACAATTTTTATTATGATATTTCTTGATTGGTAATTTTCTTTCTTTATTTGTGTGTTTGTTGTATTTAGCTTGTGATGCATCACACATTATACTAACCCAAGTGCTTGGTGATGGGCATAAAAGTAAAATGTAATTTTCATCAGGTTTAAACAATACTAACTGATGTAAAAAAAGACAAAATCAAATCCTTAGCACACAGAGGGATAAAAAGGTGTAATGGGGATTTTATTTATGAGGTCAGTCTTTACCAGCAGGGGAACAGAACAGCCACATCTCTGAAACAGTCTTCCCTAAAGAAACATCGACCATGCACAGATCCTAAATCATCACCTGTGAATTGGTAATGTGCCCTTAACCAATTAACTGTCAAGTAACAATTAATTGTTCGAGGCTCCCCTGCAGACGTTGGCCCACCCTCCCAATTTCTTTCAGACACGTGGGAACTCTGCACAGGACTTAGTGAGGATGTAGCAAAAGAGATAGAAGCTGAGAAGCAGCTCTAATTTATTCCATTCATTTGGTACGTAGACCCTTGTTTGTGCAGGAGTGTTAGAAATGTTTATTGATTTGGCTGATTTTGCTGTTTAAAATTTGCACAAATTTGCACTCTGGATGTTTACACAGCTATATATCAGCTGTATATCCTTTGCAGAATGATATAAGAAATGATATATTACGCAAGTGTTGAATGTAATGAAACAATGAATCAATTTTTAGTATTACATCATTGTATTATGTCAACTGGCATCTCATTTAGGGTGTCTCCTGTCTTGTGTCCTGTGCATCCTGGGTTAAACTGCAGGTCAGAGGAGTTTCTAGCCAAGGAAACGACCAGGGGCTAAGTCAAGATTACCTGGAGCTTTTTTTTTCCAAGGAAGCTAAAATACTCAGGGGTAAGGAGAAAATACTCATGGCTATAGCCCTCAGTGATCGGACGTAGTGACGTCCATGCTTCAGGGGCTATATTTGGACGATCTAAAATGCATAAAACGCAAAACAAAACTAACATTTATGGGCGTGTCCAAATATATTTCTCTATTTCGACGCCGAAAAAACAGACTTTTATGCCAAAAAAAGGTAGCAACAGTGCATGATCGACGGCCGATTGCTATTACAATGGCATGTGTAAAGGCGTGAGTGCGTCATCTACAGGAGCGCCACTGTTCACCCCAACCTACAGTTTTTAATGTGTTTCCAAAAGTTCAAGTTAAAGGCGATTGAGCTGTTATGTTTCTGCATCTCACAATTTAGATTCCTTACCAGGTCACAGACGATTCAGCTCTTCTGCCTGCTGATCCCTCCTTGCCCACGCTGCTGCCGGTTGTTGGCATTGGCACATGCAGTTCAGCATCACGCCTTCAACGTAAAGCCCTCTAATGTGTCCTCATTTATGCCCAGCAGACATCCATCACGCATGGCAAAGTTACGCAACATACAACACGCCACAAAGAATGCTGCGACCGCCTGAAGGCTGTATCGTAATGTTCCACATGACATCTAAACATTCGAAACGCATTTTCAGCAATTCAAATGCCCTTTCAATTACAGTTCCTGCTTACTTCTGATAATGAACTCGAAGGTTTTTATTTAATGATATGGTTTGTTATTTACTTAATATATATTGTTTTTTCTTTAGCTGTTATTGAACAGTATGATTACATGAAAGGGCCAGATGCCAGATGTACTCTATAAAAGAGCAAATATAAATAAAATAAAATAACAAAACTAAATTTGTGCACTTTGAGGGTGTAACCTGTGTCAATAATGAGTGTTGTGCTGACATGCTTCTAAAACGTGCTGCTTAAATACCATGTAATAATGCGCCACAGACTTCGGAAATTATTTTAGTTGAACAAAAGCACAATGTCATTTTGTTGCCTTAGAATACCAACGTGCTGACAATGGGCCTGGCCACGCAAAGTTTAAAAAACACCATTCCTATGAGCAGAAAGCGGGCACAAAATCATTTGCTATTGTGACGATGTGCGTGCATGGCTTAAAAATGGGCAATGTGCTGGTACGGAACTAGCAAATAGCAAAACCACTTTGCGTTGTGCTTTGCCCCGGTGGAAAATGGGGGCCAAGGTGGACTGTGACCCTGTACTGTAGTGTTTCCCATCCCAGAGGCCCACAGACAGTCTATGTTCTCTCTTCCAGTTCCCTGTCAGACAGAAGGGAACAAAAATGTGGACTGGCTATGGGTCCCCAAGGACCGGATTGGGGAACACTGCTGTACTGGATGAGTGGTTATAGATGATGGATGAAAGACAGTTGGGTGCATGATGGATTATATTAAACTTTTCTCTTACAATCTGACCAGCTCTGCATGCAGGATGATGGCAAAGTGGGACGATGTAAAAGGAGAGAGTATCAGCAAGTGTTCTGAGGTAGACATCAGAAAGTTTATAGCCCCAGGGAAATCACTGCTGTTCCTCTAAGGTACTTGTACCTAAATTGTTTTAGTAAATAATGTATTCCATAAATGCACTGCTTAAGATCTGGAAGTGATTGAAGCAACTGACTCAGAATTATATTGGAACAAACCCAAATTGCACTGTACACAGTTTTCAAGGCTGCTGTGTAATTTGCAAGTAATATCATGAAATGCAATGATTTTAGGGGTGATACAGCATTACCGGTAAAAAAAAAATGAATTTGAATTGCTGAGCCTTTTAACTGATTTCATGAGCTTCCCCCTTGGGAAGTTGGCCCTGGTCAGGTGTTCAGTTACATGATTAGGCTGGTGATCGGTTAAATCACCTCTGCCGTGGACTGTGTTGCCATCTGGTTTCCCCTGGGCCTTGTGCTGCTCTCTGGTATATGAACCTATTGGACGGGAACGCGTTCTACCTTAAAGTGAGCCAACCAGTCAGAACAAGTGGCCCCAAAATGAATACAATGTTCAGTTGAACTGGGTCAAGTGGGCCTATACAAGCCCAATAACTCTGACCCCGACGAAAAAACTGCCCATAATTAAAGCCAACGGAGCGTGGAAATCAAGTGGTGAGACCACATCTTGTTTTATGACAGCCCATTATGTATATGGATGAATTTACTTTCCACTGCTCAGCTGGACTGCTGCAGTTACAATTTCTCTCTCTCTTTCTTTCTCGCTCTCTCTTTCCTTCATTTCCAAGCCCACCCCTCAGAAAAGGCGACTGGCACTTAAAAAGACACTTTTTCTCCGGATGGCTGCAGGAGGAGATAAAGAGGCAATACTCTCTGCCATTTTTCAGTGACAGTGGCGAGCTGGAGAAGATTCTGAGTGCAGCATGTAATACAAAAGTGGGAACACATAAAGCACCCTTTATCAACAAACAAACAAACATTGTAGTTTTACAGAAACTTTTCTGTGCATAACTGCTGCCCGAAAACAGCAGTGTTGCCCCACCTGCTGTAGTTGATACAGATATTTTAAATCAGTAAATCTGGCTTCATTTAGACTGCAAGCCATCATAAAGAAATTTGAAGTTAGCCCAGTTATTTACTATACCTAGAAAGGCAGTCATGTAGCCTGTTTTCTGTCACCATATTAAAACCAATATTTATTCTTAAGATTGGATGAGTGCTTACATTATCAATCCACACCCTATATTTTAGCATCTCATTTGGTGAGATGTATGGTTCATGTAATATTTATGTTTCTGTGGCACAAATCCTGAGTTTAGCTACAGTCCGTAGGGCATTATGTTGAAGCCACATGACCATGTACATTACTGTGACATCGGTCATCCTTCGAAGCTGTCAAATCCTGCAGACGTTCATGTGTGATGTAATGCGTTATCTCTCTGAAGCTCACATGAACCAAATTTATCCTGAACTAATCATCTTCAATGCCCATAACAGCATCCAAAATAGACAGCTGGCTGCTGCAAGCGGCCGTTGAAATGACTGCCTGCTGAAGCTTTTCACACCTTAATGAGGCAGAAAAATCAGAAATTATACCATAGTTTAATAAGTGTGTTATATTCCTTTAGCTCGCAGACTTCATCTCATATAGGGATTATGAGGGTAACTGCAAGAAAGTAATTAATTCTCCTAAGAACAATGACTCTCACCAAATTAGTGGAAGCGATGCCCAGGCAAGGACAACTTTTTTGTTAAGAATCATGATGGGTGCATTAGTTTTCCTAGCTTTGGTATTTTTAAAGAAAAATAATGATGACATTTAGCTTTGTTGCCTGAAACTTGCCCGGGAGCAGCTGATCCAGCAGTGCGGGCCCATATCTGGCAATCCTCTTGCGATTACATTTAGTGATTGACATAAAGGTGTTATAATGTAGAATACAGAAACAGAAGTTGTATGGGCAGAGCATGGATTATATGGCTTGAGACGCTGTGGTCAAATAGTGAGGTCGACCATATAAAAAAAGAAATGACCACCAAAATATAACATTACATACATAGCATGCTCAGTGAGCACAGAGATATTGGAAAAATCACAATTACTGTAATTATACTGAATGCCTTTGGGAGTGGCTGTTGTTTTTTTGGATAGTCAATGTTACAGTGCACTAGGAAGGGAGACAGGGATCCAGAGATGTGGGGAGAAGCGAGTTTTAATGTCTCAGGCGTACAGGCAATAACAAGACTGTGTTGCAAGACAAGGAGATTTAGCCGACCCTGGTAACCAGTGCGAAGGCGAGGACAGGGGTGGGTCCACTGGCTTGGCAGGCAGACAAGCAGACTGAGAGACATCAGGCAGTAGTCGTAGTCGTTGGGCGTGAGCAGGGGTCGATACCGGGAATGTCCATCCAACGAAGAAGCACAGGACTAGAGTACAAATCGAGGGGCGTACAGGAGGAGCCGGCCTTGGCAGGACAGGTGGGTCAGGTTCGGGAGCTGGACTGAGAAGGCAAGGCAAAAATGAAAGGATTGCACACAGGGAGAACAGACAAGGTACAGGAGGGCAGGGAGACGGAGGACAGAAAAATTCTCAGTAAGGCTTATATACATCAGCGCAAGCCTCTTTGGATACTGGAGGAGGAGTCTCCGCAGGTTGATCAGAGGTAGGGCAGAGGGTGTTGTATTTAACAGGCTTCGGGAGGGAAATGTGAAATGTAGGGCAAATTCTATATACTCGTGGCAATTGCAGTTTCATAGTCACCGGGTCCTACCCTCCGCAGGATGCAAAAGGGACCGATATAATGAGCAGTGAGCTTACAGCATCCTGGAATAGTAGACAGCCAAACCTGTTGCCCCACTCGATACTATCTGTGTTTATCAGCTTGAACTTTGGTTCATTCAGCCTGAGTGTGGAGAGCTTGTTGGATTGCTTTCTTGAAACCAGGTCTCCACTTTAGGTACTGTTCCTACAGGAGCGTCCCATGGGAACAGAGGAGGCTAGAACCCCAAAACACACTGAAAGGGAATTAGTTTTGTTATGGGACTCACCTGGGAGTTAAGGGAGTACTCTGCCCACACAAGATGAGACGACCAACTGGTGGGATCAGTCTGACAAAGTAGTCGGAGAGCCTTGGAGATCTCTCTATTCGTATGGTCAGCAAGATTGTTCGAGTGACGATGGCAAGGCGAGGTGAGACTGAGGATTATTTGAAACTTGTTACAGAATTCCCGGCAGACTCTGGATGTGAACTGGGGTTCTCCTTCAGATACGATGTCTTCGGGATACCTGTGAAGTGGAAGAGTTCCTGGATAAGGACTAAGGAGAGTTCGGCAGCAGAAGGGATCTTTGGGAGGGTGACCAGATGGCACATCTTCGAAAACCTGTCCACAATAGTGAGGATCACGGTCTTACCGGAGCAACGAGGGAGGTCAGTGGTAAAATCCATTACTACGTGTGACCAGTGGGACTTAAATTGGTTGATTTGCACCTGGCACAGTCTAGACAACTTTCTACGAATGCTCATACCTGCTGACGCCAACCAGGCCACCAGTACTAGCGGGACACATGATGTTGGGTGGCGGAGATCCCGGGGTGACCGGTACCAGGCTGTGATCCAACGTAACAATCCAGGTCGATGAGAATGGGAGACGTACCTCAAACCAGGTGGGCATCCAATCGGTGGACATCTGTTTTCGTTCTCCATCCTGATGATTTCTTCCAAACCCTAGGTGATGGAGGAAACGAAACAGGATGGGCTGAGGATGGCGTAGGGGCTGTCCTCACTTTCAGGGGGCTCGAACTGTCTGTATTTTGCATCAGCCTTTAGGTTTTTCCTTTTCCAGCAGGTAGGTTACCCGGACGGTGAAATGCGCAAACCACTGTGCCTATCGAACCTGGCGGGAGGAGAGTCGCTTCGCTGATTCGAGGTATTTCAGGTTTCAACGATCTGTCAACACCATGAAGGGGTGTCAGGCCCCTTCTAACCAATGCCACCACTCTTCTAAGGCTAACTTGATGGCAAGCAGTTCTCGATCACGCATATCATAGCTCTGCTGCCGTCATTTTGCAGGAGTAGTAAGCGCATGGGTGCCAGCGTCCAGTTTCAGGGTTTCTTTGTATGAGGACGGACCCCACTCCAGCTTCTGATGCGTCTACCTCCACCTTGAAAGGGAGATTGGGTTGTGGTTGTGCCAGAACCGGGGCAGTACAGAAGGCTTGTTTCAAGCTCGATTTGCGTCTGAGGTCCAGAGGAGACGGGTAGGTTTTCTGCGCGTGAGGGATGTGAGGGGCGCTGCAATCTGGCTGTAGTTCCTGATAAATCTGTGATAGAAGTTTGCGAAGCCGAGGAAACATTACAGCTCTTTAATAGTCCAGGCTGAGGCCACTCCTGAATGGCAGTGATCTTCTGGTTGTCCATTGCTACTTCTCCCGGTTGAATGACATACCCCAGGAACTTCACCTTTGTCTGATGGAACTCACATTTTTCCCCCTTGGCATAGAGATGATGGTCCCGCAGCCTTTGCAACACTTGTCTCACGTGTTGCACATGAGCCTGCTTAGAAGGTGACTAAATCAAGATGTCATCTATGTAAATGTCTACAAACTTATGAAGCATGTCATGGATCACTCGGTTCATAAAGGACTGGAATATGGAGAGGCTGTTAGCTAGCCTGCAAGGCATGACACAGTACTCGTATTGACCCCGACTTGTTATGAAGGAGATTTTCCATTCATCACCTTCCTGAATTCTTACCAGGTTATAAGCACTGCGTAGATCAAGCTTGGTGAATATTACCACCTCCTGTAGTTGTTCCAAGGTGGATGAAATCAAGGGAAGGGGTTCTCTCCTTTTAACTGAAATCGCATTTAAAGCCTGGTAATCCACCACTGGTTGGAGCCCCCAGTCTTTCTTCTTAATAAAGAAGAACCCAGCCATTACAGGAGAGGTCGAGGGCTGGATTATGCCCTGTTTGAGTCCTTCTCGGATGTAATTCTCAAAGGACTCCTCCTCCTGTAGGGGGACAGAGTATAATTTGCCGTGTGGCAGAGTGGCTCTGTCCAGAAGGTGGATGGAACAGTTGCAGTCTCGATGTGGGGGAAGGCTGAAAGCTCTCTCCTTGCTGAAGACTTTGAAGTCTTTGAAGTCCTGATATTCCTTGGGAATGTGGCCGAGGTTCTCCGGCTCTGGACTCTCCACTCCTGTAGCCTTACAGGGAAGAGACATGTATTCGTGCAAACACCACTCTGATCAGGCTATGATCTCCCCCATCTGTCACTCCAGATGAGGGTTGTGTCTTCTTAATCAAGGGAGCTCGAGAATCAGTGGATCCTTAGCGTCAATGAAGTTACCTGCCGCACTGCTATCAATGAGTGGCCTCACCATACACTGTTTCCCTTCCTCCCCCAAGAGCACAGGAACCGTGAACTGAGAAAGGAAGGCAAGCGGAAATGAGGATACACCTACCAGGGGAGGGACCTCCTGACGTTGTGGTCAAATGGGACAGGTGGCAATGGAGTGGCCAGCACCCCTGCAATACAGGCACAGCCCTCCTTGGGTTTGTCACCGGTGTTCAGCTTATGTGAGAGGAGACCTGCTGACCTGCGTAGGCTCGGAAGTGTCGACTCTGGGATTGGTCACCACCCGTGAAGTCTCGGCATGATATCAATGGCGTCGGCGATCTCTTATGGTGTTATCCAGTCTCACTGCCAGGTGAATGAACTCCTCAAAAGAGGAGGCCTCTACTTTGGCAATGAGTTTGTCCTGTAACTCGGGGTTCAAAGCTTGCCATATGATCATTTGGGGGCAGTTGTCAGGCCACCGAATACTCACAGCTATGGTTTGGAATTCCAACAAGAATTCTGCTGCGGTCTGGGTGCTGTGCTGGCACTCCGACAGCCGATCTCCTGGGCATCTGCTGACAGACCTCCATCAATGCACAATGGAACTCGTGACTCATTTAGCAGTGGGCTGTTTTTTGCACAGAGTGCGGTCGCCCACTCGCGGGCTTGTCCGGTCAGCAGGTAGATGTTAAAATGAACCTCTGCGCTGGGAGAGGAAAACATCTCCGGGTGCTCCTCCACATATATGCCACACTGTATCAGGAACCCCCTACACTGGTCTAGGTTACCATCGTAGCGCTCTGGAAGGGTGATTGGTAACAGCAAGCTGGGATGAGGGGGGGAATCAGGATGCGGGATCTGGGCAGCTTGGGTACTGAGGAGTTGTTCTACAGCCGCTATACGAGATTCCAAGTTCCCCGCTGGATTCATAAGGAGGCGAAGTATTCTGTCACGGTGCACTAAGCTGGGAGACAGAGATCAAGAGATGTGCGGAGAAGTGAGCTTTAATGTCTCAGGCATACAGGCAATAGCAAGACTGTGTTGCAAGACACAGAGATTTAGCCGACCCAGGTAACCGGAGTGAAGGCGAGGACGGGTGGATCCACTGGCTTGGCAGGCAGACAAGCAGACCAAGAGACGTCAGGCAGTAGTCGTAGTCATTGGTCGTGAGCAGGGGTCAATACTGGGAATGTCCGTCCGACGAAGAAGCACAGGATTGGAGTACAAACGGAGGGGCGGACAGGAGGAGACGGCCTCGGCAGGACAGGTGGATCAGGTTTGGGAGCTAGACTGGGAAGGTAAGGCAAAAAGGTAAGTGAAAGGTAAGTGATCACACACAAGGAGAACAGACAAGGTACAGGAGTGCAGGGAGATGGAGCACAGAAAAACACTCAGTAAGGCTTATATGCATCAGTGCAATACTTCGCGAATAGAGTTTTGGTTTACCTTTCTTTTAAAGGCTGTTAATGGGTTGTTAAAGTGCTGCACCTGTCCACCCCTGCTTCCGTGGGCGTGACAGTCAATAGTAGGAATAAAAATTTTTGAGTGGAGAGGTGCAGTTGAACTACTTTGTGCTTAATTGGGATAAACATACAATAACCACTGGAAGGAGCCACCATTTCATTATCTGACATCTGAAGGCAAACGGAGACCCTGCAGGAGAGCTTCCATACAGGCAGATCTGCAGAGGAAGCCCCCCTTTGTTTGAAGCAGTCCCAGGGTGGCTGCAACCTAACACATGACTCCTCTTCACCTTCAGAAGCCCCTTAGCCCTGCCCCTGATGGTTCCATGGGAGTCAAATGGGCATAGTTATCGTTTTATGGCATCATGTATGAAGCAATAGGGTTCACATTTTCAGTGGAGCTTCTGGAAATAAGAGTCAAGTTTCTACTCATTAACTTATCTATTAATGTCTCTATTGACTATCTACTGTTTCCCCTGATTCATGCCCTTGATGTAGGGTTAGGAACTGAATAGATGAATACGTGGATGGACATGCTTTAAATATACTCTTTATCCATGCGTAAAGGACATGGACAACATGGAAATTAGCCAACAGCCCTTGCATTCACTCCAAGAATGCATGTGAAAGTTGTGGATTAGGGAAAATGAGTCCCTTTGAGATGATAGTTGTTTCCAGTAACCCTCATACTGAATAATGACTCGTGCTGGCTCAACGAGACCTGTTTGTCACATTCACTCACCTCTCTGATGCTTCTTTCTAAGACAGTGTAATTTTGTTTCATATATAAAGCTGGATATTTGACCAGAGCAGAGCTGATCCTGAAGATGCCACCATATGAATATCTCAGTGTTGTATCAGGCATGTTAGGCTGCACATGAATTTTTGAATGAGACAGGTAGTGATTAGTATGTGCTATGATTAGTATGTGCAGTGATTAGTATGTGCCATGGTTAGTACGTGCAGTAATTAGTATGTGCCATTATTAGTACGTGCAGTGATTAGTATGTGCTATGATTAGTACGTGCAGTGATTAGTATGTGCTGTGGTTAGTACATGCAGTGATTAGTATGTGCCGTGGTTAGTATGTGCAGTGATTAGTATGTGCCGTGGTTAGTACGTGCAGTGATTAGTATGTGCCGTGGTTAGTACGTGCAGTGATTAG
>JAODUD010000026.1:3596274-3612842 GCA_026784285.1 Stomatorhinus walkeri | reverse complement strand
TGGTGCCTTTCAGATGCCGTCTGTTTATTGATTACCTTCACGGGTCCCATTCCAGCTCTTTCGCCTTGTGTAGTGCTGTCAGGAGGCCTGTCCCTTCCTGCGGTGGCAGGAAGTGGCGACCCAGCTGAGCTCCAGTTCAGAGAATAGCGATGGGGCCTAAAGAAACGTTTCAGGGTAGGGGGTTAAAGAGCCACCTGAAGGCTCCTTGAAACGTAAATGTTCCAGAACCCCCTCCCCCTCCATTTAACGCAACAGGTAGCATGTTTCATGATGACACATTACACCACCTGGATATGGAGGTGATGGCCTGCACTCCTCAGTTCTCCTGAGTGCCGCTTTCCTCTGTCGGTTTCCACATTGCATTCTCGCATTCATTTCCATATTAACACGACTGTGGTTCGGAACCTTAAAATGTGTTGAAATTCCATGAGGCATAATGAGCCTTAAATGATTAATTACTGAACACACTAACTCCCAAATGCATCTGTGAAATTCAGGGTTGGTCTTAGGGTGTCAGAAAACATACATGTTTTTATTCCACCTGAGCATTTAAACCGTAAACGTAATTTTCTTAATTTAGGTAACAAAGCCCTTACTCTGGGTATTGTAGCTATCTGTACAAAGTAGAATGGTCTCAGAACCAAAATTAGGAAGCTGGGTAATTAAAACCATTGCAGACATTCTAGGCAGACCTCAGCGGCTGCGTATAATCACCTGCTGGATAAATACATCTAGGTGGATCCTGACACAATGAGTAGCTCAGTCAGTCCTCATCGTTCAAATCAGTAAGCGGCTTGATAATTACAGTGAAGAGGTCAGATTAGCAGAGGATTAACCTTGTTCCTTCACCTAAGCAAATAGAATCATTTGTTTTGGCTAGATAAGAAATTAGCCTCTAACTGCTTAAACGGCTAGCTACTAATTGTGGAACATTACACTTGTTTTTTCAGTCTCACCAGAAAGCTACTTAAAAGGCCTTTAACTATACTTTGGGTCACGATAGACAAGAAACTGGAGAACCAAAGATGAATTTTCACTTTAAAATTTAAAAAAAAGTCTTGCCAAACATGCATATGAGATGAGATGCAAATTACTGTGTCACGCAATGGTGTCTGTGAATGAAAAGCGAAAGTTTGGTGCATGGTGAATGATGGCGCATGTCAATGAATGTACTTCGTGTTTTGATTGTGTGACAGGAGTCACAGATTACTCCAGTCATTCGGGGCTGTTTGTCTGTGTTTTCTGTTTCTTGAAACTCCCACTATTAGCGGAAAGTTCACTTTGTGCCCTTCAAACACGGGTTATCATAATGCTGACTAGAAATCAGGGGTCATACTATTGTGACTGATTTGCTAACAATGTCTCCTTTCCAACATCAGACTGAATATGCCAACTAACAGTATACTAAAGTATGTAAATATATAATTACTAAAAGTGTATTAAATATATTTTCTTTGTAATTTTTTCTTTAAATGTACTTTTGTATACATTTAAAAAGTATATTATAAATGTAAATGTGCTTTAGTGTACCTACTATGTTTAAGTCAGGTGCCCAGGTTATGTGATGCAACTCTACCACTCTGTAGACTGACTGGTACTTTATTTAGTAAGAATTACACTATACTTCATTTTCAATATTCACAATCCATTTTCAACTGCTATAAAAATACATTTTAGCACACTGTTTTAAGTAAATGTAATTTAATTTTTTTAAGTTTCATCACAATGTTCTCTACTGCAATGCACCATTAAGATAACAACTGTTAACTTAAAAATTATCCAAGTAGGATACTTTTTAGTCATAAACTAATTTTACAGTGCTACAGTATTTGAATATCGCAATGGATTAAAACATAACATAATTCTATTTTATGATGAAATCTGTACCATTGTTTCTTGATCTTAATTTTATCACTCTTTATTAAACCTCTTGTTGATTATTTTTATTTCACTTCACCACTTGCTTGTCCACATTGCTACAAAGTTTTCAAAGGAAAATGATCTCCATCCACATGTTGGACCGTTGGGATCAATCAGGGATGAGCCACGTGATGAATAGGGACCAAATAGAGTGCTTTTAGTGTTCGCGTTTTCAAAAGTTTCCTGTTGAACTGTGTGAGCGCCAACGGCATTGACCAATCGGCTACCAGAAAATGAAAAATAAGTGGACATTTGCGCTACAAATTGTCAAAGCTGGAAGAGATGCATTTTGTGTCAAAGTAGAAACCACTGTGTTTATTAAAGATAAAGGTGACAAAAAATTAATGCAAGTAACATCTAGTCCGTCAATTCAGATCCCTACCCACAAAGACAGTTGCAGCAATGGTGTTCCATTTTGGAGGTCTGTATTTCTTTGATGGAACTAAATTTTGAGTGAGTTTGACTTGTTTTTACATGGACCTTGACAGACCTGTAATGCGAGGGTGACAGCTCTTTGCAATCTCAGAAAGAGAAGGTTATGGTTGATGAAGATATACTTTTAGCATTGAAAGACTGCAGCAATGTTACAGTTTGTTGAGGTTTCCAGTAAAATGGTAGATGGTATATGGAGTGTTTTTTTTTTTTGTCCTAATATGTGTAGTTGCCAAATGTGATGAAGATATCAAAAGGTGGTAGAAGCAATTAAGATTCCTTCTGCCTCACCATCACCCTCACTGAGTGGTTCCTCCAGTGACATCCATCCTTCAGCTGTGAGATCAATCCAGCAGAAATCGTAAGAAAACACACGTGATTGAATTCAAGGCACAACTTTCCAGCACACTAGAAAAAATTGAAGTGACACTGAGGCAGTCAAAGATCATTCCCTATTCAATCAAAAAGTTATGCTGTACTGTTTGGACAGGTCAGCCTTGCAGGAGGAGTGACAGTTGCAGAAACAATGTTCGATCTTGCAAGAACAAAAATGTCCATTTTTGGTCAAAAGTACGTCTTGTCATGTCACCGAACAAAAGACAATCAGACATTCTTGAGACCCTCAAAAAGTCAAAGCACTCATTGATATGTATGTACTAGGGGTGTAACGGTATATTATTCAGAATGTCCCCGATGGTTTGATACGCACACGTGAACCATAGTATTACAGTATGTCTCTTAATTTCCTATATGTAAGACAATGTGTTTCTCTAAAAAAAAATACATCTAAAAAACTGGGATTGTCTTATTTTTGAGGGCTAGAATTTAAATGCCATTATACCACAATAGATGGTGTTCTGACAAAACGTCCTACTTTATCAAAACATCCTACCATAGTGCTAATTGATAACCCTAATTCAAAGATGGTGAAACTGCACATGCGCAGATAGGCTCAATAGCACATCTCAATAGGTAGGTTTTGTCAGAACATCGGCCCCAAAAAATTACACCTAAATATGTTTTGTTGAGCATTTAAACACAAAATGAACTGGATAAAACAAGAAGCATATAATATACTAAACACGTCTAAAGACATTTATCAAAACAGTAATTTGTAAAGTAAGAAAATAAATGTATCCAAACAATGTGTTAAAAAAAACCATGTGTCGTGCCCCGATTGTCCACTCCTTCCATGTGCCACGCCCCCTCGTTAACCCCATGTAGAATCCCCGTGTGATCAGCGTTCCAGTTTGTTTCCCCAGTCCGGTCATTGTATTGTCCATCTTAGTTTTGCCTGCCTTACCTGTAATTAAACCCTGTACGTATTCCCCGAAACCCTTCGTCTGTGCCTTTATCTCCGTTCTGTCCCCGCTCGGCACGACAATATTATTATAATGAAATGTATTAATTCTTTATTATTAATATTAAAATAAGAAATATATTTTAAAATGTATTTCATTATATAATAATAATTACTATTGTTTATCATTGTCTAAATGTATTTTTGCTGTCTATGTATATGTATTCAGCTTGTGTAAACATGCATGATGCTATCACAGCGAACGGTGACTGTAGCATTACCCTTTGATTCCGTTGAGAGACATGCCGCGTGACTCATTTCTCTGCAGCTACAAGTTATCTTAGGTCAGCATTCAGGGTTTGACTTCTGAGATTCAGATCGAGTACTAGGTCATTTTTTTCTGAAAGTGGTTGGTTCGATTTTTAAGAAATTCCAGTTCTAATGAATTCGAGAACTGAGGTACCACTGTATTCTCCAACGGCTAAGTCAGTCACCCGATCTCAACCCCATTGATCATGCATTTCACTGCTAAACACTAAACTACAGACAGAAAGACCCTCAGACAAACAGCAACTGAAAGCTGCTGCAGTAAAGGCCTGGCAGAGCATTAAAAAGGAGGAAACCCAGCGTCTGCTCATGTCCATGAGGTCAAGACTTCAGGCAGTCATTGCATGCAAAGGGTTTTCAACTAAGTATTAGAATTGAACATTTTATTTGCAGTTAGAAGTAACTAGACAAATTAACATGAGCCCCTGCAAAGAGGGAATTGTGTAAGCTGAAAGTCTGTATTTCAACTGCATCTGACTTGTTTCCTTTAAAATTTATTGTGGTAATGTACAGAACTCCGGTTTCCCCCCACAGTCCAAAGACATGCTGAGGCTAATTGGAGTTGCTAAATTGCTTGAAGGTGTGCCTGTGTGTGTGAATGGTGTGTGGGTGTGCCCTGCGATGGGCTGGCCCCCCGTCAAGGGTTGATCCCTGCCTCGTGCCCGTCGCTTCCGGGATAGGCTCCGGACCCCCCGTGACCCAGTAGGATAAGCGGGTATAGAAAATAGATGGATGGATGTATAGAACTTAGAAATCGAAAAACGTTGTCCAAATATTTATGGTCCTGACTGTACCTTTATATTGCAGTATTAAAGCATCCTTAATGCTTATACGGACCATTATAATGTATTTTAATAGTATCATTAGTGCATTATAGATGACAGCATCATAAAGCCTTTATAATGCATAAAACACATGGCCATAATGTGTTTTGCCTTTTGGTGAATATTTTTAGTCATGTCGATAAAGCTTTATGAATGCATTATTATTTGGTATGAATGTTTATACTAAAATACTAAAACATGGCCTAACTAGAATCATGGCCTCAAGTAAAGTGTTAATAATTCTTTTTTCCAGTAAAATTTTAATGCACTATTGACCTAATCAAAGTTTAATGAACATTCCCCACACTGGTCTCATTGCTTTTGCATGTGTATTCTTGCAGTGAGTGTCCTTGGCTAGTTTGTCCGCGCGGTTCAGGGCCTGACCGCTGCTTAGCTTAACTTCATGCAACGGGAAGAATTTGCCAGTAGCATACAGACAAACCTGTAGTACTCAGTGCTCTACATTATAATTTTAACGACAAAAGACCACGGAATTGAGCAGTGATTAAGTGTACCATGACTATATATTAACATGCTATTTGTCTTTTAGTGTACTGAAGTACTCAAGTATAGCTATAGGAAAAACGCTATTTAAAAGTATGCTTGGAACACGTTTCTTAGAAATACATTTTGTAAGATCAATGCATCAACATACTTCTGTCCTACTTGTATTAAGTGCATTTTAAGTCTTTCAGTGACCTTTATAGACACAATTAAGTTGTAGTTAAGTATATATATATGTCTTTTATGCCAACTCAATAAGTGTTTTGAAAGAATGCTACAACTACAGTTAAAATATTGACATTAATGGCACTCTTTTTCTATAAATAGTGGACTTCCCTTTAGTGCACTTTAGCACACTTTTTTTTCCACTTCTTTTGGTTTTCATGACTTCCCCTCATGTGAAGGGTTTGCACTAAGAAGGTAACACTTATAATCAAGATGGTCTTGGCCGCAAATATCAAGGACAGTGTGAGAGTGCTCAAGTAACAGATGTTTAGAGCTTTTGCAAATATGGCAAATCACAGTAAACAAACTCAAGCAAAAAATGTTTAAGAAACAGACCGTTACAACACACCAGATATACAGCAATGTGCATATGAACACATGAAGTGTCCCCCAGATACCTTAAACGTAAACCTCTCCGGCCATTGTGCAGACAACCAGAGCGAGGTAAGTAATTGTGGAGCAGCTACAGGCAGTGATGAAGTAATTAAATGAATCACAAAAGTTGATTAACGAAGTGGCAATCGCCTCTGCTAATTGACCTGTGTCGTGAGACCCTTTGAGGGGGGGGTCTGTGTGTAATGCTCAGATTCTATCTGCTGCTACAGCAGGGTGGCGGCATGTCACAAAGACCACCCTCGCCACTTCATGTCGAGAAGGATACACTCGCACAGCACACATCATGCCCAGACGCCACCTTTACACGAGGTTGGGGTACTTACGAGTAGGTTGAAAGCCTTTGCTGACGCCGATTAATTACACAAGCTGCACTTGCATCGTTGTGTTGCTGAATGATGAAACTGGAATGCAATACTTTCTTCAAAATAAATATGAAAATGAGAAGAATATCCAGATAATTGGGCACATGAATCGTATGTATGCCAGAGCTTTTGCTTTTCTTTCAAGGCTTCTAAATAAAAAATAAAAATACTTTTGGTAGAAGCTGATCTCAGGGGGCCAGGTAAGGCTCTCGAGAAGCTCCAGCTCAGATAAGTGTCACTCATTTGAATACCATCTCGGAACTTGTGCGGGACAGGAATTCAACTCTTTAAATTCGCAGAATTCAAAGCGAATCATCAGTGCTCTGATTTTGAACATTCAAGCAGGGCATTGTAGCTAATGATGGCCTGTATTTGCCTTTCTAGCCCTGCCAGGGTGAAGCCTGGAAATAATAATAATAATAATACAATATTTCGTACATTTTTTCAGACTACTCTTTTGAGACAGAACAATCTACTCTGGGTTTGAATTATTATCTGTAGATAACAAAGAACACAAGCTAAGATGTAAAGCATACTTTAAGCAAAGGAAGACTGGAATTTGCTTTTCACATCAGTGATAAATAACCAAAGAAGGCATTTTTTCCTTATTTAAAGACATGGCTATAAGTATATGTTGACATATCTTAACAAGCAGGCGCATGTCATATGTGATTAATAATACAGTTTCCTTCATGCAAAATACTACAGCTAGAGGGTGCGCTAATTTAGTAATGCAAGTACTGTAAGTCTGCCATTGTTATCCTGCTACTTAAAAAGGAATAATTTCTCAGCAGATGATGTAAGAGTTCCCAAAATATTCCGATGAAAGGGAATTCTGTGTTGGGGCACTGTGAAAGCCAAATGGGCAAGCCAAATTTCTCAAGAAATGCGTTTGATGTAGTACACCTTCTTACACTGAGAGTCTGACTAGGGATTGTATTTATTTACAGACATGGAAAATTCCTTTGCCAATATCAACACTGATGGTTTATTGCCAAAAAAAAAAAAATAAAAAAATTTTGCATAGTTAATTCCAAAAAGTAGGTCAGGAATTTCAGAGCATGCCCACTATGGGTCCACTTAATGTCAAACAACAGAATTTTATTTACATCTTTTGGAACAACAAGACCATTCATTGTGTTGTCTTTGCTATCAAAATATATGGATATTTCTATCTAAAAGGTAACTTTGTTCAAGCAGAATAAGCTATTTATTATATCAGCCCCAGCCTCAAACAATCATAAGTGAGCATTCTGTCAACCTCGGATTTTATTAACTCAAATAAAATCTCTTGTGTAAAATATGGTTCCTGGAAACAAAAGCTAAATATAAGTGTTTCAAAAGGAAAACAAATATACTGTGTGTACATTTCTGTTTTTTACGGTGGGCAATACCAAATACCATGTGCAGATTTATTTAGTTGGTCATTAAACTCACTCTACAAAATTCTGTAAAGCCCAGAGGATTAAAGCCAAAGATGTTTGTGATCTTGAAGCGAACAGAATTGTGTTTAGCTGGAACCATGGAGAATGTTATGAATTAGCATATATCCTCATGAATTTACTACTTTTCTAAATAGTAAAGAGAAATATAATTAAGACACGATTTCAATCACTTTTGCCACTTTAACAAGGCAGTTGTGAAGCTGCATATTCAGGTGTCATGTTTTAGTGATTAGTATCATTAATCTGTGGTAACATGGTTCTTGTACCAGTGATCATCTTCTCAGTGGAACAAACCCTCAGGAAGATAATTCTGCGCAAGAGGTCAGAAAAAGGTTTGAAATCATACTATAAGAATCAGCAAAACTGAAGCAAATGCTTCTAACTGCTTCTTCTGTTCAGGGTCGTGTGCGATGTGCAATATCAAATACATTATTTTACCTGAATGGTACCTCCAACGGCAGCTTTTTCTTTAAGACTTTCAGCAGATATTTTCACTGTAGTCTGTAGTGATTTGAGTAATCAATACCTGTTTCGATGGGTAATCACAGAAGAAGTTCAAGGATAGAGTACTGTGTTTGCAGTGAAATTAAAGCTGGTATCTCCCACTGGTTACCTTTTTTTTACCTATTTGAATGTGTCCTTAATGATGTTTTAAAAATGTATTATTATAAACACATTATTATTAAAATCATTAATAACAAGATGTAACAAGTAAGGAATTTTAGTAAAAAATATAAAGTGTTTTACACACACACGCGCGCGTGTGCACGCATGTCGCATGCACGCACACACACACACACACATGTTTATATTACATTGTGGGACATTTGGTCTGTACAATGTAATAAAGTGTAATTTTGGCATTCCCCACAAAGGTTTGTGAAGGCAATCAAAACACTAAAGAAAAGCCAAAAGTCTCGTATTTTGTTTGGTTATTTATGGTTAAGGTTAGGGTTGGGTAGGGGTTGAGGTCATAATGTTAGGGTTAGAGTTTTCCCCATAGAAATGAATGGAGAGTCCCCACAATGATACAGTTACAAATCTGGGTGTGCGTGTTTTACAATCAAGTAATTAATGGGGTCCACTAAAGATCACAGTGTGATACGGTGAGGTGGTGAGACGTACAGCAATGGATCATGCATTTGGGTGAATTTATGGTTTTCATGGCGAACTGACTACCAGCCATGTGCCTGCATGCAGCCCAGTTAATGGAAAAACAGCTGGCCCTGGCTGGAGTCATTTCTTGAGGGTGGTACTGGGAGACCCAGGTGGATTGGCTGCTTTGGGGAGACTGAAGTGGAGACTTTGGACAGTCTGGGGTATGGTCGTCCACAGCTGTAGTTTACTTTTGTAATATTTGCTACAGTGTGTGGATTTTGATAGAACTGAGATTTTTTTCCTTTTTCTCAAATTGGTAGTCTTAGCACTAATTTCCAGTAATAAATGCCTTTTTTGCTTAAAGCATCTCTCTCCAGCCCATCCGGCACAGATCTGTCCCACATGCCATTATACCTTTAACTGCTTATTTTGTACAGTGCTGGCCTGTTGTTCCAAGTTCCAAGGTGTATGGCGCACAGTATCCACTACCTGATGCACTAATCCCGTTTCAGCAGTTTCTGTATATGCGAATGACATGCACATGAAAAAGAAATAGTTACAAATGCAAATAAAATCTCTTCAGCTGTAAACTGAGGAAAGTACTAATTTCTTGACGAAAGTAAAGACAAATAAGTATGACATAAGCTGTGTGTGTATTTGATTGTCTTCTAGGCAGCCATTAAAATGTAGATCTTAAGTTTAATGCCAATTAAAGCTAGGAAGACAGAGTAAAAACTCTTCCCTGTTTCTTCCCTGACAAAGACCCTGGGGGCATCGTTAACCCAACCAGCATCTTTCCTTACCTGTGAAGATCGACTTCAAAGTAGTTCAGATGTTTGGAATATCAATACAAAACTGCATATAATGGTTCTCTTCAGCCTGGGTACTCAGACAAATCAATAATTTAATGTTAATTAATATTATTTGTAGTATGTTATTTGTAATTCCAAACCCGAGGTTTCACTATCAAACAGCAAAGTTAAATCAAGTTCTTGACCTGGGAGGGATGCTGGCAGCAAATCAATCAGTTTGTAGGAATAGACATGGCTTTGTTCTGCGAGCTGGGTACCGAGAGCCCGTTGCTCTAAATTGCTAAAAATGATGTTGGTGACGACTTCCATCAATTTGTCTAATGAAGTTTGATACCTCTGGATCCGTTTCGTGAGCCATCCCATAAGACTGATCAGGCGAGATGCAGGGAATTTTCCAGCCAGATTGCTGTTGGGATTGTGTAAAACATGTGAGCCCCTGTGGCAAATTAGCTCCATGGTTATGGTGCCGTGATTGGATGGATGACACGTGCTTCAGCAGGCAATGAGTCTGTGGCACCAGGCCCAGCAACGTGACGGCCCCTATGTCATCAGCCCTCTCGGCCTGACCGACAAGCTCCATGCGTCCAATCCGTCCCAAGGTGTCATTACGGCTACCGCTAGGTTCAAACACCTTGTCACAATTCCACATTGGTCAAAGAGCTCAGCAGTAAACAAGGTCGGCCGAAATTCTGTGACATGCATAATTTAATATTCAACAACCTGAGTGAACCTTTATGACTGCATCGCGATTTTAATGTGTATGCTGATGCTTATTTCTGTTGCTTTATTGAATAATTCACATTGTGCAAAAAGTTATTCCAGTAAATGGCATAATTTTATGAAATGGAGGGAGATGGTCTGTTAAGGTGCGTTAGAGGCAGTATAAAACCTGATTTAGACACTTTTTTTTAGACTTTTTTTATTGTTATATGTTGTGTGCTGTTACACCCTTATACAATGGAGCACTTTGAATTTGAGTCATACAAATGAATTAATTGTTAAAAATCTTTTATGCAACACTATTACATTTCAGTATTTAAATGAGTATGAGTGCAGAACTGACATCATAGTGACAAAAACTCTATAATTTACAGTATTTCTGCATTTCTACGTGGAAGAAGAACATAAAGGATGAAAAGGTGACATGGATGGAAATTTAAGGACGAGGAATGTGATGAAAGCTGCTTACAGGGGTCAGCGTGGGGACGTACGTGTACTTTCACGGGGGACCCTTGAATTTCTGACCTGTGTTTAGCTGGCTGCCTCTACAGTCATCAATACTCACCACGCCGGAGCCCATGAACTGTGCTGAAGCGGTAGCTACACGGAGAAACTGATTAGCGATCCAGGCAACCCGACAGACTGTCCTAGATTCCAGGTGAAAAAAACATAAAAATAAAAAAATAATTCTCCTTTTGGCCTTGAGTTCATGTGACAGGGCAATGGCAGAGAGTTACATTTCATTTGAATGGACAGGCACTCCAATCTGAAGGTTTGGAGTTTATTTTACTTTTGTTCTCATGGATGGAGTATTGTATCGCGATAATTCCTTTATAATCATTCTATACTAGAGGTGAATACTTCCCTGATCCAAGGTACAGACAGCGTGCTTGCTGGTACAGAGCTTCATGCTATTACTTTATTTGTTTCTAATACCAATCTTTATCAATTAACTATCTTCATGCTAGTATAACAAGGAGGTGTCAGCTGACTTGTGCAAAACATGATGGAGCAGGTGTTCAGCCAGGGTAGTATTGTGGTTGGGGGGGGGCAATTCTCAAACAGGGTGTGACATCTACTAGCGCCATCTGTTGACACAAGATGGCGATGGCTGAAGTTACACAACAAAGTTAAGACTTTCTGTTAAGTCTGTGTACATCTGTTAAATTAACCTTCAGCAAGCAGCTACTGTCGTTTAATAACCTTATTATAAGTATTTTGGTACTCTGAATTGTGGTCCGGGTATGTTTTAAACTGCAGCACACGCCAGCCATATAATTAGTGACAGCTAACAGTAGAACTAAATAACATTTTTCAAGGGTTGTCTGATGCGTTTCAGTGAAAGCTTTCTTTTTCAGTCTCGTATTTGCAACAAATAGGATATACGGGGGAAAATAAATCACAGTGTGGATACTGATAATGGTATCTCTAAAAGCTGTTTTTGTCCATTAATTACTCATTTGGTTTTGTGCAACCCAAACAAAACCTGCTGTTGTACCTCGGGCCTAATTTTATCCAGGAGATTACAGGCTTCCCTAATAACCCAGTTCTATCAGAATGACTTTAGAAATAACATCCTTTTCTCTGATCAAGACAAATTCTTCATACTTTCATAAGCACTTTATTGATGAGCTCCCCAAATCCCCACTTCATTAAAGAAACGAGAGCTGCTTTATCTTTGTTCATCTTTTGCTAGATTTCTTATATTACACACCGTGAAATTCTCTTGAGACATGCACCAATTATGCAATGAATAGCTATTACAGTAGGTTTACTGTTCTTTTAAAGAATTCTTCTGAAATACATAAAAAAAAGACAAAACTTACATTTTCCCCATTCTTGCATTGTCTTACACTATTGTTTAAACCAATAATCATGCTGGAACTCAACTAATGGACACTTTGGTGTTTTATGTTTAAGTATGACACACAAACACGCGCACACACGTCAGGTAAGCATATCTTTATGGTGACTGCTCTCTCTCTCTCTGTCCCTCTCTCTCTCTCTCTCACACACACACACACACACACCATTCATTTCTATGGGAAAAACCCTAATCCCAATAATGACACCCTTAACCCATACCCAGCCCTAACCTTAACCATAAGTAACCAAATAGAAAAATAAAAACTTTGGGATTTTTACTTTTTTTATTGCATTCATAGATTTTTTTTTTCTTTATAAAATTGAGGTTATCCAAAGGGAGACCTGGAAAATGTCCTCAAAGGTACTGAAGTCTCAGGTTTGCCACACTTTGGGGACCCTAACACCCCCCCCATACATATTCATTCTCAGAAATGTCAACATTGCATGGAGAAGCTAATTCTGTTCAAAGTGTCCAGACGGAACTAGTTCACATGAAAAACCAGCTGGTTGCCATGCCATTATTTTCACAAATTGCTTAAGTGTGCAATAATGAAAGCCATTTTAAAGAAACACAAACATTTTTGACAGAGCCCTTTACCGGGTAATAATATAAAGTATTGTAGACAATACTCTAAAGAGTGTGCTGTAATAAACCTCATTTTAAGCAATCTAATATATACATAAATTAAAAATTTTCAGAAAGCTTTGGAAAGGAATGAGTTTGTACCAGATCTTGTACCAATGATACTTGTGAAATATTCTGCTATATTATTGCATCTGACTATTTCAGGTCATCTTCAGCCAAATATAGAAATATAGTTTTGTTTGTGGGCTGTCTTGTATGAATAAATCTCTTGCCACAGTTCCTTCTGTTGGACTGAGCATTGGGCTTTAGTTTTGCTCATTCCGGACAAAATTCTTTCTGTTAATTCATTTGTTGCTCATTGGAAGCCCGTGAAAAGCAGAAATGCTTTTTGTGTTGTTTTGGCAAGACATGAACATGGAGGTCAGTGACAGGAAGCCCCGCAGAGCCTTTTATATGGCCCTGGGACGGCACGCAACCTCCTTTGAACAATGCATAGTTCTTGTTGCTCTTTTTGATCATTATTAATAAGGATGCCTACTTTTAAGAGCATTGCGAATGATTTTAAATGAAATCCCTCTGCAGATCATTTGACTTGCAGCGTTCAGATACATCCAAAAGAACCAATGATTTATAGCCCTTCTCAAGCTAATTTATAAGGCCTGTATAGATCATGGCATTGCATTACACTAAACTGCACAGGCACACTTTAAATTCAACTTGTTTTCTTTGGTAAGCAGCTTGCTGGATGCAATAATGAGGTGGAGTCTTATGAGAAACAACAACTCTGCATACCCCTATTTAAAAATCCCTGATCAAGCATTAATGCATTAGGCATAAGGTAGTAATAAGAAATCACCCTTTACTATCTTTACTATATATATAAAATGTTTATACACACACACAACCCAGAGCACTCTGGAATGGTATTCTTTCAGCTGGCTCACTTTTAAGTTGACTAATTCCCTGGGAGAGACACTTGGAAATTGGAAAGATCGTGACGATACAACTAGATCCCTTGGAGCAGTGCCCTTCTATCCAGCATGATGACTCTTTTCCCAGCAAATGGCTGCTCACTGCAGCCCGGCCCACACAGTTCTGAATGAGAAGATGCTACTCCAGAGGTCTCCTTTTGTCAGACCAGGGATACAGAGAGACAGAGCTGGGATCTCCTCTTTACACTTAGAGATTGTGTTAGATTAGGCCTGGACTCTACTAACATGAGAATTAACTAAATTACCCTGTTCATTTATGAATAAATCCAAAATATAAATTACCTTATTCACTAACTTATTCATTTTGCCCTGATGCGTACAATACAAAATGCTATAAATGTTATTGACAAACTTAAAATTGATACCTTTTTGTATTGTATTTGTACGTCACTTCATAGATTTTTGAGGTGTGTATCTATGCGGTCCAGGTAAGTTTGGATTTATTACTGGTTTGAATTTATATAAAATTTACTTGTATACATATTTAGTCAAATTTCACAATAAATAATTTGTAATTGCACAATGATCCTCGGACCCCCTGCAGCTCCTTCATGGAGCCCCTGTTGAAGACCCCCACCCTATCCGATTATGGCTGTGACATGCAAAGGGTGTTAGCTTTAGCATATTACCCTAAGGTACGTTAGTTACACCTGCCAGTTCATGGTTTCAAGGAATACTCATTACCTTTTATCTCTGAATATTGATCACTGCATACAACCAGCATCTAATAACCCATTGAGTATCATTTTAAAAACCTTCATCCATCTCCCTTAACTGCTTATTGGGTTGTACTGAGCTTTGAGCCTGTCTTGGGAAGTACTAAGCACAAGGCAGGGGGCATGCATATTTAATTAAATAGGTGGAGAGAGATTACATTTAGGTACTACAGGGATATCCTCAAGCTCTGTTTCATGGGAAGGTCTCACCCCCCTGCATGTAATGGTGTTGGCCTCACACCTCTGTTTCACTGGCTCTTTTTCAGTAAGGCTGTATCTAGTCAGCTTTTAGCTGCAGGTCAGTGTACTACCAAGTTCTGCAATGTTTTTTTCATGTTACGGCCTGTTATTGCTACTCCCTCCTGTGTTCAAAAGGATCGGTACTTGGGGAGTGTGGAGATGCACGTCAGACCTTGCAGTGCTGCAGCGATACAAAGCCAGTCAGGGCACAACGGATCCGATTTGCTGCTAAGCATACAGACAGGACAAAAAGACGACCTGAAACTAAGGGAAGCTAAATAGTCACTTTGCAGAATCGCATTTAAAAATTTATATATTTATATGATTTCATGCGGTGGACTGTCAGTCCGTTGGAATACACTAAGGGGATTCATCCAGCCACAATTCATGGCAAACCTTAGGCAGCCACACCTTCCTGCTGAATTCCTACCATAATCCCCATTTCATAGGGTTATGCTGATGTTCTACGCACTCAGAAATGTCTAGAAATTAAGATTAATGCTGCAATATTTCCCACCGTTTCTCTAGCCATGAATGTTTCTTATTCTCTCTGATTACATTATAGTTAGTGACAAAATCTAAATGCATTGTCATTGAAACACACTGGGAATTTGGCTATTATGAAACACTTAAAAAAAATTTGGCACATAAAATATAACACACAGTCCCATATTGCATATATTAATAAATATTTTTGATTTGGTTTGTTTTCATGGCACTTTAATAGTGTAATTTTCATAATAATTATGTAAACAAGGCCCTTTGTGTGTCACTGCAGTGACAGACCTTCTGCTTGCAAAAGACCTGCCAGCTTCACTCACCAGCTATTTTGTATGCCCGTTAAGCTGAATCCTCTTAAGGTCAAAGGCTTCTGAAAAATAAAATAAAAGTCAAGAAATAATATGTCACCCTGACAACCGTATTGACTCCTCGAGTCATCTCCGTATTTTTCAGAGCAGTTCTCAGAGGTTCCCAGTGTCTCCTTTGGATGAATTTCACTGACTTCCAAGACCCTAAAATTAATGCATAATTCATGGTGAGACTATCATTGCTTCTGAAACCCGAGATATTCCGCGTCCGAGCAATTCCATGGCAACCAGAAAGGCATACAGTCGTGGGTAGATTGAAAAACCCGAAATTAGGCTTGAAGCACAGATTATAATGACGGAAACGCTGCATTTCTGATTGTCACGATCGCTTCATGCTTTCGCCTTCAAATATGTGCCTGTGTGCGGATTTGAAGGGGAGGCTTATGGGAACAAATTGCTCATGTCCCAAAGTAGTTCTTAGTCACTTATCTCATCTTCCATGTTGAGGTGAAAATAGAGGAAGCGCGTTGCGTAAGAACTGCAAAGCACCCCCTGGCTCCCCTTGCACAAAGGGAGTTTCATTGTGTCCCAACGCCAATAAGGAGAATCCAGGATATGTTAGTCTCAGTTGATAATGTGAGGTTTATGTCAGTGCAATGTTTACTCATTAATATGCAAATGAGCAGTAGCAGAGAGAAGGGTGCAACTATCCAGGCCAAGCGTGGTTGACATGCTTAAGCATGCTCCTGTGTTCAGAGTGCGCATTCTGAGAGGGTCTTGCACGCCTTAGCAGTGTCAGGTCCTGCTATGGCTTCCGGTAGCTTTATGCACTTTTTGGCAATGTTTTTTGTTTTTGTATTTTACCAGCCCTCCTCCTGATTGGGTGATGGGCTGCAGGTGTAGCGCATTCATTGCTAACAACAGCAAAGCGTCTCGTGCCCATGCTAATTAAAAGCACATTACTGCACTCTCCATAAGAGGTGCTTTATATATA
>JAODUD010000026.1:3558283-3572197 GCA_026784285.1 Stomatorhinus walkeri | reverse complement strand
GAGTTGGGGTGGGGGGGGGTGGGGAGGGGGGTGTGTTCACGAAGGCCAACCAGTGATCCAGGACACTGAGCAGTAATAATAGCTGACCTCACTTCCACACCCGATGTTAGCATGACAGTATTACTGAGATTGTGGCAATGACTCATTCATTGGATTCAAGCGGCAGGAATTCAAAGAAAAAAAGCCCCCAGCCCTAAAGAATCGATCACTTTACATAAATGACCCTGAAAAGTTTAAACAAGGACAAAATGTATGCAGTGGTCTTGCATTGAAATACATGTCCTTTTTCTAAAAAATGTCTTTCAGAATTTTCTATAGGTGCACATCTTTGTGCAGAGATTTCCAGACAAGAATTGCAGCACAGCACCAGTCACTGGAATAACCTATAATGAGATATGATGTGTTCCGTGGAGCTCTGGTCAAAACGTCAAAGGACCAACTGACTAAATTCATGTCTGCTAGCAGTGACGCTAATAGGATTGCAAGGAAAGGCTTATTTCAGCAGTTTTTAGGCTATGCTGCCGTCCTGGTTCATTGTTTGTTAGAACTGTCCATTGGATAACAGGTTTCTCAGTTTGACTGTTGAATCGTGGTAGTTGGAACTTTTAAAGAAAAAAAAAAAGCTATGTAAGTGAAGTGCAATGGGGAATGAAACGGCTACAAACGGCACAGTTTGCTTTGTGTTAAATCTTGGCTGGTCTCATTTGATCTTGTTGTCCTGTTGAGGAACGTGTTCCGGGTGAAGCTGGATGGTTCCGGTGAGCAGTGTAGCCTGACACCTCCAAGTTCCCCCCCCCCTTCAAGGTCTGTGTCTCAGTAGATTGACTGACTAAATTCCTCCCTTTTCAGGATTGCAGGAACTCTGGTTGCCGCTCACCTTGCGGCCAGGTGACCTTTCCGCTTCTCGGTCGCCCATAGCATGCAAGTATGGGCTCTGCTATGGACCAGCATCCCTCCGAGATGTTCCCCTGCCTCATGACCTGTTCTTGGAATATGTTCCAGTTTCACCATAACTCTGTACTTAATAATGGATGATGTTAAATGGTAGGTGAAGTCAGATCCAATCTGGTTTTCCATTTTGAACCGCTTCAAGTCATAAATACAAACATATCCAAATCCTTATTCCATATTCATCCTCTCTGAGGCAGTCCTTCCATTCACTTTCTTGTCCTTTAAAGGACATTAACAGACAATGTGAATATTATTTAGGTGGCTCTCATGTGCTTGACTGTACTACCTTTCTACCCGGCCATGCATTAGGCTCCAGCCGTCTTGCAGTGTCTTGTTGGGTTTAGATGGAAAATCCGTCCCTATGTGGGATTTTAGAGCCCCAGTTGACAGCAACCTTTCAGCTAATAGAACCCATTACCCGGTTATTTGCTGCAAACTGTTTCCTGTAATTCTTTCTTGGCTAAGGGGTGGGACAATCTACAGGCAGTCTGCAGTCTCCATTGTGAGTTTGTTGCCCAACAGCTCATGTATTATGATGCATGTGAATACTGCTTTTTCCCTTAATAGTGGCTGCATTTTGTAGGCAGCAGGCTAACCCAGACTTTCCCCACAGTGATTGGGCCTGAACCATTTTCAATCTTGAGTGGCAATTGAAGTCTAAATGTTACCCCTTTTCCATGAGCACGTGAGCACAAAACAACATGGCTACACAGACTAGGCCATTCACTAATACGTATGTAGCTCTATCACGCTGGAGGTGCATTGCAGTCCATAGCACACATACAAGTCCCATAGTATTGCAGCATATTAACCTGTATTCTGAGCCTGTTGTTTATACTATCTACAGGTTCTGCAGACTGTTTATCATCCTTTTGAAAAGGTGCTTTACCAACTAATTGAAAACAACAATGAGCAACAAGCAGAAACATGGATTCCAATACAACTTAACCCTTTGATCCTTTCCACTGGTCTGCCAAAACTATTGCAGGCTTTTAATTTCAAAAATCTAAATTGCCTGTCATTGAACACGGATTCATTCCAGCTCTGGTCTTCTGGTCCATCTCTTTTGATATCTGACAGGTACAAAAATACAAGTTTTACAAAGCAGTGACCTTATCACCCTCTCCTTATTAATAAACAGAGATTTGTGTGCAAAACATCTAACTGTCATCTTCAATGTCATTTTTTAACACCAGCTTGAATGCGATAGTGACCAGCTGTCACTTTTGCACATCTCCACGTAGCTAACAAATCCTTTTTCACTGTCTGTCAAGTGCATAATTGTCAGCATGTCTGTTAGGTGGTAGACGCATATTCGACAGATGATGACTGCATAACCAGACACCGTACTCGCGCTCCCACATCTGAAGCCACCTTGCTCCAAAGGCAGAGACAAAATTATGATTGAAATAAATGTGAGAGAACATTTGTGAGTCATAATCCTCTCCTGGCTTTGACTAATGGTGCGGGTTGAGGGCAGCGTGAGTTGTTCACAAAAGCAGAATTCCAGTGGAATGTATAAATCAGTAGGAGGCTTGTAGTTACACAGATCTGGGAGGTGTGCATGCAGTGGATGCAGAGCGACTCTCATAAGTACAACAAAGACCTTGAAAATGACGGCTGAAACCCCAGAGAAAACAATACAAATAAACACATCTGTAACTCAAAAAGGAATATGCGTTGTCACATGGTCACCTTGACATGAGATTTGAAATTGGTTGCATTGCATCTTCCTTTCAGAACCTTTCCCCAATTTCTACTAAACCACAAAAAGTATGTTACAAGAAGAGGAATCAGACTGCACAATGAGCTGCTGTCCTGTCTGTCTATCTGTCTGTTGGTCTATTATCTAATAAGCTAGGCATAGGTTTCTGGAAAATCTCCATATTAATCTAAAGCAATTCCTTTTGGCAAAATGAAATGCAGTGGGATTACGACATAAAATATTTTTTTCAAAGATATGCAGGAATCATCTACAAACGCATTAAATAGACATGAGTGTTTGCACATACATTGTTTTATGTATCTGTTGTTATGTAATATCCATATTTTACTTGGTTTTTGTGTGCTTTCATCTGTTATCCATCACATAACACATTTATACAGTGGAATATCACAGATGCAGTTTGAGTTTCACTTTAAAACAAGACACACGTCAAAAACCAGGATTAGCAACCTTTCAGTTATATACTTCCCACAACCCTTTAACAGGCTCATATTGTACACAGGCTCATATTGAAAACAGGTTTACGTTGTACACAGGCTCATATTGTACATAGGGTCATATTGTACACAAGCCCATATTGTAAACAGGGTGATATTGTACACAGGGTCATATTGTAAATAGTAGGCATGTAACAATGAATCGTAAATCAGTTAAAAATTGATGTAAATGTACGATGATTTAAACCGGCTGATGTGGAAAATGAATCACTACTTCAGGAGTACTTCACTGGTGTGATATTACATTTGCTTTCACGACGTCGGGTCGACGTCAGATGTCACTGCGCATTCAAGTCGATGTCGTATGTTAGCTTTTGGTTTTGACCAAACGCGAGATGGCGAACAAATTTGAAATTGAGGACAGCCCCGATCTTAAATTGGCGGTGTAGCAGCATTTTAGCTTTCCGATAATCGCAAATGAAAACTGCAAGAAAGGCACAAATAAGACAAAAACTGCGTGCAAACATTGTAAAAGATTCATAATATATACAATTAGCATAACGAACATGCTTCAGCATGTCCACTGGCACCACAGTGAGCTCCATTCAATATTGTACATAGGCTCACGTTGTAAACAGACTCATATTGTACACAGGCTCACGTTGTAAACAGACTCATATTGTACACAGGCTCATATTGTAAATAAACTCATATTGTACACAGGCTCATATTGTAAATAAACTCATATTGTGTACAAACTCATGTTCTAAACAAACTCATACAGTATACAGGCTCATATTGTAAGCATGCTTGTATTGTATGTTTCATATTATTAACACTCATATTGTACACAGGCTTTCATTTCTCCAAGCTGCTGTCTGAAGGCCGGGATGACAGAACGGATCGCGTGTGTCTGAGGCCTCGCATTTCTCTGGGGAGAGTGATCAATCACTTCTAGCGCCCACATTTTGTATAAATCAATATGCTCCAAGTCTTGCTTTTATTGATGTTATTTTTTAATTAACAGACATATTAAGATGCCAGTTTAGTGCACTCCACCAGTGAGTTGGAGGCCGATTCAAGCACTTCCATTTTCCTTTAAGGCTTCTGTCTATCACTATCCATAAGAGCTCTCCATGTGACTCAATGGCAAATCTGGCGAACTTATGTTATCTAGCAACTTTTAAATATAAACTACTGAAAACATCCAAATGTGGCAGTAACACACATGCTGTGAATGACTGTAGCGTCAGACATGTTAATTCAGCTTGTTTACTTGACCCTCCCTGAGCAGCTTTCTGCAGACTGCTCAGCATTGTCTTGGATGACATTCTGCAGATATCTGGTTGTTTGAGCGAACCGTCACTGGAACTTAATGCAAAGGCTCAAAGGTGCTGGACCTATTTAAGTACTTAAGTATTTAAGTACTACATTTGTATGAGGACAGATCTCACAGGTACTCAGTGGGAAAAATAACAGAGTGTCAGGGTTAGCACCTGGTTTGTCCCAGTCCTTCCTGTCTTCCCCCGTTGTCCAAGTCTTTAGCGTTTCCCCTGCTCCCTGTCAGCTACATGGCTCGATGTGTTGCACATGTAGGTTCCTGTGAACCCCTCTGTCTTGTGCTTGAATCCTGCCGCGTCTGTTTTTGCATTTTGTTCCTAGTGTTTAATTTCTATCAGTATGGTCCAGTGATTTGTATTCAGATTTGGTTTCTTGCTTTGTTCCTTAGTTGTGCTTTACCAGTGTTTGTTATTCCCAGTGTTACATTCTGTTTTCCTTCTTTTAGTCTTTAGTTTCCCCGTTTAGTTCCTTGAGTTAATTATTAGTGTCACCTGTTGCCTGTTTCACTAGTCCTTGTTATCCTTGATAGCCTGTTGTGTTTAAGTTCCTGATGCCTTTCTGTTCCTTCTGGAGTCATTAATGTATGTATGATGTTGTTTGACTGCTCTGTTATTTCTTGCCTGCCCCATTTGTAGTAAGTCTCTGTTTTTCCACTTCTACTTATGAGCCCTCATGGTACTTTTTGTTTTTGTAGTGTTCGTAGTGTTTTCAGTATAATGAACCCCTGTATCCCTGCAAGCCGTCAGTGGGTCATCCACATTCCCTTCCTGCCTGCACCATGCCTCGTCCTCGCACCCTGAACCACCCGGGTTTGTGATAGAGTAATAGGAGAAGGCACTGACTAAAAAGATAATTCCCTGTTTAATTGGATAATTCAATGTGGTAATTCTAGCAATTTCTGTGAAGGTTAGAAGTTTTTACACTGGATAGTGATTCTTAATATTGACACTTTGACACTTTTGTGTGTACGAGAATGTGCTGGGAGCCTCAACCCAACCAACAGAGATGTATTACGCTGAGAAGGAGATGGGAATGTGGAAATCATGCAACAAGGAGACCACTAGGCTACACAAGGTTTCATCTTCAATCAAACAAGCAAATTTCATTTACTGCTGCACATTTGTAGGAACAAATTGTCACAATGTGTATTACAGTAGATTTTCCAGAGAATAAAAAACGAAAAAACCAAGCTTCCCAGTATGAATAAAAGTGAAAATCATTTTCCCCGCCCTTTGAAGAAAGCAATCAAGTAATATTCCTGGATGTGAGTGTCTATAAATATACACACCACACACCAGAAATGCAATTACAGGCAACATGTGAGAGTTTCTTGATCATGTCTAACAGAAAATTTATCTCGAAAACCAGTCCTCCCCGATGCCTCCCGTATGCACAGGGATGGGTGATAAACTCCAATTTTAGTTGTAACTTCAATGGAATGTTGAAAAAACATCAATTTGCTTGCTTTTTTAATTTTAAATTTAAAGTTTTTCATCTATCCCTCCCCACTTTTTCCTTCCACCAGCTTTTTTTCCCACCTGTGTCCGACTGATAAGATCCCCAAAAGTAAAAATATCATGGACGTTGTGAAGTACAATCAAGACGCCTGGTTCCTCAATACATAACTTGTATTTATTTAATATCACTGACATTTTAAACCAAATCAGACTATTAGTTTGAGGACTCGACCTGGCTTTGAATTGTTGGCCAACCACTTCCATCATTAGCGAAGAACTAATGAAAAATAAACAATATGAGTTCTGATGAACATAACAGCCAAGCAACTTCAAGCCAAGCAGAGCTGCATACCTCACAAAAATCCAACTATAAAGTAACAAAAATTTTTATGTAAAACTACTGATGTCATGTATGCGTACTTGGTTTGTTGTCCGTGTGTCTGTTACTGATGCTGGTCATGGTTTTTGCTACTTTGCATTAAAGGTTTTGAAGTATTGCTTCTGCTCTCATTTGAAAAGTACAGAACAGTTTTAAATAATGTAGCTGATGTTAGGCTATAATCACTTACTTCAACATGAATCACTATCGACTTCTAGGCAATGGAATTACCACATGTCTGATTGATGAAATGCTTTCTTTTATATCAGTATTTCCCAACCGAGTCCTCAGGGACTTCCAAACGGTCCACGTTTTTCTTCTGGAGCTTAGGAGAGAGCAAAAATGTGGACCCTCTGGTGATGCTCAAGGACTGGGTTGGGAAACAGTGCTTTATACCGGTATCATGTTGTCGTGTTCGCGCTGGCGGTCGGAGGAATAAGGAAGGAGCAGGATGCAGTGGAGTCGGGAATGAGGCTTTATTCCGTAATAACGGAGGAACGGACAGCAGGCGGACAAAACGAATGCAAAACACTGGCACGTAGACTAACTTCAGTGACAGACCTAGGGATCACAGACGCTGACTATATACAAACGGGAAAGGCAAGCACAGATTGACAACAGGTGAGGACAATCTGGATCAGACACGAGGTAACGAGGGGGCGTGACAACCACACGAGGCTTGGACGGGCGGAACGTGACACATGTCTTGGGTTGGATGAATTCAAATAACTCAAAGGATTGGTCCAAGAGCCAGTCAGTGCAGTATTTCATTGTTTTATGGTTGCTTTAAATGGTCTGTGGATTTGTTCCATGGTTCCTGTATTCCACATAAATTCGGAGCTCTCTACACAATTATATGTGAAGTAGGTAAGACAGATTGTGCTATTTGCCATTTATTTTGTTATGGCATCGCCCTTTGGTGTAGACAGAAAGGTATTCCGTTGACCATATACAGTACTTCTCATGTCTGTGTGTGCATGTCTGCATTTTGTCAGGATTTGATTGGTCAAGCAGGTTTGCATGTGCAATGATTTTCATGGGATGGACACAAATACAGTTATTTATGGGAATAAATCACATGGGACTTTAAATGGCTTAGGCTGTGACTTGGTGCTCTGTCAGAAATTGGTACCCTGTACAACATGACCATTACTTTATGCATGTGTTTCCTGTGATGGGACCATACCTACAATACAACTTGTCAAATGGAATGTCACGCTGAATGGCAAGTCTAAAAAGGATATGAATCCACAGTTAAGTGCTTTTATCATTAAGGTAGCCTAAGAATTTACAAATATTGTTTAAAAAACATTTTTTAAAAACATAGTTCCTCTCCTTTACATATAGACTGCACCCCACCTCACAAAGCTACTAAGCCCATTTTAGGGAAATAAAAAAACACAAGATCCTTAATAAGTCAGTAATTTAACATATTTAGAAACGTTTAGACGATTTTGAAAAGTTCCTAAATCAAGGTGGTAATATGCTCTCTGAGAAGATGCCAGTTTTCCACAACAAGCAGTCAGAGAGGTCAGCTTGTTGTGAATGTAAAATTGATACATTATTATTTTTGTGATTGTTGTTGTTGGTGCAGAGGCCCATTAGTGCATCGTGACATCATCATTGTGGGATATGCTGTGGTTCTGGATATTAGCACTGGGAGGCCATTCTGGTACAGTATGAGTAGCGGTGAGGTATTCTGGTCTTGGTATGATAGAACAGGAATCATAAAAATCCTACCCCCCCACAACAGAGTTCACTGCAGCATTTTGATATAATCCAGAATAAATGATTGTAACGTAAATGTGTTGTAAATTGTATAGGTAATTATGCTTCTAAGGGGTTCTGTAAACATAAACTGTCCAAGTTGTTTTCACGTGTCCTGAAGTAAATAGCTTAGATTCTTCCTTGCCAATCTTGACACAAGAAAGTATTTATTCATAAATTTGATTTGGCCATGTGTGAATGGCCATGAAATGCCCTTAGAAATAATTAGTATGGTGGTAAAGTGAAACTTCGGCAAATGAATTGGATCTGCTTCTGTCTGTGATGAAATAATTATGGTTCTTCACAATCAATTAATCCTGAAAATCGCAAGGCTTTTATGCAATTAATCAACATTTTAAATCCACTTTTGAAGTGGCAATAATGATATTATTCCAACAGACATGCAACAGGCAGTGTATTACAGCTACAATATAATACAATATAAATTAATAAGCTAGAATTGACCATAGAACCACAGTAGTTCTGTATGGCTTGAAATGGTAATTTCCATAAAATTTCCCCATTTTACCAAAGCTCAAATATATAGTAACTAAGTAACCAATGTATTATGATGATAATGTTTGCATGTATATGAAATCATTATGTGTGTAGAATTTGGCTAAATCCAAAAGCAGTTTGTTGTGGCACTCAGTACAGAACGACAATCCAGAATTGAAAGGAAGACTGCCAGGGCCTTTTGAATTTGAATTGAATTGAGTACAAATTGATAAAGGAGGCAGATACGAGCAGTTGTAGTGCCTGAATTATAAACCTGGCCTGAGACCAGTTTTGAGTAACCCTTTCCCCTCAGCTCTGACAGTAGACCTGATGATGGTTTTCAGAGCATGAGACCTGGCACCTCTCCAGTGGGGCAGCGAAGCTGAGCAGACTGGGGAGGTCCCTCACGAGCTCTGCTGTCTAAATTTCACTCCTGCTAGTCTGAAAAGTCAGCCATATGTTCTTCCCCTGCCTTTTGCATACACTGCTGCGTCACGCTTGTAAAGTCCCTGTCTGCAGAATGAAGCTATCAGTTAAAATAAATGTGTTCCTTGAAATATATTAGTTCTCAAACTAAGTGCAAACTACATCATATGCATAGCTTGGGGAAGCCCTGTCTATTATGTCAATTAGTAATGTAAATGTCTCCTTTTCTACTCCTGAGCTTTGAACCCATAATCCCATGCGCTAATTTGTGAGTGACACATTGTGAACCTTGCAATAAAGTGCTACATTTACTAATTACCTGTGACATTAATTGATCAACATGCAAAACCCTAATGAGAGGTAGTGCCGCCTCTGATGACTGCAAGCATGAAGCTGTTGTTGTAATTGATATCCCTAATGATATATGAATGACATATATGAATGAATAAAATGAATCAGATATGTAACTAGTGCCTATAAGGATTATTCACTTGCTATATACAGCTCTGGAAAAAATAAGAGACCAATCTGCATTTCTAAATCCTGGTTTAATCTGGTTCTACGGCAGGCTGCTTCCGGGCTGAAAGTTTCTATGACAGCAGTACACAAGAACAAGTTGAAGCAGGAGCAGGGGTGGATGTAAGGGATGGCCATGGGTGGCATTGTTGCCACCCCACATTAAAATAACAAAACTTATTTTCAAGTCGTAATCATAGAATAGACATGGTATGGTGTGACCACCCCAAAAGATAAAACAGATCCATGATGGCCACCCCAATCAATATTCTCTGCGGGCGTCACTGAGCAGGAGACACAGGCAATAACCTAAAGCCAGCCAAATGGAGGGCAGTGGCAAGTTTCTAATGCCAGAGCTGACGGTCAACTTATCCGGCAGCGCCTCATAAATCAGAGGATGACAACAAATGAACTTCAAAGAGAGTGGTGTGAAGTGCGCCGCAGGACAGTTCGCACTGTTAGTACTCCAAGAAGACTCCGAAGACCCATAAAGCAAGGAAGATGCCCTTCATCAGTGAGAAGCAGAGAAGAGTTAGGCTGGAGATTTCAAATAAAGGTATATTTGATACAGGTGCATGCTTATGCGATTGAGAAATCACTGAAACTGAAAATTTTACTGCGGCCTAGTTTTTTTTTTTTGCTGTAACAACAACAACAACAAATTTATTTTTGTATAGCGCATTTTCATGACTTCACATCATCTCAAAGCGCTGTAGAATGCAGTCATAAAGTCATTTCTGTACAAGTAATTTAGAGGTTGATCGTAAACTACTCAATGCTGATGATATCCTGCAGTAGATTGAATAGCTATTGTCTAATGTAACAATAGTAGTGCGCAGAATTTTAGAATGAAATCCCCATCTCTCAATCAGGAAGTGACTTTGAAACATTCAACAAATTATTCAACAAGGAAAACCAAGGAATTTTTAGCGGAAATCCTCGGATGTGATCAGATGACAAAAATGTTGCTACGCTGCTTCTCATCAGTCAGATACAGCTGCAAAGTTCATGGTGACAAAAGGGCAGTCGAAAGAGAATAGGCAACTTTTAGAGGAAATCCCTCAAACTGGAACAAAAATGTACCCACTACCTGTAGCAGCCCAGCAAGGACATGAATGAGTTTTTTTTCAAAGGCAATATTGCAGTGATTCTGAGGTTCTGATAAAGTTATCAGACCAAGGCTGACTAATACTGTACTGACTAGAGCAACAACAAACAAATTTATTTTTCTATAGCGCATTATCACAACATTATATTGTCTCAAAGCACTTTACAGCATCCCCACCCAAAGCCCCCAGTGAGTAAGCCATAGGCGACAGTGGCAAGGAAAAACTCCCGAGAAGGAAGAAACCTTGGGAAGGACCAGACTCAAGGGGGGAGCCCATCCTCTAGGGGCCGGCAGGGAGAGTCAAATACAGTGAAATTGGAGACACAGACGGGGAGCAGGGGGGAGATGACAAACCGGTGCCAACGCTCCCTCCAAAAGCCAGCCAACCAGAAGGCAGGCAGTGGGTCACACATGGAGGATGACACAGGCAGAACGGTGAGCTGGATGCAAGGATGTCATGGGTAGTGGCAATGTCACATGTAGCAGGGTGTGCTGATCATCTTGATAGATTGAGGTCTCCAGGCAACACCCCCCAGGAGGAGTAGGGGAAATAAAATGTGCAATTAGTCAAAGTAGGGGAGACTATAGGCAGTGCTAGAAGTTAGTGAGAACAAAGCAATGTGTGTGTGTGTGTGAGTGTGTGCGTGTGCGTGTGTCACAGTGAGCACAGTGAGTCCCTGAAATAGTTAACTGTGCATATATTTTAATTTTCTGTTTGTTAGCACTAGAGCAGGAAAACTGGAACATGCATTATGTTTCAACCATCAGACCAAAATCAAGCTTCTTGGAGTCAATAAATCACCAGACTGTGGGGTTAACTTGGCAGTTAAATGTTAAATATGGTGTTCATATTTGCGTCACACAGATGTCCTTATGCCCTCTATGCCTGATCTGTTTTATACAGTGAACCATTTAATGTTTAAAAGCAATAGTCATGCACATTAAGCTTTTACTAGGACATGGAATTAGTTCTGAGAATTATCTCGGAATTTGATTATTTGTGACAATATGAATGGATACTGATGTCTAGTCAAGACTCCCTTCTGATATGAACTCATTAGAAAAATACTCATATTCTTTCAACGTGGAGAAAAGTCATTTTCATACATATGCACATTTGTGGCAAATTGGTCAGTTCGATTTAATTTCTATAATTAAAGATGAACTCTGTAAAACAAGGAATTATCGCTCTGAAGCCATTTTCTGTGAAATCAGAGCAGTTTCACAGCTCAAGTGAAATAACAAATACTTCAGAAGAACTGCAGAAATTCCAGATTTTCTCATTATTTAATAGAAGGGGTCATTGAGGAACGAGGGCAGTGGGCTGTAGGTCGCCTCATTGTCACCTCATTGTCTGGCGTTAAATGGACTGCAGAATCTCATGTCATTACAAGAGTAACAAATCATTAAACTGTCTGCAGGTTTCTCTACATCTACGTAGAACAAATTAGCAATTGCATTTCATATTTTAATAGAATAATATTAAGAAAGCGGGTTGGTTTTATAAAGTCATGTGTCATATATGAATTTTTGGAAAAGCCTCAGACAAAAACTAATGTACAAATGCAGAAGCAGATGTGAGTTACACCTATAAATCCACAGGCCTGTTAAGCCAAGAATGATGGTTGTATCACAGGCGCACAACACCATAAAGCTTGATATGATTCAGCATTACAACTGAAAAGTCCCAGAAGAGCACATCACCCAGTGATTTCACCTGCATTCTCACCTAATTTAATTTATAATGGTGAAACACCACGAGTGATGTTGTTAATTGCATCAATAAGGATATCCCCTTATAGAATATGAGTCTTATTAGAAACAAAACCTATTCATTATTCAATTACCCATAATAAAAGAAGGTTGTCCTGCAGAATACTGCAATCAAAATATCATATTGTAATTTAGTTCAATCATGATACAGGACATGAACAAATTCCGTTTTAATATTTTCTTTTTTATTAACAAGCTGACCAATGAGAAATGCAAAGCAACTTTCCTTTGGGTAAGATTCTCCCAATTAAAGACAGAATTCTTCTGCCAACTGATCAGAGGTATCAGATGCAAGCAAACAAAGGTCTGTATTGATCACATTCGGTAATTTTAATAACCTAATCATACATGTATGCCATAGGCATGGCATACCTTACGTTTGTTTTATTGTTGCCTTCTGTATCAGCTTTACCTGAGTAATCCAGTACGCCGCTAATTTGGTCAGTTACTGTGCACTTTTACGGGCTCCCCAAAATGTAACCAAGTGTGTAATTTATTCATAGGATCTTGAATAGAGAAAGAGGGAGCCTGTCTTCTCCAAAAGTACCTGTAATGAAACGGTGATTCCAGGTGCCTCAAACTATTTTGCAAATATGATATCACTACATTGAAATCAAATCCTCTTCAGGGGAAACAATCTGTCATGGATTCCTCAGCTCGTCCCTGGCTGCTGTGATAGGAACTCGGTGATTTTAATGTCTGTTCTTACTTAAAAACTAGTATTAAAACTAATGGAAGTGGAGCAGGTGGAAACAAAGGCCATGTGTTAGTTTCTCCTATTGGCAGTTACAGTCATCTCTTTTTGGGGCAGTGCAGAACTGCTAATTCTTTGAGCAGCTGGCTGATTGCACTTCAATGGAGTCTTTGAGCGGCCACTGGCTTAAGGTCCAGTATAGCAGGGTATAGGAGTATAGGATAATTACAGATGATATTTACAGATTATACACACCATTTATAATTTGTAGACAGTGTGTATCATCTGTAAACACGATCTACTCAACCCTTATTGTGTCCTTAGTTGTGTTTTTGCCATTTCTGTTTATTTCATTTACTTGATTACTAAAGATGGGACATGCTGAAACAGATCAGTGGAGGGCTCGGGCAAAACGGCAGGTCTTAGGTTCATACCTTCATTCATCTTTTGTATTATTTGTCCTATACAGGGCTGTTGCCGTCTTGAGTCTTACCCAGGAACAATGAGCCGTAAGCTGGCCAACCCATCACAAGGCACACACACCACTCAGCAGCTCCCATTCAGCATGCGGGGGAAACGAGAAGCCGGAGAGAATCCCACAGCAGTGTGGGGAGAACATCCAAACTCCATATATAGAGAGCTAGGAGTCAAACCTGGTTCCCCAGAGGTGTGACACCACTCTGCTACTCACAAGGTGCTGCATTTTCATTACACTGTTGTTATTTATTAAATGCAATCACAAATACATTTTGTGTTGTAATAACATTTTCAGTCCTGTTCATTTTGGGTATTTGGCTTAGGATATAGAATAATGGTTATGGAGTTCATTTTGTGCCAAAAG
>JAODUD010000026.1:3528747-3558183 GCA_026784285.1 Stomatorhinus walkeri | reverse complement strand
ATTTTCAGTCCTGTTCATTTTGGGTATTTGGCTTAGGATATAGAATAATGGTTATGGAGTTCATTTTGTGCCAAAAGTGTTAAACACAAAAACCAAAAACCACATGCAAATTAAGTATCAGAATTAAATCGCACATTACAAATATATATATATATATAAGATTAAATCCTTTTTCTTCTCTTTTTTTTTGGCACACCTTTACACGTCTAATGGTCAGCTGGAATATGGAGCGTACGCTCCTTTAACCATCTGAGCACGCCCAATACACGCAGAGAATCGCAGCATGGCCTGACGCCAGATTTTAGTCGGTAATGCTGACATGGAATTGCATCCTTGCATTCAATAATGTTGTAGCCCAGCACTACAATATTGTAATTTTTAGATATCAGTGAATACAACACATGTATGCTATTCCACCAATCTGCCGGCCTTATCCAGATTATCAGACAGCCATCTAAATTATTTAACAGATAACATTATGGCTATAGGAGTCTAATGCTTCACAAAATATATGATTCAATTCAAACTTATGTTCTGGGGTCATGGTTCAGTGTGGTTTCGGTACCGCAGGGAAAACCCAATTTATTTTAAAATTATTAAAACTGTTAATGCAAACACAATTAGTTGAAATAGGAAATGCATCAGACTGAATAACAAACCAAGAGACACCTTTTTTTGCAAATTTTAAAAATAAATATATATCATAAATATAAACATCAATACAACAATAATAATGAACTAAATCCCTTGTTGTGCAAGTATATTTGCATTTCTGTAGCGATGAGCACCTCTATAGCCCTTGTTATTTTTTAGCTTGGCATAAGCTTCTTAAATGTCACAGGGAGACTAACCTGCAGTTTCTGCATCGCACCGGTCATGCACACTTGGATGTCGTCTCAAAGTTAGCATGTCGAATGTTTCCAGCAACAGTATAACAGAACAGTCTTGGTTTTTCTCTCCACCACTGGTGTCCTTTACTGAGAAATGAAAACTTTCCCAAACAATTGATTATAACTGACAGTAACCAGCATTAGTCGTGTCACATCTACAATGAGCACAATATTTTTCATGTTTTTCATCTGCTTGGATTCCACATAAATATATTAATTTGTTTCAGTGTGTACACTAACCTATTGATGTACCATACACAATGAATGTCTGCACCGTTCTAGTCCTATAGTCCAAATTAGTCCATATCCATAATTACTATAGAATTTGCTACCTGTGTTGGAGTTAATTGCACTAGCTATGTTGTGTTGGCTACATAGTGTCAGAATTATTATAGAACTGTGTCAATGACAGCGGTACCAGCTGAATACGGTTCCGCGGTTTCCGCCATGTCGCGGTTCTCTGATGCGTCATGGAGTTGGCGTGCTCAGATGGTTAAAGGAGTTTTCACTTTAAATTCTGGCTGACAAATAGACAGGAAAGGTGTACACCTCCTTGTAAGACCCGCCCCAGCGCTACAAAAGTGACAAAGGTCAGAAGCAAAAAAAAATTCTAATTAATAACTCTATTTTTTAACAACTGCAATGTATATTTTATTTCTGATGCTTCTTTAATACTTTAGCGCAATGTTAACTCCACAAATGGCTCAATCACTCTGCCCTGGTACCAGTAGGATATTAGGTTCAGTTCCTGCCCCCAGCTCCATTTGCATGTCCTGTCACCTTCATATGAGTAACCTTCTGGTAATCTAGATTATATAGACTAGTCAAAAAACTGGTCAGGTAAGCTGATGACTTAAATTGCCGGTAGCATGTGAAAGTACACTCAGTGATGACTGGGGTCCTTGCATGAAAAGTTTTTGTTGTTATTGGGGGGGGGGGGGGGTGCGGCACTGGGAAAGACTCTGGGAGAGCAGGTGAGACATGCGTGCAGCACAAAAAAAACTAAAGACAGACTCTTATGAAGTTACTGAAAAGGTCATTAACATGACATAATAATAATGCCCATTTCGCAAGGAGGCTCGACCTTTCCTGGCTGGTTAGTGGTTGACCCCCCCCCCCCATCAAAAAACATTTATGTGCATAGGGATGCTACCCGGAGACACTGGGTAAATTACCATAATGCCTGATTGAAAGTGCTGAAGTGAAGAGAATGATGCATCGAAACATTTTAAAAACTATCCTGTTGATAGTGTCAGAAAAATAATTTCTAATACTTTATACAAAAATGCCAAAAGTTGTTTATGAATTAGGGTTAGCTATAAAAAATATATTAATAAAAACTAAATTGACGTTACATTCCAGAATGTATTTAACTGCTGGATGCATTGATTTCTTTCACTGTTCATTTAAAAACTCTGGATAAAGACTTTTAATGTTCTTATAACTATATCAGTTTTTTGTTATTCATTATATTAAAGGATTACAGGATAAATGCTCAGATCAAGACAGTCCTCAAATGTATGCTGTGGGTTTGACCTGAAAAGACGCCACGCAGGAGGGAGTTCCAGAGTTAGGTGACGACAGGATAATGATCCCTTCCGTCTTTCTGTGAAACCCTGATTACAGGTGTCTGTGACTGAAACTGCTTGCATTCTGTATGTTTGCTGGATGGTGATGTTACAGGTGGTGAAATAAGTTCACGGTATTTCCAATTTTAATCGGCACGAGCTTTTGGCAGCGATTACAGTACACAGCACCAGTCTGTTGCATGTGGAAGTTTAAATTGCCAAAGTACCACCACACCACTGACTCCTTTTTACCTGGTTTATCCACAATCTCCATTTTCAAAAGACGATGTCGCTGCTGAGCTGCCTCTTTCCTCTGAGGGGATGCTCATCTCCTCCATGATGTTACCAAAACAATCAACAACTGCAGTGTATTTTTAGGCTGCACATCTTACGTCTAAAAATACTACTATTTGATAGGTTGGAATTGCGTTTTTTTTCCCTGTGACGTGATAGGCTGATGTGTACTATCAAGCAATGCTTCTTATCGAAAGTTTATCAAAGTTTCTCTTTTTCTCAATATAAAAATTTTCTAAGATGATACGTTGATATATTGCCCAGCCTGTGCTGGTATGGTGGCACAGTGATTAACATTGTTGTCTCACACCTTTGGGACCAGCGTCCGCGTCGCGGCCATGGCTTCAGGTGGCATGCTCTCCCTGTTTCATTGTGGGGTCTTCTCTGCGTACTCCCCCCACAGTCCAAAAACTTGCCCTGTGATGGGCTGGTGCCCCATCCTGGGTTGTTCCCTGCCTTGTGCCCTGTGACGGGTTGGTGCCCCATCCTGGGTTGTTCCCTACCTTGGGCCAAGAGGGTCCACAACTCTGAAAACGATAAGTGGTCACAAAGAAAGGATGGACTGGCCGACCCTTATTTGGAGTGGCAGCATTAACGTGAACACATAACTGGTCCCATAGGTGTTGCTATGGTATCAAAGTGCTAGCATGCAAATGATTTTCTCAGTGTTTTATGACACTTTTTCACAAGAATTACATTGCGTCCCCCAGGTTGAGTCACGTATTTAATGGAAACCTATCAACCACTAGTCATAGTTGATAAACTGAATGCAGAAAAAATGGGCAGAGACAATGATCTGAGTGATTATGATAAGGGTCAAGTCATTACGGTCAGACGACTGCATCAGAGCATCTCCGGAACAGCGAGGCTTCTGGGGTTAGCTGTGTTGAGCACCTGTTGATACTTAAAAAACCATGAAACACCGTTAAGGTGTTGGGCAGTTGGGTCTCATCAATGCAGGATGTGAAGGAAGGCTGTCACGCCTTGTAAAACCAACAGAAGGGTTACTGTGGTACAGATTGCAAATAATATTGATGATGCTCGCAGAAATACTATTTCATAAGACAAGTGCAGTAAGCCCTGCAGCATATGGGCCTGCTCAGCCTCAGGACAGTCAGAGTGCCCACGCTGACCCCAGTCTACCATTAGTAGCACCTACACTGGGCATGCGAGCATCAGGATTGGACCTTGGACCAATGGAAGAAGGTCGGCAGGTTCTAGGACAACTGTTTTTTATTGCATCATGAGGATGGCCAGGTAAGTGTCAAGTATCTGTGGGATGAGTTGGACCAAAATTTCTGATCTGTGGCTCCAGAGTCCCATATGCAGCAGGGCACGATGCCCTGTGTATCCTGGCACAGAACTCTGGTAACCATCATTAAATTATCTACAGTTTGTGCCACATTAGCCCTTCTGTCAGTACTTGCCAGACGCCTCACATTGACAAATCTTGGCCGTTTAACAACTTGACGGTGTTTCATGGTTTTTCACTCTCAGTAGGTGATCACCATAGCTGACCGTGAGTTCCCCGCAGGCCTTGCCGTTTCAGAGATGCTCTGGCCCAGTTGTCTCACCATAGTGATGAGGACCTGGTTAAAGGCACTCAGATCTGTAGTCCTGACCTTCTACTTTCAACATGTTGACTACAAGTACGAGATGTTAACTTACCAGATAATATATCCCGGACCATGACATGACCATTTTTACTTGATAGTCAGCATTATTCACGCTACCCAGGGGTGGTCATAATGTTTTGGCAGTGTGTATGTAACAACGTCAACATCCGTACAACCTTTATATATGGTTTCGTCCTTATTTCGAGTAAAAACAAAAATCTGGTTCATTACCTGCTATATTTATTGCATTAGAATTGCACAACATTGTAACATCTTCAAAACTTGTCAGGTCGCCGCTTTTAATTTACCTCCATTTCATAAGCACGGGTCATTTTATATGAAATGTAACCTTGTTACATCTATAGCCTTTTTATGCTTTGGTTTTTATGTTCAAGGAAGTCAGAAGGCAATGAAATGCAAACTGAAAAATACTGCTGCTACTAGCAAGTAAGAACTTTTAATACTATTCTTAAACAGCACATTAAGTTTTCATTAAAACTGATCACTTACTTCCACATTGACTACGTATGCTGTGGAAGGTGGACATTCTGCATATTTGTGATGAGTTTCAAAGATGGCCGAAAGTCTCCTCGTGGACCCTTGGCAGGCTTTATGAAGCTGCACACTGCAGGGGCAGAGGAGGGAGAAATCCTAGCAGATCCTGCCCCCCCCCCCCTCCCTGGGTGGAATAAAGCCAATTTATTTGGCCTTCACTGGTTCCTGGTAAAGATGACTGAACAGCGCCAAGTTTCCAGTGCTGATCTGGGCTAAAGAGATTCACAGGGAAGAGCCTTAAGCCATGGAACCCAATGGTAACCTCCTCCCTCTATTCTGAGCAAAGTTACAAGATAAAAAAGATGAGAAAGGGAGTGAGGAAAAGCGTTTATCCATACAAACAAAAGCCCCTTTGGTAACTATCAAGTCAATACAGCACAAGGTGAAAGGTCAAACGATTTTTATAATAAAAAGTCACTCTGCTACCTTGTGAAATCACTATTCACAACTAACGCTACCCGAATGCAGATACAAAACACACACCTCTCTGACGTGTCACCAACAGATGAGGGTGTTCCTTTTACAAGAAAGCAAATCTGAATGTAATTGGTATTTGAATCTGGATTTTTGTTACAATGGTGAATATTTTTTCCTAAAACCATTAACGTTTGTTTTGATTGGCAAGTAATGCATAAAGAAATTAATTAGGAAATAATATTGTTTCAATACATATTTTATGCTATTTGTGCAAAGACTACATTGTTACTATCAGGCATGTAGGAATTATGGGTAAAATGATTGATGAAGGATTCTCAAGCTCAGTCCCCTGGTTCTTAAATGACTGTTACGCCATCAGCCGTATCTCGTACCTCCATCTATTGCCAGAAGCTGAGACTTGGGTGGTCGCTAAGTTAGACCCAGGAGGAGTGCAGAGATAGAGCAGAACACACTGCTGACAGAGAGGAAGAGGTGAACAAGCAGTACTGGTGGTCAGGAGAGCGGCACTAAAATGAGTTTGTAGAACCAGAATTAGTCGAGCAGAAGAATGTTTGGGGCAAAGGCTGGACAGTACTGGCCAGTCAGAGAGTCAAAGCCAGGAAGGCAGGAGATCTGATGAGCAAGGCTAAGAATCAACAGTCAATAACTGGAACCTGTACAATGTTGTTTGTAGTGTGGATTTCCATTCAATATTGAGTCATGTACATCTTCAATTACCACAATGGTTACCCCAAAAACACTGGCAAAATCTAGGGTGAACTGAGGGTCCAGGATTTTGCCAAGAATGCACTGCAATGAATCGAGTCCTTTATATGGAGATGTTTTACTTCATTAAACACAAATTGCAATTATATATATCCTATCTAAAGAGTCCTTGTGCTCTGTGCTTCCTGGAATACGTTACAGACTCACTGTGACCCTGCACTAAATAAGTGGTTAATGGAAGATGGATGTTTTTATGTGTTTTTATTAAATAAAACAATGTATGTCGCTGAAATGCTCTTCACTATGTAGGTGTATAAATGCATATCCAAAGAATATGCAGAAAAGTCTTAAATACTGCTTGCTCACTGTTGCTGTACAAAAATAGTCCTGGAGATTTCAGAATGAGTTAAATCTGCCACACATCTGACATTTGAGTCATTGTGATTAAATACTGTCATTTAGACTCCGGCTTCCAGGAATTTCGGATTACAAGCTCACCGGAGCTCTTTTGGCCACACTGGACATGGGCAGAGGTTCAGTTAGCAACATACCTGTAGCCACAAATTTTATGATTTGATTATTAATGGTATAAACGAGCACATTTTATAAAGAAAGTGCCCATAGAAGCTGCTCCTCTGAATTGTATGACCGTCACTGATGACTGTTCGTAAGCATCGCTGGAGATAGATTGATAGAACGCCCCGGGATTTATCCTGGAAGTGGTCAGATGCCATTATCGGTCCTGCTGTCAGTGCTATCTTTAATCCAGCTGGTAGAGCTGATTGGACAACACCCCTTCCTGGACCTCCAGCAGGAAGTCAGCCAGAGCTTGTGTCATTAGGGACCGATTTATTAGAGCTCGTCCAGCATGTGACTGCCAGCGCCATGGATGCGCACATCTGCTGGCTGCTCTGCAGAATCCGATATAGACAGATCCTCCCTGTATGGCAGTTGGGGTAGCTGGGACGGGGCGAGGTAAGATCGATGCCCCAGGCATTTGTTCGTGCCTGGCCGAGTTTGGAGGGAAGTATGAAAGGGTGAATCTGTGATTCGTCTTGCTTTTGTCGTTCCTGGCACAAATCTGCTTATCGAAGAAAAAGAGAAATCCATTCAACAAAATTTGTCAGTTTTTCCATGTGTCTTTCTTGCCATCTGCAACATGGAAGTATGAGAAAAAATATATTATTATTTCTCATGTAGGGATTCACCACATGACACCCGTGCAATATTTCACACTTCTTTGCAAGAGGGTGGAGTGTGTTGGGTTACCATTCCCAGAAATTCAGATTGAAAACTTAAATTTATTCTGTTTTATTTGCATTTGGTCCACACTCTTGTTCCTACAGCAGCTGAACTGGCTGTTATTCTCAAAACAAAGTGGGTACATCAGCACAGACCGAGGCAGCCGAGGGCCACGGCAAATCCAGTGTGAGACCACTGAAAATAGAAGCAAGCTGGAGGGCCAACACGTGCGTCTGTATACGTGTAAATTTCACACCCTCATTGGTCACTTGGGTTCTCATTCAGTGTGACCTGCCGATCACAGATAGATAGATAGATAGATAGATAGATGGGCTTTATTCTTTCATTTGCATTTTATGTTTTTTGTTTCAAGCTCATATTCAGACACTCTGGTCTACACCTGCACACCCTGCTGTGAGCTTCAGCATATTGTAGTTGCAGTAGATACTGGGGGAAAATAACGGCTATGGACTGGTACTGCAGTTCGAGGATTAGGAACGTCTAGCTCAATGTTTCTCATCCTGGTCCTTGGGGACCCCCAGACAGTTCACGTTTTTGCTCCCTCCCAGTTCCCCGCCAGATGGTCCACATTTTTGCTCCTTCAAAGCTCCTACCAATGGGTGAATGTGTGGAAGGTTGGCTGGATGATATGTTGAACATCTTGAAATTTTAGTTGAGGTATTTGTGTCATGGATTCTATTGTTAGTGTGTCAATGTCAGTGTGATATCCAAATGGTGATTTAGGGTCAATAATGACTAGGCCGAATACTCAGGATTAAAATGTGTTCCTGTGTCATTCATTTTCCTTTTCAGACACAACTGACTCAAAAAATGTCTTTTTTTCTGTTTTTCAGCGCTCCACAAGCAATTCCAGACCTTGCTTTCAACTGCGCATTTCATAAACAGTTGTTTGTGTCAGATCGTGTTCCATCATTAAAATTCAATTTCTCGCCTGAAAATATTCGGCTACGGGCAATCAGAATGCAGCAGAGATGCTCACTGCAATGTAGCAGGAATGAAAGTGATCCCAGGCTCTGGAACAGTGATTTGGGTATCGTGGCTGTTCATGGAGACGGTAATCTGCAGCTATCCAGGTTCCTTACTTTAGCCCATTGCCGTGTGCCAAGCATGTAAAATGTCTCCTTCCTTCTGACACTCACAAGCCCCATCAAGCTTCTGAAGCATCGACATCATGGGCCGGAGTGTTTTGTGATGCTTGGTGAATTTCTGTCGGATTAACCTGTCAGGATCGTCTATCCATCCATCTCCTAACCACTTATCCAGCACTGGAGCATAGGAGTCTAGTGAATTGTCTCGTAGTAAGTAGCAGTAAGCATCTAATAAGAATAATTAATCATTTTCTAAAATACAGTATTATTTTTCACATAATAACATATAATAGTATTATACAACATGGTTTGCTTTTATAACTCTATCTACCAAATAAGACATTTTTCGGTTTTGAAGCCCAAAAGTATCCTGTGTACTGGACACATGCCACGTCCTGAGCCTGGTGCTGGGGAATTGTGGGAAACAAATGAGCAGGCTTAGCGCCCAGGGAGAGGACACACCGTGACAGGAAGAGATTCCAGGGGGACCAATCTGGGAATGCGAAAGGACCCAGCCTGACCTACAGCAGTGCTTACATTTACATTTTTACCTTACGGTGGGTCACACCCCAGACACCCTTAGCCAGGCTGACACAAAGCACACAGACAGCATGAACCAAAAATGGGCATAATTTACAGTACATGCAGAAATTGAAATACCACACATTACAGATTCACACCTAAATACATATGTTATAAATGAACAGTTCTTTGTATTTTGGGAATGCTCACATTTCGCTGACTGGGTCACATGACCCAAAACATTTTAAATTGCTCTGGGAAATGATTAATCATGGTATGTTTTACATAGCAGTTTTGATTGGGATTTAGCCTTTTTAATCCAATATAAATGTAGGGAATGCTTTTCTTCTCAGTCTTAGGGACCTAATGTCCTTGTATCGCTCTCTTTTCAGTGTTGTTCAGTTACATTCATGCATCTGAATCTGATTTACGTACATTAGCAGTTTGCCTCTGCCTCTTATTCAAACGCTTCCTACTGGGTCAATAACAAAGGGTGGCTCTGAAGCATGTCAGCACTAAGGCTTTCTTCTCAAGGACTAGGAGGAAAGAGCTCCCGGCCCCCGTAATCGTCCTAATGGCTCACAGCTGAGCCCCATCCCCAGGTCAGTCAGGCTGAGGGATTTCCAAAAAGAGGAGCTTGGATGGAATATGGCACAATGAAGCACAAACAATACAGGGCAGTTTGCGTGAAGAGCTGAGAAGGCTTTCTTTAACAGTTCAGTGTGCGACTGAAGCCCGCCATGGAGACTGAGACTGAAAACAGAGGCCCAGATAACAGAGCTCAGCGTTAAATCCCCCGCAAGGCAGTCTGTTCCATGTCAGCAAGGGGGGGCCAACCCAAGCGATGACGGCCCTCAGCAAATGAGGGCTAGAGAAGACAGCAGCGGCAGATGTCTGAAATAAGCTGAGATACTACATGTCAATGATGCCTAACTTACTGCATTAGTATTGCACTGTGACCAAGTTGTAAATGCTCAGTTTGTAATTCAGATGACTTAAGACTTGATAAATTACATACCTCTACCCCAGTCATTAAATATTAATATGCTTGTGCATTTTTCTGTGCTCTGTTTACTTTTCTTTGCATTTGGGAAGCTCAGCATGGCAATTAGTAGACGTTTGGCATTGATGGATATTGTGCATGCTGTTGCTATATAAGTGTCTTAAGATGCAAGTGTCTGGCCTGTAATCTTGTAGAAATGCAGCCATGTGTGACTGCCAGCTCTCCATCCATTCTCCAGCCTGGAGGCCGTTCCAGGAAGCAGCGGTCAGGGGGACACCCTGCATGGGATGCCAGGCTATCACAGGGCACAGACTGGCACACACAGTTACAGACTCAGAGAGAATTAGAGACTCCAGTTCATCTAATCAGGGTGAACATGCAAAATCCACACATGTAAAGGTTGGGATGGGCCCATGGTCATAACCAGTAAGTCAATAGCAAACAATGTTGTTTATAACTACGAAGGCAATAAGGAGTACTGTGCTTTAGTACAATAAGGTTCAATATTAGAGGTGTCAGAACGTCTGAGGTGTCTTTACACCCAAAAGCACATTATTGCCTTTTTAAAAGGGACTCAACAGGAGCTAAATCCTATTTTGCATAAAAAATTAATCAGGCCAAAATTTTGGATATTAATTTGTTTTATTGACTATAGAACTACATTCTGCCATTTTTAGCAGTCCAGTTTCATAAATATGTAACCTTGCGACTCTGGAGAGTTGTAACACAGATTGTTATTAGATGACATTGTTATAAAATGATATAATAAAAGCATAACCTGGATGTAAGCTGACCATTATATGACAGGAAGTGTCCAGTTTATAATTGATTACTATCATATTCATACTGAACAAAGTTGTGCTCCCTTATTCTTTCACAATGTCCCTTTGCAGAGTTGCAGAGTCTATAGTGTTGAGTTTATTGTTATTGAACTAATAAGCCAGCAAAGTTGACTGTTATAACTGCTATAAAATATGCACATACAGTATAAAAGATACATGGCGCGCAAACAGGGTGTATTATAGGAAATCACTTGGGATGAGCATGTGAAGACCATGTACTATAAGATAAATAGTCATTAAATGAAAATTTCTACTCCTTCCACAGTTAGTATGCCTGATCTTTAAATCTCAGAGGCACTTTTTACAGGAAGCAATAGAAATGTATGAACATGACACCGATCAAGACGAAAAACAGAATATCATGACACAAAGCTTTTCGTTGAGGGAAATGTTTATTGGCTAAATGTAACACATGCAGGTTACACAGAGATGGGGCAGGGCCTGGACCAACAGAGCACCCGAGAAGCTAAGGAATCATCAAATTAAGGTTCAACAAGAAATCAACTGAATGGGATATTTCAGGTAGAGGGATTTGTGTCAAACCGGGATCAGAGTTACTGCAGATGAAGGGAGAGCAGATACACACGCTGTTGGAAACAATGCTGATAGCAAGCGAAGTCACCTGGTTCTCTCCCTGGGACGACCAGCCTCCTCTCACAAACGCTGCTTTGCGATTGGCCCTCTTGCTGTTTTACTCCTCTCCTTATTCTGCGGCCTTCAAATGACTCTTTTCTCCAAGTCAATTCCAGTCTCGTTCAGTCCTTCATCCTCTGCCTTTATATAGTATGTTGAAAACGCTGTCTAATATTTTCCCCCATGTAACTACCACACACAATAGCACAAGTGTAAACCTGCAAAAGGACCAACTATCCATCACTGTCCCCTCAGAATAAGCTTGTAAAATGATATCGCTCAGGTATTACTTTCTGGACTTAAATATTAAACTGTGCAGTTACCATATGAGAAAACTAGCTGTCCACCAATAAATCAGTATTCAATTTCCACGTTATAGCTTCCAGACTATGGAATCTAATAGCTTTGGCATACAAGTCAAAGTGAAATGCGTGCATTACATTACGGATGATTCTAATTAAAATGGTTTGTAATTGTTGTGTGGGAACAACAATGCTTCTCACGCTGGGGGCCGCAATAATCAATGCATAAAGATTAGAAATTGAGCCGTGGAATGAGCTCAATAATTGCTACCTTTAATTAAACAAATAAAATATGAAATTTAATACATGGGAGTTTTTTTAATCAATTAAACTCATGCATGTTAACTCACAGGTTTATGAGGATATATTTCATGATTTCAAGATTAAAATGCTCTCTAAAAATGTTAGTATTATCTATATGAAAAAGTTTAGCATAATATCATATTCCAAACCTCTCAATATTTGTATACCATTTCATAATAACCCTGGGAACCCCGTACCTGTGGTTTCAGTAACAGTGGTTTCTGTTATCCACAGCTTACCACAGTCTGTAAAAAATACCAAAATTCTAGAAACAAATGATTCAAAGCGCACGCGGTGAAAGCATCATGGTGAAATGCACCAGCCCAGTCACACCCAGCACATGTCTCACCTCCCTTTGTCCCCGTACCCACGCCTCTCCGCAGAACTCTTGTCCAGCCTGCCTCTAGCATTCTCACTGATCGCATGCGCTGCTATGTTATCGCTGTGTGCATTTATAAAATTTATAAAAGCATGATTTTCGTGGCTTGGTCATCCCTTCATACATATTTTTTTTCATTGCTGTATCATCTTTTGAGATTTAGGCTAAAACATCACAATCCCTTTCATTTGAGAGAGAACAGTACTGTATAATAATGTATAATGTGTATATAATGACAATCACATTATATACATGTTGGCTGTGGAATATATCATACATGGATACACGGGGAAGTTCTGTATATAAAACAATTAAGCGTAATACTTGGTGGATAAGGGTCACTGAAATGCGGCGAGCCTGTGGAACCAGGACTTCTACAGGGCACTGTAGGTTTACATCTTAAAGAGGAAGTTCTGATGCCGGTGATCAACACGGTTCCGAGGCCGGAAATCTCCAAGGAGGATGCAACTCGTATTTCCACCATGCGCTGAGTTAACCAGGCTGACACTGTCCTCACATATGCGGGCCAGGCTTTTGATAAATGCTGAGATTTGACACAGGCGATTCGATTGGACTGCAAAGGGGAAGGACAGCAGACTCCGAGGGGTCCTAACAGCTCACAGGACTCGCGTTAACTGCCTTCGCCATTGAGGCAAATCGGAGTGGCATGGGTTAACATTATGGAATGCCACTGGACTTATTATCGTGGAAGTATCTCTTAGCCTTGCCAGATTTTCAATTTACTGTATAAAAAGCCTGGTAACCGAATGTTGAATATACCAGGGAACTCAGACTGGAGCTGAATACATATTCAACACAGGTAGAGCAGAAACATTAGTCAAATCAATAATAGGCAAAATCCACCGCCCCCCTTTAAGGGCCTCATGACTCAACCATGTTTATTTGAAAGTCATGTGACCCATCAGCACAAACTTGGAGACTCTGAGAAAATTAATGTCTGGAGAATCTTTGACGCCGATATGAATCCCTTAATCGTATTCACAGGAGTGAAAATTGTGACGAGATTGACAGGAGACATGGGTTTTGGAGAATAAGAGAGGGAAACTTTATTATTATTTTCTTCCCCATAAATTTATTTTCTTGTGTCGACGAATGAGGTATGAGGAAAGACTGATAATGTGACAGCTGATGGTCTGTGATGCCCAGTGGTACTGTAATGCCTATTTTTTATCAATCCCTAGTTCTGAAACATTATGACTGTGAGGAAAACAGATAAAGAGACAGAAAAAGAAGAAAAAAAAATACAGGTATTTGTTCTGTCCAAAACAAACGGATCATTTTCTAGCATTATTTTACTGAACCTGGACCAAAGATTCTACAGACCTTAAAAGGGAGGTCATTTATTTCAGCATAAATGTGTTTCTTCCTTCAGGAAGAATGTCACTCTGGAGACATATAAAAGACATTGTGTGAGACACTGCTCTGCTCCTGCCTTGTATGCTAAATGCATTTCAACCGTCAGACCTGAAGTAGAAGATGGCAGATGGTAACAGATAATGGTGCAACAGTCTATGCCAGTGACTGGGTGTCATTCACTGCTGTATCAATAATTTGCAACCTGCCTGGACTCTAATTTGGCCCAGTCATTGTCATTATTGTATGTCTACTTCATTGGAAACGACTGCTATAATGGTTGACGAGATGTCTAGCTAATGAATACATCTGCACAATTTAGAGGTTCAGTCTTACATAGATTTTAAAAATATATAGCAGGGAACATAGTTGGTATGGAGGCTCAGTCAGTAGCACGGACCTCATCCCTCGAGGGTGGGGGGTTTGAACCCTTTCACAGCTTTACATGAGTGCAGTTTGTGTTGCTTCTGTACACCTTAATTCCCTTTGGCGATCCAGAGACATACATTTGTACTGGCCGGTCTAATTTGCCCAGAGTGTGTATGTGTTCTGATTATTAAATATGGCAACACTTCCAGGACATTCCACTCCCTTGTGGAATTAGTGGTCAGAAGATGGATGTATTGGTGGATGGATGGAAGGAAAGCTACAAAATTAAGGCAATGTTCACTCATTACTTTACAAATGATATTTATGTTCATGGATGATGAGAAAAAATATCCTAAAACTTATGAAGAACGTTCTGGGGGAGTAATGCAGTCAATTACAATGAACACTGTGGTGATGGAACCAAATAATATTAACACTACATCTCGCTTAAAGCACTAAACCTCACAGAATCATTATATACTCGTTACCTGAATATTAATGTGAAAGGGAGCTTTTGTTGAACGTGTGACCTTTCACCATTTCTGCGCTTGAAAAATAAACCCAGAAACGAGGTTTCTAGTTTAGGCAATGGCAGGTTCACAATAATTATTCGACAGAGTGAACTGTGAAGCAGAAGATAAGATGGGGTGGGGGGTTTATGGTAGTTTCAGTATCATGGACAGACGAAGAAAGATTATTGTGGGATGAGCAAGCCAAAAAGATTTCCTACCGTGAATCGAAGCTGGTACAGTGAAAGGCAAGAACGAGAGTGTGGTCAAAAGATGAGGGTCCACACCAGGAGGAAGATGGGAAAAAGGTAGCAAAACACACGGCATATGCATAGCCAAAAACAGGCAATGGTCAAAAATGATCAGGCATAGCAATCAGGTAAAAGGGGTAGGCAGGCCCAGGACCTTGACGTCAAAGCAATGGTCAAATACTGACAACCTCACAAGGATGGGATGGGAGGAACAAGGCTAAATAGGGCAAGACCTGGTCACTATGAAACCATTAAGGTAAAAGGAATGGAAACAAGTAGGTAACAATATGGGAACATGAAGTAGATGCAAGGGGTTCTGCGAACTGGAGTCTGCTATACACTGTGATACTCAGGGTGTGACAAAGCGAAATGTTGGGGCCATTTATTTGCACATACCTGGAATTGTCTCATCCTTCACCCAACATTCTGTTTTGTCACTTGTGCTAACACTGCAATGGTTCTCCTTTCTTTTCATTCCCCCTCCCTTGTTTTTCCTCAACATATCTCTAAATGAAGCCCCTATTCATGCAGCCCCCCCAGCCCCATCTCTGACTTGGAGAAAGTGTGGCAGTAACCTTGTTTTCTCCTGATAAAAAGTTTTAAAAAGTGCCAGCTCCTGATCCTGTCCTTGCCACATCACAGATGTTGACATGTGTAACTGTGTTATCATTAATGTTAGAAATCTTCCTGGCAAACACTTACCTCTTTCCACAGGCAAGCGGCTGAAATCTCAACTAAAAAAAAAATGTGGTTGGACAAGACAGTAGAAGCAAATCCCAAAGCCATAAATGACCCTACTCGTTATTTTTATGTTAATGGATTTCTTAGTTTGGCTTCCGTGGTCCTCTTTGGCCAGCAGGGCGTTTATTAATGAGTACTTCGGTAGGGCATGCTGTCATTGACCCGGCTTACTTTTCCTGGGTTGGGTAGAGATCCAGTTGTGTCTCATCTGGCGGCAAGCAAGGAAAATAGAATTTATCACTACTCCGCATGTTTCTTTTTGTTCTATGATCTTTAAGTGTTACTGTCAGTCTCCGTGAGAGTAAAATCAATCGCTCCATACATCAATGACAGGAGTGGCCAATCTTATCCGGAAAGGGCCATTTTGTATGTGTGAGTTTTTGTTGCAATTGTCTACTTAGATTACTAGAGGACTGATTGGCTGAAGAGTTCTCACACCTGGGTTTGAACAGTTGACCTAAAGGTTATCCAAAAAACCTGCATACACACCGGCCCTTTGCGGATAAAACAGGCCACCCCTGATCTGTCATGATCCAGTCCCAGTGTGCTTGGAGCCAGTTCCAGGAGGCACAGGGTATGAGAGAGGAGACTATTGCTATTGACAGTAAAGGCGATGTAAAGCTTACTGTAACCTCATCCTGCATAAGTAATTGTGAAAGAAGGATTGACTAATTCAGCACAGCAGGGGTGTAACCTTACACACATTTCTCACGGTTTGGTGCAATTTCAGTTCAGTGAGGACAACTGAATTTTGTTTTGATTTTGTTTATTGTTAAAACTGCAAACACAATTAGAAATCAGTAATCCAAAGGCAATGGGTCTTTTGACATATTTAAATAACAAAATGCAAAACAGGCTTATTTGTGTATAAATATGTAAAATAAAAATCATGACAATCATGAACTAAATTGAACTAAACTCCACCTGAATCCTGTGTTCTCTACTAAATAGTCTGGTCACATATATGTAGTAGAGATCCTTACTAAAATACCAATTCTTTCCATCTGAATGTTTTCATATTAAGAATTGATTGTAACATCAATATAATGTTTTTTTCTTGCTTATCATGTATATTAATGACTTCCAAGGAAGAAGGGGATGATGGAAAATATGATGAACCCCACCCCCTGCAAATTCTATCTTGAGGATTGAGCCAGCATCAGCATCTGGACCAGTTTGGTGATGCCAACCTTTGCATTACTTGGGATGGATTAAAAAGATAAGTGGCATCACCCATTGCATAATATGCAGCGATAAACAACCTATAGCCTTAATTATTTTTTTAATTTCAGTCTGAATTTTCTGGCAAAAGCACCTTAAATGCTACAGGAAGACTAACTAGCAGAGGCTGCTTCTGTCTTGCTCTGGTCATATACAGACTCAGGTGATGACTGCAATATGACTGTCGGTAACCAGCACTAGACCTAGCCAAGTTACATCCACAATAAGCTTAATATTTTACCTGTTAAGGATCTACTCATGAATTTAGGTTCCACCCATGTCAAGACATGTATTAATTTGTTTCATTGTGCATTGGAATCTGAAAATGAGGTAACCGATTGATACACAACAAATAGGCATACCATTACAGCCCGACTGCAGAATGTTAGGACACTGGAATCTCCCCAGTATAACTAGCTTTTATTTATCCTAAATGGAACATGCTCAGTGAGAACACGCAGTCATTTAAGAAGTGAAACTGGTAATATGAACATCACACAGTCCTATACATCCTCAAGTTCTCACCCATTTTCCATCCAGCTCAAAAGAGAGAGCAGTCTTGGGAAAACCTTAGAGACTGAAGTTTCTGCAGGAAAAAAATGACTGAAAATGTCAGATGGTCTTTCAATCTCCACTACCTCTTTTTAGAAAGGAACCAGAGTCCACAGCAGGCGTATAATGGGCTCGTACTACAGCTGTACAACAGCCTCATGGCCAACAAATAAAATACCTATCGGCAACTATGTAAAAAACAAAAAAATAAAGCTTCCTATTTCGGTGTGCTGGTTTCTCTCCCTCACTGACATAAGACAGTTCCATCAGACCATTTCATTAGGATTCTGAACTCTTCCTATTATTCCCCAGGCCAATTCATCAACAACTCCCATGAAGACACAATTAAACTCTCCTGCACCAGTGGGCAGAGCACCAGCCTTTGCCAAGAGGAATTTCGATTCGATAAAGCCAGCTGTAAATATGCCTCTCAGGATAAATTGGTCATAAGGGCAGCATTGCGGGGTAAAACAGCCGCCTGTGATCACCCAAGTCATTAAGTGTTGCCTTGAGGAAGTGCTATTTTGTGGGATCGGATGTGCAAGCCACTGCTTGACACATCTGCTAGGTGTGGGGGACCTTTGCTTTCATTTTCGTCAGAGTAACCTTTAACAAATGTTTGGAGAAGCAGAGGATGCAGCCATCTTTAGTGTTGATTCTGTTTATCTGCCATCAACTCTAGTAACTTAATGTCTTCTGTTTGTTTTGGGCCCAACCACCTCATTAATATGGACAAGCTCCTGGTCCTCAAGCCACAAGCCCTCAAGGCTCTGCCTTGGGATTATTTATCTTCACACACACCTTAGATTGTATCTTGTTCTCTGTCTCTTCAAAAAGGACGATTCTTCCCCACAAGATAGCTGGGCTCACTGCCCAAATCCAGCATCTCCCACCCACTTTTGAGATCCTCTCTTAGGAAGCTCCCATTGGATAGCGGGTGACCCATGGCAGGGAGGGGGGTTGGTGCTGTGTGCATTTGAGGGTTTTTCACAAATCATTTTGACATCTCAAAATGTACATGAGAAGTGTGTGCTAGCTTCAGAGGCCCTGGCAAAGAGGAAGCGAGGGAGCAGGCAGCATCTCCCACTGTCTCCATGAAGCCCAGTGGCTGCTTGCAGTGAAAGAATTTTAAAATGTTTATTAACTGTTTACTGGGGAGGATATATGGATATATGAAGACTTTCTAGTATAGAGGTGAATGTACCCAAATACTGTTGATTCATGACTTCTTAGAGATCTTTAAAAATAGCTGAGCAGGAACATGCACGTAATGGTTACTAACAATTTATTTATTTGTACTTTGCAGCTTTCAAAATCCCCTCTACAGTCTGACCATTACTTGTGGAACTGACAACGTCAATCATTTTTGTGATTGAGCTACAGCTAATTTTGAGCAACTGTCCTAAGCTGGAAAGTCCAGATCTCATCCATAAAGGGTAGATCTTCACACTCTACCATGAAACCAGGAAAGTTGACCTCAGCTAAAGTTGTGATATTTCCTATTCATGGACTGAGCCATTAGCCCTAATTCGCTAGACATGGGTGACCATCCGGTGTGATATAAGTCAATATAAAGTTGTCAAATAAACTTGATTTGCCTTGTAGAAGACATCTGTTTCACACCCGGGAGGATGCCTATAAAAATATCCTCTAGACAAATCTTACAACACACAACATTGAAAGGGATCAGGGTTACCTGCATCGTTGGGTGAGAAAAAATGCTGATCTACTGAACCTCCCAAGACAAAAGGGAGATTTAAATAGCTAATAAATCTGCTTGCGGACTCAAATAGCCTGCGGAAATAGAACAGCACATTAATAACCTGGTCGTCATGCGTGACTGTGCTGTGTGACTGCAATTCTGCTCATGGTGGGAGGTGGTCTCTGCTTCAGCACTGACCATTTGCTGCACATCTGCGTGCATGTTACCCGTCCAGGAAGAGATGCATGCTTGACATGCCGCATCAGTCTCAAACCGGTCCTCGAGGACCCACCGATGGTCCCTGTTTTTGCTCCCTCCCAATTCCCTGTCATGAACGGACTGCTGGTCCCTGAGGACCAGGTTGGGAAACACCGTGCTATACGACTGCATGAAAATAATTAACAGCCGTAACTCCGAATCTGGCTCAAAATTCTACTGATACTGCTGGAACACATGACATCATTATGCCTGTTCATCAGCTTCTGTCCAGATGTGGGAATCACTTAACTAATTGCTGGGCAGGACATCTCGGGGACCTGTAACATTTCCTGTCCTGTGGACATACTTCACACTTAGCAACAGAGATACGACTTGTGACATTTCTATGAAGAGATGAAAGGAAAAAAAAATAAACCAATAGGATTTGGGGAAAACAAAGAACTTCAGGCTTCTTGTGTGTATATATCTGCCAGAGCAGTGAAACACAGACAAGAAGCTCATTAGAGCATGATAAACATGCTATCCATTACATTACCTTTCAATGTTTTGCTGTTGTTTGATACAGTAAATCAGAAAGCAAGCTTAACAAGATATGTGTGGTCACCGTAATTATACCTTACCTTATAGTATTGGAAAAACAAGGCGCCCGACACTCTGTACCTCTCCACTTTTAGACATGCATTTTCTTTGTGGAGTGTCACATGTGATAAATGGGCTTGCTGGTTGGGGCCCTTGGACCATAAATTACAAATAATTATTCAAGGCACTTACAACGGAACCTAATAAAAAGTCTCACATCATCTCCAACCTCTTCAGCCTAGGCCTGGAGAGAGAGGAAGACGGGGTAAAACTTAAATCACGTCACCAAAGTTTGTAAGTGAGGACCCAGAGGGGAAGGGGGGGGGGATGGGGCGGCGGGAAGGACTACATTGATCTCCTATTGTGGCAGGATAAGAAAAGAAAAAAAATTGAAAAGTCACCTTCGAATGCTAATGATTTTTTATAGAAAAACAATGGCTTTGTTTTCAGCTGTCTTTTGATGCCATTTGAAAGAAAGGTCAATAGCTTGTGAGGAATATTGAGAAACTATGAAGACATGATGGATTAAAAACAAATAAGTTCCAAGATTTAGTAAACATAACATTTGAAGTCCCCAGGAGTCACACATGGTGGAATTTGGCTTATAAAGTGTATATCCTTCATGTCTTTTAGCTTTTTAGTTTGTTCCTAAATTTGTTTTGGTCCTACGTTCATTATATCAAGTAGTGATAAACATAATGGCCTCCTACAACAGATGTCGTGTTCACCTTAAAGAAATGTCTGTCAATCCTTTGCTTGTTTCAGTTCTAGGCACTTGGGTGAAAATCTCAAGTTTTCAGTGGCCAACAAAACACGTGCCTGTTTTCCTGCACAGAGTTCATGAGTCTTGGGGATACATACAGCTCGGAACACAGAGCATCTTCTGTTCCTATCACAACAGACAATTTCACAAGGGGACGATGGGAAACGCATAAAACACTTTATGGTTTGCTTGCTGATCACAACAAACAAACTGATGAGCAATAATAATAATAAAAATGGTGCCTGCATGAAAATATGTGTCGTATCCCACTGAAGAGAGACTTGAAAATTGCATCTCCGCTGCCTTCTGATGATTACTACAGGGACAGAGATTTTTCACACAGGACTGCAAATCCCATTCTTGGTGTTGCATTGACATCTTCACTACCTTCTGAAGTTTATTACTTAACATTCTTCACTCTTCATTCCTCAGTGTGGGTCTGCTGCTGGTTAAAGGTAAGTGTTTCAAGTTTGAAAACTCTTGCTGGATACTTTAGCTCAGTTTTGCTCAGTAAATATCTTACTATTCTGTTTTTGTACAGAAGTACATTCGCACGCAAGCTATAAATATTAATGACATTAATAATAAACAGTGCCATCCATATTTAACACCTTGCTTATACTCTTGTTAAGTGTAAGAAAAACATCATAGATAGAATGTGAATAGAATGTAAGTGATTATGTAAGTTGTATTCAGATTAAGTGGCAGATAGCCTGAACCGTAACCATCAGAAACAGCAAGTATACAATGTTTCCCAAATCAAAGCTAGCAGCTATTGGCAGCCCACAATAAAAATGAACTATAAATAAACTATAAATAAATTATTATACTGTACCCTTCTGTCGTGTATTGATTTGTACACAGCTTCTAGAATTTACTAATCCATGTACCTTTGAAATATATACAGATTATAACACAGTAGCATCGAAATCCTTCATCATTGTCAGTATAATAGTAAATTCTAGGATTACTTGCAAAAGCAAAGCTTTTGAAAGATTCCTAAAAAAAAAAAACAAATCTTGGGTGTAGCAGTTGCCATGCTGTCCGTCGTAAGGAAGTTCAAAGCCATGGAGACAGTTGCTACCTCAGCAGGGAGAGGACAACGCGAGAATATTGCCAGCACACGCTGTGAGAAAAACGGTTCATGAAGCAGCCTCAAACCCAAAGTTAAATGTGTGAGATCTCCGTGGCCGGATTTAGCTTCTCAAAGGCAAAGTTTTCAGCATTGCCGGTATGAATTATTCTCTCGGGACCGTATAAAAACATAAGGGTGTGAATTCGTAAATTCCCATGCTCTGATGAAACAAATTTGAGCTTTATGGAATTGCTATATATCGTTATGTTTGCAGGAAAGGTAACATATGTCACAGTAGTGTTCTGCTATGGCATAAAACTCATTTTAATCATTATATGTTATAGGAGCAGTAGCATGATGAAAATATGAAATGGTGTAATCTGCTTATCAATTTATAGATATAATACAAAGAGAAAATATATAGACAAATTGTTATTGAAAGCAGAATTTAAGAATTTAATTATGGGTATGAATACTGTACGCTTGGTATTTCAAATATGACAAAATCATGTAGTAAACAAAATGTCATATTGTTTTTAATTATGTCATATTGCATGCATGTGGCTCGGTGTTAGTATGAAGAAAACAAAATGTATTTATTATTTATTATCATTGTTTTTCTTTTTTCCTGTTTTCGGTTGCAAGGATATGAATAAAAACGAAAGGTAATGCTTAGGTGTGTGTCTGTGCCTCTGTGATTTATGTACCACACATTGCACCAGACAAGGTCTTCTGGGTAAATAAATAATGTAGGATAGTTTAAAAAGTTCAGGATTCTGAGAAGGGAATACATTAAGGAATTGACCCTATGGTTCATTTTTCATAAGTCATCACTTTGTAGTTTGCAGATATAACTTTCAGTTCTGATGTGTATTTCCAAAGGGATTTCAAAGAGGTAGCCGTGAATGTTGCTATTATGAAACAAATGCTGTAATATTTATGTTCAACAAGAACCGATAAAATACACATCTATCATAGATTCTTAAAATACAACCCAGAATCTATTTTCAAAAGTTTATTAGACTAAGGTTTGAAGGTATATCAGAAGACCGGTTTCTTTTCCTGCTTGCAGCCCTGTGATAGAAATAAAATGTAATTTGTCGTGAAAATGGAGAACTTTAAGATGTAGATAACAGGTGCAAGTGTATGATTTCTATTGGGAAAACCAGGGAAATCATGTAAACAATGACAAATAACAATATAACATGACTCTACAGCACACAAAGCATATGAGATTCCCTGGGAAACAGAACTATATATAGTCTGGGCTGATTGCATGGTGAGATCAATATTCTTCACCGATGACTCTGTGGAGGTAAACTAAGATAAGAAATGTCAGAAAAGTACTTCAGTTTCTGTAAAGAGAAAAGTCTAAATGATATTAATTCAATTAGATGAGCCAGAACACATTATGATATAGTCCATGAGAAAAACTGAATTTCGCTTAACTAATGAATACCGGTTATGAGCAATAAATGCACTCCTTACCAGTGCAAGTTTTCTGACATCTTTGATTACTTTTTGTTACTCTCCACAGTGATAGAGTATAAAATATATAGTTAAATAATTTAATTTGCTACAGGCGAATTTAGAAAGTTCATTTTTGTTGGTAGCAATCCTCAAACAAATTAAATTAAAAGTTTTAATATATTCCTTCATATTATCCTCCTTTTTAACATGCAAACGTATGTTACGAGCTTCGTGACTGAATGACCAAGGCTGGACTGTAGTCAGATTAATAAGGTTTTACTGTTGGAAATGTGACATAAATACTTTGGGAATGTGACATAAATACTTTGGCCCTTGCAGGTGGGGATTAGGAGGTATTTAAGAACCTGTGTTTCTTCACATTTTTTTTCTTCTCCTGAACCTAAAAGCCTCATAGGTGAATTGTAGATGTGGAGGTCGGAGGATCGGTTCAGGAGATGAAGTTTGGTGGATTTGAATATGCATTTGATGAGCCCCAATCTTTGAAGATGTGCTTTGCGAAGATCCCAAGGCTTCAGGTGCAGGGGGAGTGACTCTTTGTAGTAATCTTGGGGGACTTGGACATGAAACCCCATCGCCTTCTACTCATCCAATTGCAGGTTATTCGCCATGATATGCAGGCTAAGCCGTCAGTCGGAGGCTAAAGGGCTCATGGTAAATGAAATGGGCACTTTCTGAAAAGATGACACACCATCAATACTGACCAGGACAGAAACGACCTAAAGAGAGTCCCGCTGAAGATATTTTTACTGTAGATTCATTACTTCAACAACAAAGAGTCCTAACTGTGAGGATAAGCAGGGAGAAACATTGTCATGCCATCATTTTAGCAAAAGGACTTAAACCCACACTAAGGGGTGGCAGTTATTATAATAAAGGATAATGCTTCTAATAATGCTCCTGGCCATAGTCTAACCTTGTGGTGTGTTTAGTAAAATATGAATAAGGAAGAGCTACTTTCTGTCACAAAATTAAAAAAAACCCGCATACTGATTTGCTGTGGGATAATGGCCATGCCATATTAGCTCAGTATTAGAATACTGTGGTGTTTAAGCATCTCAGAACATTTCATTACCTGCTTCCATCAGAAACTGAACTGCATTATTTCAGTGTTAGACTTCACTTACAAGTAATTTTTCTTAATCCCTGGCATAGGAGAGGGTTTCGGATTGGGGACACCATTTAGCTACAAAGATCTGTTTAGGGCATGCCGCCCCCCCTGTACCACTTGGCTCCTACACCCCTGTTCTTAATGTACAATTGGGATTATGATGCCAATGTTACCATTATGATAAGATATTTCAGATGCTAACCCACGTCCGACCTGCTTTATGTGGAAACCCAATGAAGAAATAAAGTTACTGAATTAATGAATCAGAAATATGCTGTTCATAAGAGCGCTGTCGAAGCTGTTGATAAATAACACAAACACTGATTCACCTGGAATACTTTGCATAAATGTTTTCCAAACCCACTCTTCTAAGTGCAAATTGCTGTTATTTTGCTTTACATCACAATGCAAAACAAATATTCCCAACTTCAGTCATTGCATGCCAACGTGTCAGGGTACGTTACCGTTTCCGGGACACAAAACCCCAAGAGAATTCTAGTCAATCGTGAGACTGTTACCCATCAGTCTTCCTGAATGTGGAGTGACAAACAAATAGACAACCTCAGAAACAGTATATGCAGAAGGCATTATGATTTTTCTTTCGATGTTTACATCCAGGTCGTAGGAACAGTTTATAAAAACAAAGTGCCAGGGAATTTGAATAGCGGTATGCAACTTGGCCAAAATCTATAAGCCTGTGTGCTAATGTTTCTTTGGTTGTATAGTGATACTTTCCTCCAAATGAGTCAAGGGGTTGGGTCTAACATCCTGTGCTTCTGAGCAGCAGGATAAAAGTTCTCCTTATATGTTCTCCTTCACAGCTATAACCCTGAGATCCCAGCCTAATGGGCAAACTGCAGATTTTTTTTTCATTTTTACCTTCCAAGCAAGACTGTAGTTCTATCATTCCTGTCAAGATCATTGCTTTTCTAATGGCTATTTGTTGCTAACCCTTCAAAGAGCTCATTCGTCACAATGGGAAATGGGGGTATTACTATAAAAGGGTCATTTAAGCAAATTGCTTTTTTAAGACTCTGTAAAGATACCAGTGTATAAATGGAAGGCATTGGCACTGTCATTAGCAACATATATATTTTTTAAGATCTGATAATCTGAGGATTGACAGGCTATGGATGGCACTTGGCTATTTGTCCTATGTGAGATTTTACTAAAGCTACTCATTAGACCTTGTCAACTTCTCATTGTAAATTAAAAATAACCAGTTTACTAGTTTCCTGTTAAACAGGAAAAAATGCCTTTCAAGCAGGATTGTGTATATAACAAATAAATGGGAATCACAATGATAACAATATTAGTTTATATTAGGGCTGTCAATAGATTTAATCACAATTAATTGCACAACTGTCCGTAGTAAATCACAAATGAATCGCAAATTAAATCATGAATTTATTCAACATTCAACATTTACCATTAAGGGATTTTTTTCAGGTGCTAATATTCTTATCAATATTAGCATTGGCAAGGCATGATTGCTTTTTGCAAATGTATGCATTTATTATTGGAAATCAATTACCAACAATAAAAAACAACAAAGATTGTCTAAAGGTCATCAGAAAACCTTCATCACTGAAGAAAAACTCAAGCCCAACAGATCCGCACGTTGACTTGCTAAATATCACATATTACTTAGTCATAAAACTAAGTAGAGATCAGAGGTCAGCAACCTTTTTAAAGCAAAAAGTAATTTTATCCTAAATGTCTGACCCAAGATTTACAAAGTGCCCCAATGAATAGAGAAGAGGGTTTGAGATATGATTTTTAAGGCAATATCGGTGCATCATGCATTTAACACAAAAACAAAACTTCGAGTATTTACAATAAATAAAGAAATACAATTTCGGGTCTCAGTTTTAAATCACTTTGACATGTAACAGTGCAAAGGTGACTAATATCACTATATTGTTCAGTTCTGTAGCGATAGTCTTCACCCTCACCCAAGTTCGTTTGGCTCTGTTGTCTGCCCGTCACTCTCCACTTCACTACTTGTAACTGCTGACCGAGCCGTGAAAATGTCCTCACCACTCCGAACTCAGCTGGCTATAATATGTAATAAATAAATAATAATGTAATAAATAATACAATATGTATATAAATTGGAGAAAATATTATAATTTACAAAGATCTGGGAAGGAAGGATGATTTACTACGAAAGTATATAAAAGAATTTGGAAGCGCAATAAACTTAATAAGCCTACATCCAATCTCGGACACTGAAGAAAACTCCGGAAAGCATACCATTTGCCCGGAGACATACTTTCATAGAGAATGACTTTGAGGAAGATGTAAATTATGCAGTTAAGACATCACAGAAACGCGCGAAGGACCGCCTCATTCACATATAGTATAGCTAAAGAAATACCTAAATGAAAAATAATAATATTAACCCATAAATAAATTATTCATATTTACGAGAGTATTAGTTGTATATTGTATTGTAATTGTAAGCTAATAATCTGAATGGCATCATAAAGAGGAAGGGACATTATATGACCTGCATGCAGGGAGCCAAGTTTTAAACTGTCAGTTTAGGCATGTGTATTATTTTTCATAGAGAATATTGTTAAGATTCTCTTTGTCATTCATAACCTTGGGTAAGTGGCAACCTTTGGGTAAGTGATTAAATCAATGATGTCTGTTGCCCTTTATGATGCATATGCATGAGAACATGAAGGAATATATTAAATCAGATGGCGTGCAGCCACACTTGGGTGTGGGATAATATTGTGGCATCTGACTGTGGTCAAAAATATGCTTCAAATCTTATGGCTCTTCCATTAAAACTGATACCAGAAATTGTCCATGTTTAACAAATCTGCACTGCATTGCTACAAACTGAAGTCAACTGACTGTTGAGTCTTACAGGGGGAAGTCCACACTAAGAAGGCTGGATACCTTTCCCAAATTTCACTGTTGCTGTACATACAGCCATTTTCCTCTCCCGCCTTTCCCACTACACTGATAGACTATTAATTGAGCCTATTTGGATGACAGGAAATGGCCCAAGGACAACCGGGGAAGGAATGTGGCCGAGCTGTGACAGATTGATTTATCTATCACTCTCTCGCTTTCTCAATAGACATGTCAAATGTTAGATTAATGGAGAGCAGAGCCTCTTGTAAGTTTTTCTTTTTAAGGCGCGAGTTACCATCAATAATCCTGGTATGATCCCTCTTGCTATTATGCCAGTTGCTTCTAAGCTCCTGATTTATACATGAACGTGTAATAAAAATGCTCTCTGAGCTCCCTGGGTGCAAACCGATCCGTGTTACAGCATTCCCAGTCAAGCGGGGTTAAAAGCCACGTCTTATGTGCGGCACTGAAGCATCGTCTGGCGGCCCGTTTTCCTCAGTTTCCCTCCGTAGTGCACAGCGAATCTGCTTTGTGAAAACAAAGGCCATCACCCTGCCCCTTAGCTGGATGACACCCTTCAGTTGCACAAAACAGAAATGTCAGCTCCCAGCAGAACACCGCTGCAGGTGACATTTCGGCAAACAGCGAAATCACGACTAATTTCTCTCGGCGTAAAAGCCTGTTCCTATTACCTCTGGTATTATTCACTTTATTTTCTCTGTAGTTTAAGTGCAGTACAGTGCAAAAGTGTCAGGCAGTCAAAGAAAACGACGTTTAAAGGATTTTCATGTCGGTGTAAAGCTATCATGGCTAATTGCGTTAGCTTTGCCATTACAAAACCTCTGCTGATGTCACCCCAGGATTTCCAGTAATTATCCAATATATCAATATATTTGCTGACTCAACCACTATTATGCTCTGTTTGGCTCCACAATATATCATCAAATTATTTTAAGCAATTAGGTATATTAATTAAAGGAAGCTGGTGGTGAAATTTAATGAATAGGTGGAATAGCTTCGGTGCCCCTGAGGAGAAGGTTGGCAGCCAAAATGACATTTTATCCATCGACCATGATTCCAGTAGCTTTTTTGAGTAGAGGATAAATTCTTTTTGCTCTTTGTGTCACTGTTCATTTGCATGCATCCTATCCAATATACACTTATTACTCAAATAAATAGCTTTATAAAGTTTTTTTTGACTGCCTAAGACAATACTGTAGTTTCAGTCCTGCAATTTATTATGAACAACAAATAAACAACAAGGTTTAAATAAAAAAATCAGGGAAAATTAGAGGAATTAGAAAAAAATGAAGACGTTGATTTCCTTCTGATGATTCACACCATGAGTTCCTCTCTAGAGTGTTTTGGGATTGTTGAATTATTATTGCAAAAATACTAATTCCAAGCCTGACTGCAGATGTGAAGAAGCACAACATGTTTGGCCATGTTCTCTCTATGGAATCACAGTGACTCACCCTCAGCAGAAATGTGCTGCAAAGTAAACTACAAGAATTCATACCTGTAGCCTTCGCGCTGCACCCATCAACTGGAGCATAAATATTATTATATGTATAATAATATTATTATTGTTATTATTATTATTAATATTTTATATGCATATGCATGTCGTGTTCGTTTACTTTTCACTAGTCTAATAAGAAATTATTACAGCTCTTTATATGACAATTAAAGTCATATATTAATGATCAAAATATTCATAAATCAGTGTGCAGTCACTGTTTATGTCTGCAACAAGGAGTTTGCTAATCAGAGCATTTTTAAAGCTGATTGTATCATGTTATACAAAGACGAGTGGAAGTGCCTGTCCGTTCAGCACCAAGGACAGCGACCGATTCCTCTCTCAGTTGTGCAGAGTAGAGTGGAGCAAACAGCAGGTTTGTGCTGAGATAAGACTGCTGGTTCCCCATCTGTTTCACTGATCCAGGTTTAGGGAGAGATAGGGGATAAGGGCACCATGACCATGAGGAAACGCCAGGGGACAGAAAGCCTCTAGACTGTGTCTTTATCCAGTGAAAAAGGTTTCAGCCTCTCACTAGCGCCTCAGCATTTTTATTTCGTTGCATATATTTTCTAAGCTCAGCCATCAGCAGCATCCACCACTCTGTCATGCAAACATTAGGCCTAACTACAGAAACTGTCCCCTACCATCAACATGATGGGTGTGTATGAATAAAAGTGCACTTGAGGCA
>JAODUD010000026.1:3494932-3524559 GCA_026784285.1 Stomatorhinus walkeri | reverse complement strand
TGTTGTTACCCCCCCCCCCCCCCCCCCCATTTTGCACACAGGCATCATGTGTGAAATGTCGTCATCTGTCCTCACAACAAAAATAAGAAATACTGTTTGATTCCTCATCCAACTTACCGCGTGCTACTGGAGCACCTTGGTCTCTTGAGCCATTAAATACTTCCTAAGCTTGCATACTATTTTACATTTCTAATTGCAAAAAATAATATTTGCAATATGTTGGAAATGGGAACAAAAATAATTTCAGAAGGTAATTATTTATTTAAAAACTGGTCTGGAAGGACATCTCCACAGTATTTGATGAGCTGCCCAAAATTTTTATATTTTACAGTCCATTAATTGCAGTGTAAGTTAAAATATGCAAAAATGTCCTTCAACATGATGGAGTGACACCAATATAGGCTTGGAGCCCAATAAACCAACAATAAATGCTCAAACTCATGGACAGACCTTGGTCCTCCAAACAAGCGTGACAAAAACATCCACCCATTATCCATCAATTTAGCATGGATCCTTATGAGATGTGTCCAACCGCATGAAAAGTATAGACGACTAAATCATCGCACGTTTCAGCACAAAGGGTTCTTCATCCATTTTCTTTCTTTCAAGGAAGTACAAAACATCAGCACTTTGTTGTCCTGACCTCCACGGAGGAGCACAAATATGGTACAAAAATACCTATACATTGAAATCTGGGCTGTTCTGTTCATAGAGGGCAGATCTAAAGTAGGGCTGAACATATTTTCCCAAGATTTCCATATAAATACAAGTCAACCCATCTTCTGGGTTTGCGGCTTTGCAGCGACGAGTTCCGTGACTACGATGTTTGAAAGCCTGTTTATCAATTTATTTATTATCTTAAGAAACATAATCATGTGTTTTACAATTTATACGTGAACATTTTAACATGTATTTAACAGATAGAAATGGCTGAGCATGGTAAGACAGTAGAGTTACAATGAAAGAACAGTAAATGAGATCCGTATTCTTACAAACTTGTTAAATAAACTATTAAGCACACATAATGGAAAGTAAGCATCTTAGATGTTTTTATTTTAATTATACTCTATAATCACAAAGGGAAAAACAAAAAAATCACATATATATGTCTATATTGGGCTTATATAAGACATACATATGAATGGATTTAGTGGATAATTATAGCCACGGAGAATTCATTCTAGAAAACGTAATTTTCCATTTTTTTGGAGAAGATGACAGTTAATGTCAAATTCCACGCATATGAATTTAATTGTAAGCAGTAAAGACTTGAATTGTATATTGATATCAGTAAAAGCTTTACGACTGTGTCAAATGGGTTGGGGGGGGGACTTTTTGTTGACCCTTTGACATCAGTTCTGATTTACACTGAATAAGCACCATATGGTAAAAAGCAAGAGAGGATGCGTTCACAATCAATTCTCTGGTGGTAGCTATGTGTGATCAAACAAGGAGGAAGGGGTCTGCTCTCATCCAGTGTCAGCACACTAAAAGCTTTAAAAAAATAAATATACAAAAATAATTCAAATAAGAATCAATTTGCAAGACACGGTGTACGGATTTGTCCTTTTTTCTATCCGTTTCAAACTTGAGACAAGCGTTCACGAGGGATCTTTTAATGCTGACATAACACAAGAATAAACAAAGCTATCAAACACAGAGCTGTGATGGTTTACGGCATGGGAGTCAAATGCCTAATTGTAACATGAGCTTTTGTTATATTTTTGATATTATAAAACAGCAAACACACATGCAATAAGTCACACCTTACCCGAAAAAAGCTTTATTGAACACAGATGTAAATTTTTTTTCTTTTCTCTTCTTGTCATAAGATGTAGGGATATCACTTTAAATTTGAGTGAGAAAATCTACGGAATAATAAGCGTTAAATGAGGCCTTGTATTGAATGTTTATTGTTACATCTTGTGCTTTTTGTATGAATACTCACAAATGTTACCTAATAGAACTCTCGTTTAAATAATTTATTCACCAAATTTATTTGCATATTGTTTTCTGATCTTTCCAATATTCTCATAACGCGAGGGTCTCAAGAAACAATGGGTTATGTTCCCAAGAGAAACGAAAAGAGTTAATTAACTTTTGTTATATGAAGTTAAAACGTCAGATCATCAACAGAAAAAAAACAAGAGGAAGAAAAAAAACAAGTCTTTGAATGTCATCATAACCAATGATATGAGGGTTGATCTTACAATACGTCTTCAAAAACCAGCTGGTTAAGGTAATGAATGGTCTCAGGTAGTTCCAAAGTCATACAGTTTGTGTAAAAGCAGAGTCACACTCTCGCTTGAGTAATAAAATAATTTTGTCAGAATCCACACAGCTGGATAGAAATGGCAGAGGCGGGGGAGGGCGCAGGGTGCCCCGATTTCACCGTGGTGTAAAGCGAGCTCTTCGAGAGAGTCGGTCCCTAAAGTCCCGATGGCGGGTAGTTCCTCGCATCGTGGTCCTCGGGTGTGACAGAGCTGCCCCTTCTTAGCACGCTGAGGGCCCTCAAGTCGTGGGTGCGGTTTCTCTCGAAAAGTAGGGCCATCACTTTTACAAGGGACTGTTTGTTTATTTATTTTCTTCCAGTTTTCTCCCATAATTGAGCTCCAGGTATTCAGACCCCAGCCCATTGATCTACATTCATAGTTCACCGAATTGAGTCCCGCTTGGGTGTCGCTGTCTGTTACAAGCTCACAGGCCATGGCTGTCGTATGGAAATTGCCTACGATTGAACCAAGGAAGTTTGGTCGCATTTTCCATTGTCTGAAGTTGGGCTGTTGGCATACTTTCTTTATCCATGCATTTATCACAGCATCCATCGTAGTCCCATTCTTCGCCTAAACGCAGTGGCAGCAGGGCCAGGGATTTCATAGAAAACAGCCCACTGGTAGCACAGCAACCTTCAGTGGATGAGGCTTACTAGATCTTCCAGGGTCACGTTTTTACTTTAAATCTGAAGGCACTTGGTTTCATGGCAGACAACGACTCCTGTTCCTTGGACGGGCCAGTTGCGACAGACGGATGTTAGAGAGAACAACCACCTTCCCAAAACCCCCAAGCAACCTTCTTACAAATGGACTAGGGCGCGTGGGCCGCGGTGTCATTGGATGATGCCGGCAAGCCGAATGGGGGACTTGGAGCATAGTGTTTTCATAGGGCCATCGTGTAAACAAAACATTACCGTTTTAGGCCTGCAGGGGGAGTAAACGCTGCCGGCTGAAAGCAAACGGAGGCTGAAGGAAACTATGAGAAAGTTTAAGAGATTTGGAAATTACTAGAAAGGAAAACTCACAGCCGAAGGCGTAAGAACATAGCTAGGTGGTTTGTGATGATATTTCCAGTGATCACAAGAGGACTGGGACAATTAATACTCCTAAATCATTCAATAGTAATAGATCAGGTTTTTTTAAGACCCTGATTATAATTCTTTAGGCCATCAAAGCAGGAGAAAACCTCACTAAAAAAAAAAAACAAAAAAACACAACTAATTTCATATAATAACACCCAGCCATGTCCTTGTGCTTTACAGACTTCTCTTCTTCTTCACAAGCAGACCTCTACCATTCTGATGGAATCCACTGCTCTGGGAGCAATCCCAGCTCCAGAACAGAGGGTCAATGAAGGACTTCCAGATCTCAGCCTCGGGAACGCACTATGCAAATATTTCATTAAAAAATAACAGAATCTTCATTATCGTTGTGTTGTTTATCTTGGTGTTTTTCTCCCTTTCGCTTGCGTTTTCGCTGCTCCTTGTACCCTCGATGTGCTCCTCAGCAATCCCACTGGATGAATCTTTGGTAATTATAAATTGAAGGTCCAAGTATGGAGACTCCTTCTTGGTGCCAGTGCCGGGTTGATCCTTCTGTAGCCTCTGCCAGAGGAAGGTCACCTTCGAAGGCCAAACAGGGCCAGGAGAAGGGTGACGCATAGCTGCCATATATGGGTGGCCGAAGGAGGGGCCATATTCCGCAGATCTGGTGTGGGGCAGATGAAAATTTAATGATTAGAACATAAAATAAAATGTTTCTTCTGTTTTTTCGTGCTTCTAATGCGATAACCACTTTTGTATCACATAAATAATGCTGTGATGATCCAGTTTCTAACCCAGAAACATGCAAGCTGAATCACCATGAAGACAAGTTTACCTAAAAAATCTTACTTACTATTCGGTGGAGGGTCACCACACTCCCCTTCTTCAATGGTGACGTCATCTATGGCAATATCGCCCTCGATGCCCGGACCTCGAATGCCTTCCAGAACCATCTATGGGGGCACACAGTTCAGTAGATGTGTCTTCATATGTTATATGACATTGGGTGAAAATCAAAGCCCACCAGGTATGTATGTTAGGAGACAGATAAAACAGAAATTTCCCTCAGATCTTCTGGACATTACACAGGCAACTTCTCATACAAGCATAACATTAAAAGTCATAAACGAATCGTTTTAGGGTCCCATAGCTGCCCTACATGCCTAGATACCTACAAACAGCAGCAACAATGACAGGAGAGGGCTAAAAAACTATTAAATAAAATACCGCAGAATAAAAAAACATGAACCAGCGCAGTGAGCTACCTAAAAACAATTGGATAAAGATTTAAATTTAGGATTTAAAAAATTGTTTAAAAGATTTTATTTTTCAATATGGTAAGATACTGTAAAATACTGGGTTTAAAATGCCGGGCTTAACATTTTTTTAAAAGGTTAGGTGAGGTCCCTGTCTAATGGGGGTCCCTGGGCCCCTGCATCTCCCAATCACAGCTTTCCATTTTGCCCATTGTGAGCAGCATGCAACACACTCCTGAATAATGAGTCCAGTGAGATTTATGAACCACATGGAGTACATCCTAATTAATGGCTCGCCAGTGTTGTATATATTAAGATGCAGGTGCGTGCAATCTAAATTCAAGATGTTGGACATCCCACCTTTGCTGCTGAATTAGCTATGGGGCCCCAGCTTGAGACCTCCAGTAATTACCAAACTTGGCATTTAGCTTTTAAAGGCTGAGGTGCATGCTGGGAATGGAAAAGCATCAGCAATCAAGGCACCCGTGGTCCCATGTGACCAATCACACAATATTGCAGGGGACCCAAGCGCTACAGCAATTATCCCTGTACTCCCTCACTGAGAGGGTGACCATCAACTCATTTTCCATGGGAAGCCAAGATGGCTGGTTCTCTTGTCTTGCTAGAACCTTACATCACTTTCATAAAATTTGGAGTAAACTGAAATCAAATACTTTCCAAAAAAAAGACTGAAAAAAAACTGATTGACACTTTTAAATGTACACAGAGTGTCCTTGTGAATGGGTCCCAGATGATGGAGCTAATTAAACTTCAATTTCAGCATGGTATTCAATTTTTATGTAGCTGTGCAATGAGAAATTCCCCAGACTAACACAAATGTCTATCGCAACACTCAGCAGGACTAATAAAAGAAATCAATATCTCTCCATAGGAATTTGCCCCTGGGAATCTTCACATTTGCATTCATTTAGTTAACTGATTCTCACTTATCCACCTTGACACTTTCAAGATTTGGGAGTTCATAGATCTGCCTGCCAATAAAACCAACTTCAGCGGCTGAATGAGCTTATTTAACAGATCTTCAAGGCAGAGAGAAGTTGGAGAAGGGGTTAGGACTAACGGTGAGGATATACAGCCCCGGAGGGACCAGCTTCTGAAAAATCCTGCAGCATAAACAGCAAAGTCCAACAGGTAACAAGGGGAGCAAGGTGCCGTTGGCTTAGAGAGAGGCTGCTTACCTGGAAGGATGAGATGGGATGGATGTTAACTTTTGCCTGCCTCCACCGGTCCCCTTGGTTACCACTTAGAGTCCAAATGGGGCTGTCAGACGCTGCCTGGCCCTTCTGCCGCAAGTAGGCATTCAAGGTCCCTACATAGGCAAGGAAACACGCCTTAGTGGGTTGTGTGGCCCAGAAGACCAGCTTGTCAGACTGAAACTCCCGGAGAGAAATATTCTGCTCATAGTGTTGATAGAAGACGAAAGGCGGTTAGTGCAGCCATCCAACTGCAGTTAGATAAAGATAACTGAAGATGTTAAAATATAACATTTCTAAGTCAGCCTGATAGCTCAAGCAAAATGCATCTAAGACATAATGAAGTTTTATATATGTATATATATATGTGTGTGTGTGTAAGTAATGGCAGTTATAATTTGTAGTTTTCTTGGTTTTCTTTGAGCTTTTCCAAGGAAAGAAAAATATACTATTCTGATGGTGAAAGCGGCTCAGTTACAAGATGCATTAGGGCTTTAAATAGGGAACACCTGCTGTGAGGGATTTAGATTTAAATTAGATATAGAATACATAAAATATAATCCCTTTCATGACAAGAAATCTTTCTTCAAAGTAAGTCCAGTGATTTATTTGAGTAAAATCACAAAGGTTCACAGCATAAGGAGCCTGGAAGGGATCTAAGACTCTAACTGAGATTATTCGCCTGCGATGCACAGAATTCGATCTCATGCTCTCACATGTGAAAAACGATAAAGTGGAGTCAACAGGACTTGGATTACAGCTCAGCAAACATCGAGTCTTGCAACCCTGGCGCTGCGGCGAGCCGATAACTCGTGAGCGCCATATGAAAAATCCAATTATCATACTGCCCGTAGGTGCCGAGCAGCAGGGTGGGAAGGGACCCTGACGAGACAAAGTCAAAACCCAACCAGAGGATTATTGATCCCCGGACACAGGGTGCCCTGATCAGCCAAGGCTGCTTTCAGGATGGCCTCTTTTTCAGCTGGAAGCCAGGTGTTTCCTCACTGCTAGCGTGTGGGATGGCGGGTGCCATATACACCCCGAGGTGCGATAACAGGCTTTCGGGCAGGCAGCACGAGCCAACGGAAACATGTGTTTCAATCCCATCCACAGGCCTTCCAATGAACTCATTCTAGTGTCACATGACCAAAAATTACAGCACTAGTAAATTTAAAAAAATCATCATTCAATTATGGACAACTGCCATTAATGCCCTACCTCCTTAGAAGTCTTTCAGATTTTGTGCTCAAATGCCACACAGCTGCCATAGATTAATATTAATAACCTCATCCTAAACATTGGGCGGTTTGAGTTGAATTAGGCCCCAAACACAGGTGAGAAGTCAGCAGGTTTCAGTTTGCAGATGCAGCCCCTCCGCTGGGATACTGTCATCTGAGGAAGTGTACCCCCTCCCGTTAGCACACACCCCATGCCAGTGGCTTGTGGCTTTACTCAGAGCGAGAGAGACTTCACCCGTGTGTCGGCTGCCTTGCTCAGGACACAATCGCGCCTATTTCGCCTGTTTGCCTCCACCGCGGATGGAGAGGCACCAGCAAAGCGAGCGTTCCCAACCCAAATACTGACAACAGTGTCACGCTGGAGTAGGTCTCCTGGGGTAGCATCAGGCTGTACAGGTGGATGGTCATGTGACCGTAGATGTTTTTTTTTGGGAACAGAATGTACCATTATGAAGTGTGTGTGTGTGTGGGGGGCTTGTTCTCTGCAGTTGATCTGTAATGTTTCTACTTTAGTTGCCAAGATTTTTGACAGTAATGCAAAAGCAAAACAAATGTTGCAGCCATAAAATCCAGAGCATTTATGGCTGCAGCAGAGAATGAATTTTCCGGTCCTCAGCAGGAGTGTAATCAATGTGACACGAGCTGTGTTGTTTATGTTTTATGCCTGTAAACATATACAATTGGCCTTAATATAAGTCTATCTTCATGGCTAAGTAAGAGGCTGGTCAGTACAGGAAGTGTCTCCCTCAGTTTCTTGTCGATAGTCAACAATGAGTTATCAGAATGGAAATTCGGCAGATGTATGGTGGAGCCAAAGGGCCTCATACTGACCACTGACCGACCCCCCCCCCCCTCCCCTCCCCCAACTGGACTTGTCGCTGAACACTGAACACGATGGGCGGCAGCAGAGGAGCAGCGCCGAACAACGAGTCTGTCCCCAGTTAGGTCGATGCTCTTTATTCAGCCAACATCAGACAGGTATGTGAGGCAGAAAATGACCGTCGCACACTTTGTCACTTTGGCGATGGCGGGGTCAGCCGCTGCTCGAGTACTACTGTCTGTCAGGTGCAGATACCGTATAGCCAAGAGCAGCTCAGCAGGGCGGGCAGGTTCCTGGGCTTTAGGGGCGCTCAAATTGTTTTCCCGGAGTAGGCAATTTACTGCGGATGACTTCCAACCTCGCAAAATGAAAAAATGTTTGCAACACCTGCTTTAGGTCCACTGTGCAGTAAGGCACAAGGAAAAAAATCCTGCACTGCCAACAGACACACACTCTGTTCTGCTGTTTTCATATGCTGTGTTTCCAACACACAAAATAGCGTGATCTGCTTCAAACTGTTTATCACAATGCAACATTAAAACAACGATAGTTTCCATTCTAAATACTAAAGAAATGTGATGCTTGTAAATGTATTTATATTTAATGAATGGCTAATGCACTGCATGTTCATGCTTTGCTTGGGAGCCGAAGTGAACTGAGATATTCTGGCTTCATACACACTATGAAGACACACTGTTCAGGTTTAACCTGTGCGTGAGTATCTGCACGTGTGTGTATGCGTTTGTGTGTCCTACAGGAGATTGCCAATGCTTTCAGTCCCTTAGCTGGACTGCTGTGACATCATAATGGACGGGTAAAACTCTTCTGATGAAAGCACTGACCACTGAATCCACAAAATACCTTCTTAATAATATCATGGTAGTAGTCATAGAAATGACCAGGGGGTGCAGAATGCACCCCAAGGAACCACTGAAGGTTAAAGTACCCATAATGCAGTTGGCGCAATGTGAATTTTTTTCCCTAAAATAAAACAATACCAGTTTAATTGCTCAAAATATGGAACATTTTTTTACTCAAAATGCAGGCATAGTAACTGAAAACATATCTAATGAACTGCAAATGAACCTGCTGCCTACCCTTCTGGGAGCCTCCTCAGTCTCCCTGTTTGGCTGTGAGGTTCTGCTCCTTCAGGAATGAAAGCTGCCTGTGTGAACCAAGGGTTTGTCCCGGTGGGTAAAGCCCAGAAACACCCCATCATAACTGCCTCCACTAGAATACACAGCTGATGTAAATACTCCCCACCCGCCTCTCAGAACCATGACGGGTCTTAAGCTCAAACCAGGGTCAATGCCATAGATCCAAACCACTCTATGCAACTTAGTAAGACTGTAAGTGCACTTCAAAATTGTGATAGATTTGGAGAACATCATGAGTCCATAGTAAAGTATACAAATTTGTCAGATCTGATTTGCCACACTTAAGTCTTAATCTGGGAATGGCTTTCAGCAGCTGTTGGACCAAGGTAATGTATAAGAAACTGAGTACCCTAATGAAAACCACAATATATTTATAATCTTTGATGGCACAGAATGCAGGCCCAGTTGGAGGTACCTGAATTAGGCAAATTTTCTCTCCCTTGTTTACCTAAGAAGTAAGATGCTGTGACAGTTTGCCAAACTAGGGCTTAGGAAGCCAACAGAGGTGATTTTATACTATAGACCATAACCCAGAATGCAAAAACAATTTGGACATTTTTTGTGGCATATGCTGCATTTATATCTACTGTATATCTACTAGGGGTGCAATGGTACGCAAAAATCACGGTTTGGTAAGTACCTCGGTTTTCAGTACATCGGGAGTAAAAGAAACACAACATAGATTGCTTCTTTCATTCTCTCAAATAAATAAAAATAAAATAAATATCCATTCAGGTGCACATTTAGAAAATTAACTCCACCTGATCTGTACTATATTCACATTAGCAGCTTTCAGCTTCATATGTGGAACTGTGGAACACAAATATTGTCTCCAAAAAATACAAAGCATAACAAAATAAATATCCATTATGGTGCAGCATTAAAAAATACCTGTAGCTGTACTGTAATTTTATTCATATTAACAACTTCCAGCTTCACATTAGGACGTACGCACGCATGCATGGTGGTGCGGCTCCATCCGCCCCTTCCTGAATGTTGTTCAGAGGAAACACACAAACACACAGACGTTCTGCTTTCCTTGCATCCATTTGGTACATATGCACACTGAACCGAAAGACCTGTACTGAAAATTTTTGGTGCGAGTACGTGTACCGTTACACTCTTATTGCAAACATATTTTTACTAGCAACATGACCAGTATCACGAGAATATCAAATACAGGTTGGACCAGCAAGCAGAATGAGGCGAACATTTCAGGGAGTAGATCACCAAATTTTTGATTATTGATTTTATGTTTCTTACTGTTGCACAAATGCACTTTTTATTTGTTACAGTACAATACAGCAAAAACCACTAATCTATGGACCCATGGTGGGTTTTACTCCAAAGACCTTGAAGAGCAGAGAAATATCAATCTGGCTGTTTGAAAAAAGACAGAACAGGGTTGACATATCCAGCAGTTACTTTTTTAATCATTAGTGAATTCTTTAAGAAAATTCACTAAAAGACATACAACTGCCACACATACAAGAAAAACATTTCGAGAACTAAACAGCAGTATGCAGGACATTACGAAGTTCAGCTAAAAAAGGCCGAAAGATAAAGCTCATTTGCTATATTTCTTTTTTTTTCTGTGATACATTTTCTGGTAACGGTTCACCTGACAGGGGCACAAATACTCCGTAATAACTCAGTTACTACTCCGTTACTACTGAAGTACAAATCATGAACAAATATAGTCGCTACCTGAGATAAAAGATGCGTTACGATTCATTATTGATGAACAAACATGAGATCAGCATTTCTCTTGTTTTATTCATTACTTCTTTCTTTAGTAGTTCACAAAGGTTTACAGAATTAACAGATATAGTAACGAATATAGTAATTGCTTGGGATAAAAGTTGCATCACGATTCATTAATGATAAATATGAGATCAGTATGTAATTAAGAGTTTGTGGTTAATTGATACATACATAATAGCATAATACCATATTATTTCTGTCCCGTCAAGTGAAGTGCTACCCATGTTTTTGCTGTATTCTGTGAACCTCTATGAATTGTTCTAATATGTGACTTCATTCATTCTTTAAGGGTGGATCTATAATCAACAACAAAGAACATTCTGCTCTTTTGGCACAATGCTGCATTCAGTACTTTGAAATATGAAGAGACTTAATAGCTGCGACGGTACAGAGGAGCATCATTATAAGAAATGCGGTGCAGGAGCCTAATAAAAAAATAAACACTCGCCATTATAAACATAAAAATGTCTTTTGATGAACTGACGGAGTAATGACTGTTTAACCCCATTCCAAAAATCCAAACAAAAATTGTTTAAAGTACATGAAGTCTTACAACATTGCAAATATTTGTCTCCGCCAACGTGGCAGAACCCACCATCTTATACGTGCCATAAATATATATTAAAGTATCCATTTTTCCTAATATGCATACACAGACCATTAACTATAACATTGTAATTAAGTGTCATAAAGTTAATGACAATATTAAATAAATACACTGCCTTTCATATAACACCATTAAAGCCTTTATAATAGTAAATATTTAAGTGGCTTTTAGCTTGATTCATACATTAATTTTGCAGAATAATACAGATATTGAATAGGGAATAAACTGATGTTACTTTTATGGTATGTTTTAAATTTTAGCATTAAGACAGTGGAGTCAGAAATCACTGGCCACAAATGTAATAAGTAAAATATTCTGCATGACTGTATTCAGTGGCTATGTTTATATGGAAACACAGGAATCTGACTATAACAGGGCTGAGATTTGTCACCTGTTTAAGGGGAAAACAAATTATTTGAGCCACTTTCTGTCAGTGTTGAGGTAGTGTCTGCCAAGACCATTCTACTAATTCCCTTCATAGTGTGAATTGCAAAAATAATCACATTCATGTTTCGGAAACGACCTGGCTTATTTTATACATTCATGTCACGATCGATTACAATGTTCCATTTGTTCAAGGAGAATATGTGCACACAGTGTTATGCAGGACACAGCTGATCCTAAGCATGGAGTTATAAGGGGAGGTGTCACTTGCAGGAGACTCACTCTGAAAATGTTTCTATAGGTGTTACAGTAAGGTTCATGCAGTGAGACAAAGCAATGCATCCTGTCCAGCTGACAGCTGCTTATCTACTGCAGGGTCACAAGACCTCTGGAGCTTATCGTTACACACACACATGCACGCACACACGCACACACACACATACAGTACACATACTGTAGGTTTCTAATTATCTTTGTGAGGACTCATCATTCCCTCCTATGGGGAAAACTCTAATCCCAACATTATGACCTTAACCTCTACCCAACCCTAACCTAGACCATAAGTAACCAAACAAAATATGAGACTTTTGGCATTTTTAGTTTTTTGACTGCATCCACAGATCTTTGTGGGAACCTGAGGAATGGTCCCCACAACGTCAAAATAACAGGTGTTTATCACAATGTGGGGGAGATTTGGTCCCCACAATGTAATATAAACCTAATGCACACACACGCACAGAGAGTGAGAAGCAGCCTTCTGCCCTTAGTCCTGTAGCTGATACTAATACCCACTATGATGCACAACTGCATTTGCTGTAAGAAATAAATAAACATCAGGAACAATATCTTTTTAAAAAATGGTTATCCATGGTGCATGTGTATTCACAGGAGTAAAATTTTATGGCATAACACAGGCTTACCTATATGCTTCCCATACATGTGGTAGTAGAAGCTGAAGCAGTAGGCAGAGTTGGTGGCTCCGTATGGGCTTTTAGGGGCTACGTTGAAGGTGGGGCTCAGTAGACGTGCCTTTTCCCCTTCCAAGCGAGGTCGAGACGTCTCAATGTACATGTAGAAGCCTGTGAGGTGGAACAAAAAAAGAAGAAATATATTATTCAGTACTAACAAACTATGCCAGATGCATAGAAAGCGATAGAAAATCATCAGTCTGGTAGAAAACAACAGATTATCTCAATGCTGACCCTACAGATTGAGTGGTGATCAAACCCACATCCTCAGGGACAATGACAACCTTCTGGAAGACAACAGAATTAACAAGAGAAAATAGTTAAATGCTTGCCTTGACTCCAAAAGCAGAGGACCCTGTTTTCAGTAAAGCTCAGCCTGTACACTATGTAATATCCTTGTTAAACTTCAATGTCAGTGAGTCGTTCATCTGTATCCTCAGAGAGGATGACCCCGCTCAGTACCTAACGAGGACCATACTGTTCTCAAGACAGAGTTTCTGTACCATTTGTGTCGAACTGCCCTTGCAATTCCCAGCTCATTTTCCAACATTTTCCCCAAAGGCCGTACTTTCGGCCTAGACGCATTTCAGCCGCTACGCATTTCAGCCTCTACGCATTTCAGCCACTACGCATTCTAGGCTTCCCACGCAATGCATTATGGGCTCAATGCACCAGTCCCTGAAAAATGACCCTCCATACTTTTTAGAGCTCGATGTCACCACTATAATAGTCTGCTGTGATTTTAGGTCAACCCAATTGAATACTCCTGTTTTCGCATTTAGTGACGTTTTAGATAGAGTTGAACATAGGGCAATATGAGAAACCATGTTAGTTTGTATAAATAAGATTTTTTCTATGTTGGAGTGTATATCGATGCTGGGTATGTGCCAAGCAATGTGGGGAGCTATAGAACTCATCATCTTCGCAAACATTCCTCCAGGACCGCAAAAGGACACATTTCAGAAATAAAATTATTATCATTAGCAAACACTTTCATCTAAAGCAGTTGACACAGAGATCAATGTAAGACTCTAGCTAATGATGCAGCTTGATTTGAAGATGCAATCTAGGCAAAATAGCCTTTCCAAAAGCAGATCCCCCACTGGGAATGGAGCCAGACACCTATGGGCTACAGATTCGACCTCAGGCAGCGTGCAGCCAACTGTCCCACATGCTACATCCTCAGCACAGGGCCACCAGAAGGTTGTCATGTGATAACCTGACACTGGCCTGACAAGCTGAAAACTCCACCCATGAAAGCCCTCCTACATAATGGCAATCTTCTATGAAATCTAGTAAAAGACAATTACAAAGTGACATTAGACATTATCAGTAATAAAAGCCTGGAAAATGCGATTGAATTTCTAAAGCCATGAGTCTTTAGAGCTATGCATTATTTACTGCACGAACGATGGCCATGACCCCAAAATTGCAAGGAACGCTTCAGCTAATGCCTTCATCAAGAATCCTGTTAGTTACATTAGATGATTGTGAGGGATTTGTCTTAAAATTGTAATGAATGGAGGCTACATCAAACTGCTATAGGTCTTTGCAGATTAATGCCTGGCGTTCCTATCCTCCTTCAAGTAGACATCAACAACCCAGTGGCATCAGGCACTTATATTTCATTACACCTGCCCTTTGCTAATTGAAGGTTGAGGCGTTCCAACAGAGACATGGAAATCGGTAAATGTGAAACGTTTCTCACTGCGCCATGGAGACAAGGCAGGCAGGGCAATGACAAGCGAAATGCTGCAGAAGGAGCATAACGCAGTTACAGAATGAACAATGGTAACCATTCTGGAATAATAATGAAGGGTTCAATAGCAAACAAGAGAAATACACGACTAGGCGGATGAAAGAAAAATCATTCCCGCTGAGCAACAGAAGGGAATCAACAGAATCATACTGACAGCACAATCGCAAACATGTTAGCAGCAAAAATGCATGTTTTTAAGTAAGGGCAGTTATAGGATTAATGACTGCCTTTATCTGCCTTCAAATGGCCCCTGCTTAACTAACTAAACATCCCCAGAATAAAAAATGTCCTATACATGTACACTCCAAAAACAATCCAATAGTCACCACACATGGTCAATTTTTGATTCTGAAATTTACTGCCTTCTTTCTCATAGAGTGCTTCTTGCAGGGGAGAGGTGGACATGACGGTAAATGGTGACATCCCTGAAGAATCCTGCCTGCTTGCTATGAAAGACAAACATGCGTAATAACTTTGCTGTTCTTGGATGGCACCTGAAAACCCAGGTTTATCAAAGCCGAAAGTCAGGGCAGGAAAATGTGTTTGCACATCACATCCTTAAACCTTCAAACACGTTATAGAGCGCCCACGCAACGGGAGGGTTTGCTTCGCAACTCCTGAGCAAGGTGGGTGACTGCAGAGCGCCAGTGTTGAGCCTCCCAGCTCAGGCAAGGCGGAAAAAGCCGATCCACTGAATCTGTGTATGAAATTGTGTCGTACGGCAAAATTCCTCTGTGGCAAAGGATAGCATCGGCTCCAATGGGGAGCTGATTTGTATTCGTGGTTTCACTTGCCAGGCTCCTTGCTGCCGGGAGAACGACAAATTGGAGGAAGATAATAAGGCAACATCTGTTCTATTGGGTGGGGGGGTACAAACGGTAATGTCAATGGTATGAAGTATGTAGGCAAGCTATAAACCCTGTTTAGACTGCATGCTGGTGAATAGCTTGACCTCAAGGCTTCTTCTCAAAACATTGTCTTCAAATATAACCTATATACTTGGTAGCTACCCGCTTATTATGAGAAAGCTGCCATCCACCCTCTTAGTGACCTGCTCACCCTGCTTGGATCCGCTTCGATCGCTGCTCGGTCCAGTGTTGGGGGTATACTTGGTGTCCCGGGTGGCTGCACTATGCCTGGTCCAGTCGAAATCGTCGCCCTTCTCCTGGGTGAACATGCAGATGGGCTCCTCCTCGAAACTGCAGTGGAACTCTCCTGTTTTGGAGAAGGGGATACCTGGTTACATGAATCCCAGTAGACAGCACAAAGAGGACCAAAGAATTAATACAAACCTGTTTAAGGAACCTAATAATGTTTTCAGAAGAATTGCTTGATAAATGTGCCCTTTATGCTGAGAATTTCAACATAGGTGACCATAACTTATAGACAGTAGCATGGACTAAATGTAGAGGAAAACAAATTCATAGGTTCCCATGTGAGAATCAAACACTAGGTTGTACATGTGACTATGTGAGGCAAAATATCCAATGTTACTACATGTAACACTTGGACCTTTTTCACAGTAGGATAATAACAACAAAAACATTTCAGAAATTGCTCTTCTTATCACATGCTATCATTACTAACAAAGATAGCCAAGTAAGTTGTCTATCACTTTGAAAATCTAACTGGAAGTATATGTACAGTAGAGTGGTAACAATTGATGAAGGTGTCCTAAAATTTTAGTGGTTGCCTTTGGAAGGAGGGGGTGTATTATTTTGCTTCACAGCTTAAAAAGCCGTGCATCCTGAGCATAGCCTTAAAAGCCAGCTGGCCATCCAGCTATGCCTGGGCCACCTTGGTGAAGCAGTGCTTCAGGAATTAACGGCACTGGCTGGGTGATGCTGTCACTTTCACTGCCTGTCGGGACCTCCCATTTTTTTTTCAGGTTCTCAACATGCTTCCATCAGTGATTTGACATTCACTCCACGGCAGAAACTCATAGCATTCATCTGTCTGTGATGACTGCCAGGCAAAAACTCAAAAGAGATACAGGTAGTTATGTGCTGACATTTGTTTCCCAATTAAATGAAAACAAAACAGGGCAATAATAAAAAAAATACATTTCATTTACACAAATATCAGAAGTTATACAGCTTACAGAACTGTCTTACACTAAAACTTAAAAAGAGGAATACTTACGAAGATGGGGGTTAATTGGAGCTGTAAAACAAACAAAACCATTTTATTACAAAAAGGTAAAGCTGTTTAAACATTGAGAAAGAATGACAGCACTTAAGACTTAATCTCTCATATAAATAATTGATGAATAAGTAGATTAAATGCCTTTTGTTTGTCCCTGACATATACTATGACTTTTAAGCTATGAAATATTTATTAGTGCAAAGTTATTGCAGTAATGTCTACATTTTGCCAAGTAGGGGATTATATGAGGTTAGTACTAAGGCTGAACAATGTATGGAGGCTAATTACACACACATATACCTTCCTTTACTGCAATTCATAATGGCCTTAGCAGAAACAGCAGATGTACCTCCTACAAACCCGAAGAGTTCAATGCATGATGGGAAAGAATTGAAAGGCACTTGAAACAAATGGAGATGGCACAACTGATGGTACTTATAGTTCGATCCGTCAAGCCTTAATACTTTGCTGACTTCATACAACACAGAAAGACACAGATAAAGCTTCCACTGACTTTCCACTGATTTCCACGCCTCCTGCCCTGATATTTGCGTGGTTAGATTGCTCACACAAGGACCCACACTTATAGAACATGGCTCTCTGAACATAACCACAAGAATGAGCGAGAGAGTGGTCTGCCACTCATGCCTCCCAATCTGATGGGAGCACCCAGCAGCCAATCGGAGCAAGGCAAAGAGAATCAAAGCGAAGTGATTCGCACACACACGCACACACAAACAACCTTGAGAACACAAACAGACGCACAAACCTCTTCACCAGCAAGCACACACGGACAAACACACACACACACACACACACAATGCCAGACTGCCTAGGGAGCCTACTGAAACACACACCCACTAAACCACACAATATGCACACTTCTGAGTTTGCAAGCACACACGCATACACTCATACATATATGCTCACACACAATATATAGTATGAATCAATATAATAATGAGAGAAACAAGGAACCATATGTTTTTGAGTGGTTCCATGGGGAAAATCAAAGCACAAGTAAAACAGTTCATGCTAAATTACCAGAGAAAAACATAAAAGCTATATGCATTAAGCACAAGCATAAAAAAAAATAGATGATTAAAAAGTTATGGCATATTAACTAGGCAATGAGGCAAAACCAGAAAAGTGCTTTATTCTGGGCATTTTCATGGCATAAAAAGGGCCACCATTAAAAAAGTCCTTTGATATAATGGCTGGAAATGACTTTGTTGCCTAAACAGATTTAACACGTCGCAAAACACTGCCACGATCGTTTTGGGGATGCTATCAGTGGCACTGTGGTAGCAGACAGCAATCAATCATCTCCATTAGCAATTGTCTCAGAGACTTAATGTGCTTTTTAACATGGCCCCACGGGACAAAAGCAGGCAGCTTTCCTTGAGGATGACACGGAGAACAAGACAGACTTTGGGGATGTAATGACAGAAAATCACATATTTGTTGTCGCTATACCTAACTGCCCGTACGGCGCCCGTTTGGGGAAAAAAGGCGATTATTGTCAACCTGGTCATGATGGTGCAGATCGGGCAGACGTAGCAGCAGATTGAGCGCTTAGCAAGCGTAGCTTCACGATGCCGCTGTCTCTCCCTAGCGTGCGCTCACGTATGCGGGTATTTTTCTTTTTTTTATATCCCCGCCATCCCGCCCAGATGCTACCCGATTGAGGAAAAGGAGGATGGGAGCAGTTCTGTACTGATCAACAGCTGTTGCCTATTTGGAAATATGCGGCATATTTGCACAAGCTCTAATTAATAGTCTCTTGTTATGCTCTGGGCTCACTTGCTGGGAATTAGTGCAATTAAATGTAGAGGCCACATAAATGTCTGTTTACTGGTTTAGAGGTACACAAGCCATTCAGTACATAAGTGATTTATTTATAAGAAATGAGTATGTGTAGGAGTGTCCTCTGCAATTGACTGACTTCTTGTGTCCCCTGCCTTGGGCCTTGGATTAGCCCTCAGCCACAGCTTTCATCTGTGAAAATCCATTTGATGCTGATTTGTTGCTCAGTTCTCTTCTCTTGCTTGGGAATGACAGACGTTCAACAGACAGATGGCCACGACATTTCCCACAGTTTCCAGACCAGCCCCCGTGGCTTGCGGATTTTACTACTAACGGCGCAAATGTCCCAAAGCGTGAAAACGGGCTTGGACACCACCTGAGATGCCATGGAGCTTCACAAAGCAGAACACAGCTGTTTTAGCAACATGCACTGGCTCTGTGGTGTGGTGGCATGTAGAACTGGCACTGGAATGAAACTCAAGATGGTAGCAAAGATCTTGAAGAGAAGCAAGACAGTCACTAAGGACAGATCTGAGCAATATCCTAAGTGGCAGCATCCTGCAATGGCAGGCAGCGAGAGCCACTGAGGATGCAAAGCAAATGGAGCTCCGGTCAGTTTCCAGTGAACGTCGGACGAGGAGCTGCGGTCTCTGATCCCGCCTCCCTGCCGCTCATGCAGGCTCCTGGGAGTCGGCGTGCTTTAGAGAGTAGGGGCCTGCGTGTCATATTGCAGCCTCAGGACAAACAAGAGACCCCTTCCTTTATTTTACCTTTCAGTTTTGCTTTGAAACGGCACAGCAGGAGGTCAAGGGGCCATGTTGAAGAAAGTACTAGCCTGACAAAAGCAGACTCTCAGTCACTGACCTTCCAATTACTACACTGTCGAGGGGAATGTTATTAAAGGCGACGGATGCCGGCTTCTCAGACATGTCTCTCCTCCTCTGTCCTGCCCTCCTCCCACTCTTCCGCTCTACTGCTGTCCTTCCACCTCGTCTCGCCGTGTCCTTCGCCAAGAGACGTTTAATTCCGGCCCGTAATTACTGCCATTCCACTTCGGTCCATTCTCATTTAATCAAAATAAAATGTAATCTCTCCCAGTAACAGAATCATACCACGTCCCTGTCATTTCTGTCAAATGTAATTATCACTGTGTCTAAATAAAGCAACACATGGAAAAGGTAGGTATGAGCTGGTGAAAGAGAAGAGGAAAAACCATAGATATGTTTTTTTAATGTTTTGAGTCTCTAATAAAGGTGTGTAATGTACAATTATGCACATAATTACAACTGGATTAAGATGAGAATATTACCATTAGGAACTTGCAAAGACAGTAAGATCAAAGTGCTATAATGATATGAAAAGTAATTGTTCTGTGGAAATAGCCTACAAATGACATTAGATGACCAAGACAAAGAAATTCACTAATTAACTATTTAATTAAGTAATCTTTACTATGCACTAGCTTTGCAGTCGGTATATTTTTATAAAAATAAACCTAAAAATTTTTGCTCTGTCATTTCTTGGCACATCAGGCACATTGGGGATTAAGTTTTATTCATAAAAGTTGCTGGTCATAGAAATGTGTAGTGCACAAAGAGCTGACACCTTGATAATTCGGGCGAAATAGTGGGCTCGAGCCCTACATCCCCCCCCCACCCCACCACCACCACTTGTTCCTGCAAATGCTACTTCCGTCAGGTAATGTTTACACTGGGTTATTTTACATTAAAAAAATAACTCGTCACGTAAATGCTGGGTGTTGGAGGCAACATTAAACACAGGGAAAGAAATCTATCACAATTAGGATGAGACTTATTAAAGGGTACATTTGGTCACAAACAAGAACTGCCGGTGCTTATAGTGTGAATTGGATGCAGCCTACATGATAATCCTGGAAGGATTAATGCGTATCACTTGGATAGACAGCTAGTCCTGTTTGTCACTGTATACCGAAGCTCTTTTTGATTGTTAGGGGAGTACTCTAGTCATGAAGAAGACCGAGTTTCACAAAACCCACCTGCATGATAACCAACATCTGATGTCTTGCATTAGCTGCCAACAACGATCCTTCGACATAAGACGTCCTCATCTGCTGAGGTGACGCCTGCTGCGTCTTATCTGAGAGCTTCGGTGAGCTGTGCCAAAAACCGATTTGATTGAAAAAAGGTGTTTTCAAATTGTACTGCAAGCACCATTTCTTTTTCTTTTTTCCTCAGGCTTCTGTGTGGAAATCTGAGCTCAAAAACAAAAAACCGGACACGAGTCCTCAAAGTCGAGCACCCATAAAACACGGCTGATACAGCGAGAAGATTAATACAAGAAGAGGACCCATTTCTGGGGAAAATGACTTGGAAGATGGAGGCATTGATGTACAAATCCAATTTTACTTTCTAAACCAAAGCTTTCCCCTAATTTTATATTTATTTATCAGCTAAATGCATCTATGAAAACTGATCATTTTGGATCAGAACATGCAAATATACAGAATTAGGCCAAAATTATAGTGTCCTGCTAGAGGTGGACATGATGAAAACACAGAAAAAGTATTTGGTGAGATGGAAAGATGGTGAGATGACTGGAGAGATGAGGGTTCCAGGGTATTCCAATGTCACATGCTAGTAGGACAAGTCCACATGTTTTATACACTTGGGATGGCTGATCAACCTTAAAATGGCCCTGGGAAAATACCACCATTGACGTACCTCTCACTTGGACGTGTTTAAAAGAGCACTGGTAGAAAAGTGGCATTGCCCCGACTCTCATGGCTTAAAGGAGAACTCCATTAGCGCTTGCTAATACTATAATGGAGTGCCTCTCTGGCCCCTGCTGGAAATAAGGGCTCTTAATGCATCGCTTAATTAATTGTGTGAAATGCATTGACTGGGAACACACTACAGGCCCAAAGATGAACATCTAAATGCCTGCATTTGTGAAGAAAATCCCAAGAATCTAAAGATCCTGGATGGAGTTCTAAGGAGTCCCTTCCTTAGGCAATTGACAAACCCTGAGTGAAAGAAGAATGGAAGAGGAGATCCAGCTCAATGGGAAAGATCTACACGAAAAGTCAGTGACTGCCCCTAACTGTCTAGTCATGTCTGGTTATCTGTGAATTAAAGAAATCCGCCACAGAGTACAGACTGGAATCTCCTTGAGCAGGGGTCACATTGGGTGGACAGGGGGAGGGGGAATACTGGGACAGATGTGTTCAGGTGCGGTCACCAGCCCATGATTTCCATTAGTGACTGATCGCAGAAGGTAACAAGGTGACTTTATGGGTGTAAGACCAGCCTACTTCAAAAGCAAAAGTAATGCATATTTTTGGCTAAGGACTCTGGGAATTGTAATTCATCAGTGCCTTAGTGTTTCAGCAGGCACTGATATGGCCTGCTTGAATGCTGTGAGTGACATTGCCATACATGTGGCATAAGGGCATGCAGGTCATGTCAGTTTATGGCAACTGTTTTTAGTTGTCAGGAAGCATGAGAAAACATTGTGAGAGTATGACATTTCTGATTTTCTGGGAATGTCTATCACGTTCTTTAAGATGCTAATAGAGCAGATGAATCTCTCCCGGATCTGTCACTATGTGTTTCTGACAATGTTATGTAGGTGTTTGCAAATGGAGTCAAAATCACATTTCAAGCACACTACTCATATTCTGGGTAAATGTGGTGCTAGTTGCTAGAAATACTACTACTGTGTGTGTGTGTGTGTGTGTGTGTGTACAATTGTTTTGTTTTGCTCATTTCTTTATTTATGGGTGTGCATCCGTGAATAATATATATTTTATTTTAGACCGAGGCAGCATCAGACAAGGATGAAATAGTGTTCCTTTAGCATCAGAATGAATCAAGTGGTAAAATCGTACCTACAGTCACAGCCAAAATTAATGTCTCACAGCAACGGCATGACTGAGAATCAGTTAGTAAAAGACCCATGTCATAATCGCAAAAAATAAAACATGGTATTTAGGTCTACATTTTAAGCACATAAAAAAAAATCTATGCTGCCCACTGTATGTGGTCAATGTACGCTATTTTATGGTTTCAAAACACCAATAAAATCATGCTGAACCCTAAAACAGATATTGATGTTTTGCACTCAGCTCGTGCTGAAACCCACGCTGACTTTCTGAGATATTGACCCGCTTCACTGAACTCACTGTTCCCTTCACTGAGCTACTCTTGGTTCTCCTTGCCACTGGGTCTACTGGGGCAGTGATTCGGTGTCTATTGACACCAGCAGTGGGATTGCCATTCATCGCTCTGCTCATTCCTTCTTCCTGAGTACTTATGCAGCTGATAATAACCCCAGTCCTGCAGAAGGCCTGCGTGTTTCTCGGAAGTGTTGCCAGTAGGAAAAAAATCCTTTAACGGGCTACTTTTGCAGGTCAACTCGCTGTCTGTTCAAATCTTCGGGGAGCTTCCATTCACCCAAATTTTAGGATTATATATATTTTATACAACCAGCAGATGTCCCTGTTACATTATAAATATCTATTTGATGTAGCAGGTTGTTCTTTTACTTATGCAGTGGGTTGCAAAACAGTCTCAGATCCAGACTGAAGTCACTACGATGTTTCTCGAAAGAAGAAATCAGTTCCTCTCAGACTTTCTAAGAGAAGCTAAACCACCCTTGAATCAATCACGTGGCAATAGGCGTTCAATGTAAAGTATGAATTCTTCTTGTCAGAAATTGAATTTTATGTTGAGGAAGAATACCATAATTAAGGATTATTGGAAAACAAAGAACAAAACTTTGAAAACTGCTTAAGCTGGGAGCCTATGTATTCCAAATTAAGTAGCATGCTATAGAATGACCTCCCATGCCTACCATGCCAGTGATGTGGGCAACAAACTGAAAAGGAGGGAAGTGAGAAGGTGTGTTGAAGGTAGCAGTCTATCTATTTTAAAATGATTGGCTGGATTCATCACCCTCAAATTGACCTTTTTCCATTCATACCATGCCAGTGATGTGGACATAGACTTTGGATGCTTACAGTCCTTTGGGAAATTTTCTCCTCATTCCTTAGAATTTCTGAGCCTTTCAAAGCTTCACGTATCCGTGCAGTTGCTCAATGACTCATCCAGCTGTTTCCACATGCAGCAAACTCTTCTTGCTTTTTTCCTGACAGAAGTACTCTCTGAACATCCGTTCATTCATGTCAAGATAGCGGAGAAGCCCTAAGCTCACTAGTATACATTCATCTAAAATAATGTGTATCTCATACATACATGAGTGCACTGTGCTCATATAATAAAAAGTAGTGGAAATGCTTCAATGAACATTTGCAAATGTATGTTCTGCGTTTTTTTTTTTTAAATAAATCTGTTGGAAATATGGGCCTTTTTCGGTACAACAGGTCAGCAACACAACATTAGCCTATATTTGTCCTTCAATATCCATAAGGATTTCTGATAGACAATAAACCTGGGACATAACTGCGGGTCTGTAGTCAATCCATCAGCTATCACTGCTGAGAAACTACGACATTACAGATTAATTCCATAGAAAAGAGACAACAAAAATGCAAAAATCAGGTTTTGACAATGTAACACAGATCAGGTCCATTGGATGTTGAAGGATGTGTTTGTTAGTTTTTTTTCCGCATATATAATATATATTCAATTAAAAATGAAAGAACCAGCTGCAGGAGAAATATTATTTCTGAATATTGCTGGTTAAAAACACAAGACCGTCTGTTCACTAAGCTCCACAGGACTCTCATTTTAATAAACCAGTTCTGAGGACTCGCTGGCAACAAGGGCTGAGGGAGAATGTTTTTGAAAAATATTGCCACATTCCATAGCTTTATTTTTCTTACATAAACAGAGACTTAAAATAGAGTTTCTTACATTTAAGAGATATATGAAAAAAACAGTATAGTTTTGGTGTCAACTATGGGTTATTAAAAACAACAAAACCAGCCACGGCCCTCATCAGGAGAAGTGCTTTGGAGAGTGATGGATGGCTTGAAAAATGGATGAATATTAAAGCAAGTGGAAAGGGGTTTGAACAGGACCTGCTTCCATACACAAAGGATGCCTTCCCTTGCTGGCATTCGCATTGACACCAAACTCATTTTCGAACCCTCCCCGCGGCGCCATCACTAACGATAGCTTCACAAATGCACATTCAGTCTGACTGGCCTTCAAGTCACTATTCCACTCATCGCACATGTTTTCTGCTCCATTTTATTTTTTTTAACATAATGGTGGACTCTCTGACTTCTAACGATGCTCTCTCCATCCATGAGGAGACAGTAGTGTTAACTTGAGAAATGGGGGGAATTTGCTGGAGCTTACCGCTGTATTTGACGATCCTGATGGTGGAATCACCCTCTCCAAATCGAGTGATGGGGGTGAGGCGAACCTCGTAGGCCTCAGGCTTGATGAGCTCAGTGAGGTTATAGGTGATGAGCTCCCCTTTCTGAATCACCCCTTCTATGGGGATCTCCTGCTCCCACCATCTCTGCTGCCCCGTCTGGTGAGGAGGACAAACAGCATCTTGTTAATCATCCTAATTAGGGAAAACAATCCAAGAAAAGTACAAACGACATGGCGCCACAACAAAACAATTAACGTACTGTAGTGTTAGGGAATGAGTGTTGTGACCAAAAACCATTATGTAAAATCTTTTCAACTAACTCCTTTCTTTAGCAATAGCTAGCACAGAAAGCCACATAGAGATACATTATATAAATAGAATCTTACGACACTTTGTGCAAAACATTTGTGTGTTTGCCTCCATCTGAATTTGGCCTGGCTGGGAATCAAACCCATAGGGCAGCAAACACCGCGCCGGCTTCTGGCATGGGAGTTAGCGTGCCGAGTTAAAAACACAAGGCCCAGGCTACAGATAGCTGAACAGACTCTTGCCTTGACCTCAGGGGGTGACGTCACCGTTACCGTCGGCCTCGTGCCATTTTAGAAGGTGGCACTACAAACGACCATGAAATCAGGCCTCGAAGAGAGGTACGTCACCCCCCCCCCCCCTACTGGTGGGGGTGTCGCTCACCTTCTGTTCAAAGGCCAGGTTTGCCCCCCCTGCCCACGTGGGGGAGTGAGGCAGCCACTTGGCAGAGAACCGTACATTCTCCAGCATGTGCCGACAACTGCCCCTAGTTGCACAACCCCCCCAGACATACGCTTTCCTCTGAGGCCCATATGGTCAGCCATTCCCCTGCTGATGCCATGGCTTATGGGAGGCAGACGAAACCGTGGGGCCACAACACAATGCAAAGCAGCACTCGAAAAGTGGGCAATGGAATAATTACCCCAATTAACGCAGGAGCAGGCCATGAGTGCAAATAGGAAATTGCAGTCATTTGAAAAGGTAGGGTCACAGAAAAGCACCAGGAGTTTGCTAATTGTGCTTGACATGAATTGATAATTGCTCGTGGGATTTTCCGTCTGCTCTGCCCTTTTAACTTTCTGCCGTCACCTCACAGTATCGGCATTATCCCCTGCACCCCGCATACCTTCAAGACTGTGCCAAAATGAACCTAGACACTTTCTGTATGACTGACTCTAAAAAACGAAGAGACCATTTCACACACCTTGCAGACCCATTCGATTTTGGCCAATGTTTCCACTCCCTGGCTTACCGATACACATGACCTTGTCACACCCGATACTCATGATGCACACGGAGCTCTTTCAGATTTTTTTCCCTGTTCATGAGCTTCTAGGGTAGATCAGGGAATGCGTGACCAGAGACCAGAACAGGGCTGAGTGCTCAATCTGATTCTGGGTCTGCCACATTGATTGTGTTCCTGGTGGTCAACGATGAACCCAAACAGATTGACAAATAAATCGTTTGTGGAGGCAGGGAACCGGTGTACGACACGGGCAGGCTGCGTGGGGGTGAGAACGACAAAAGACCACATTACAACTCCCTGATCCTCCTCACTAGAAGCCTATAGAATAAAATAATTCTAGAGTATTGCAGCAAAAATAGGTCTTTTGGAAGTAAGTTGGCTGGAAGAAGCAGTAAGCTGGAATGACAAGTAGAGATCATCTCTATCGCACTTATAACCATACTAGTACCATACTCAACTAAATATAGCCCCTGTTTGGTCAATTTACCCCCGCCCCCCACAAGAGACCCTCAAATAAGGGAACAGAACTGGTTGCAGTATGCGGGTTAAGCGATCACAGAGCACACATGGCAAACCTATCCACCAACTGGGAGTAATTGTATGGGAACATTTTCCAGGCAAAGACTGTGTGTCAAAACAAACCAGAATGAAGGGAACCTTAGGAGTCAGTCAGTCTAATTACTGGGGCAGAATCTAGCCTTGCTTGCAAGCAGAAAGTCCAGTCTTCTGTAGCTCCCTTCCGAAGCACGGCTCAAGACATTGGAGGGGCCAGAGAATGTAAAAGGAAAAAACACATTGAGACAGCAGCCAACACTTTCATCACTATGAGGTGATTCGCAAAAGTAAATAAACTAATTATTGTGCAAGTCAGAGAAATTCATTTTTAAAGGATCTCAATGCTTAGAAAATACCATAAGATTATGTTTATGTTGGTGGAAAATTCGGTAAACAGCAGGAGTAATATAAACCAAAGGAAAAGTTCATTCTCTGAATCTCTTAAAAGAAATGTTCAAACACATTGTATTCTCTAATAAAGCAAAAGATGGTCTTGCTTACTTCAGAGCTAAGAATTGTTAAGTAAAAGGCAACATTCTAGAAAACATCCTAGAAAACATCCTAGAAAACATCATAGATAACATCCTAGAAAACATCCTAGAATGCACCATGAGTCTATAATCTTCTGTCCAACAGGCAGGAGAAAAAACCCCAAAATAAATCATATGGGGGAAATAGATTCACCAATAAAAATAAAAAACAAAGAAGCCTTAATCAAGACCGAACCAGAGGTGGCAACAAATCGTCTGGTAAAGTACTGCAAACCTCCAATTAACCTGTTCAATTGTGTAGAAGCAAGCTGAACAGCTTGAACGGGAAAAGAAGTGAATTAGTCTTTCTGGCCAGCCCCCAAAACAGAGCGCTTTTAAACTAAAATGGGTTTCGGTGATGCATTTGAGAGCCACCTTAACAGTGCAAGTGAGAGCTGTGCTAATTAAATACGATACTGCTGATTCTGACCCTCGAGCCCCAGGGGAGTTTCAGGCGTAAAAACCACGGCCATAAACAAAGCAAAGCGAGTGGTTTATATGCGCAGGCTAAAAGTCTGTAGGAGGTCCGGCCCTGTGAGGGACACACAATGCTTTATGTGGTATGGACTGTCTGCTGGGGAGCTGGGAGGGAGCAAAAACGTGGACTGTCTGGCAGGGAGCAAAAGCATGAACTGGCTGCGGGTCCCCAAGGACAAGATTGGGAAAGACTGTCCTATAGCATCTGCAATTACTGCATAATACAGGGGTAGGCAGTCTTATCTGCAAAGGGCTGGTGTGTATGCAGCTTTTTGGGGTCAGCTGTTCAAACCCAGGTGTAACGACTCTTCAACCAATTCGTCCTGTAATTAGTAATCTAATTAGGGAGTTGCAGCAAAAACCCGCATACACATCAGCCCTTTCTGGATAAAATTGCCCACCTCTGGCCTAATACGATACAGCTAAGAATAATAATAAAATCACTTTCTCTGTGAATGAATTCAAGAAAAGCCATGTACAGTGGTACCTCAGAACTCGAATTTAATCCGTTCAGAACTCCGGATCGAATCCTAAAAAGTTTGAGTTGTGATCGAATTTTCCCCATAAGAAATAATGGAAAACCAATTAATTGGTTCCCGGCCCCAAAAAATGTATACCTAAATATGTTATTTTTTTTAACATTTAAACACGAAATGAACCAAATAAAACAAGAAGGGCATATACTGTACTAAACACATCTAAGCACATTTATCAAAACGGTCATTTGTAAATACATCCAAACAATGTGCCCTGTCCTGATCATCCTCTCCTTCCATCTGCCACGCCCCCTCGTTAACCCCGTGTGGAATCCCCGTGTGATCAGCTGTTTCTGCTTGTTACCATTTGTCCTCTGTATTTCGTCCGTGTTTCAGTTTGTTTCCCAGTCAGGTTGTATTGTCCGTCTGTGTTTTGCCTGCCTTACCTGTAATTAAACCCCATATTCCCTGATACCCTGACGTCTGCGCCTTTGTCTCCATTCCGTCCCCGCTCAGCATATTATTATACAATGTTACTATAATTAAACATATTAATGGTTTATTATTAATATTAAAATAATAAGAAATCTTTATTTGAAAATGTATTTTTTTATATAATAATTACTGTTACTATCATTGTCTAAATGTATTTTTGCTGTCTAAATATATGTATTCAGTTAGTGTAAACATGCATGATGCTATCACAGCAAATACGAGGCTGAGACTGAAGCTTTATTAGTTACCCTTTATCTATTACCCTTTGTTTCCGCTGAGAGATGTACCATGTGACTCATTTCCCTGCGTCTACAAGTTATCTTAGGTTGACGTTCACGGTTTGACTTCTGAGATTCAGATCGAGCTCTAGGTAATTTTTTTTATCGAACTGGTGGGTTCGACTTTTAAGAAATTCGAGTTCTAATGAGTTTGAAAACTGAGGTACCACTGTATATGCAAAATACATGTTCTGTTTACTGTATATATTCACATACATTAATGTTCAAAATGAAATTTATACATATCTGATAGTCCCAAACTACTGATTGATTACAGGGTCACGAACAGGTCATCCTGCGAAGCAATGTCATGGGATTTCAGTTATTTGTGATAAATAATAGCTTACTCAGAAATAAAAATGCTCAGTGATAAACGTGTCACTCTTGCTCGTGTTCAGCTCGTGTTCATGCACTGGACAGCACTAGCATACGGGTTTAAAACCTCAACAGATTTTATTGATGTCACAGTTCTTTGGTACTCACTTTTACAGTCACCATCACTACATTATGACGCCTAAAAGTCTGTAGCTGAAGCCCTCAAAATATTCTGCCCCTAGACCCGCCCCTGTGACTTGGGGCCTCTGCGTATTATGGCCTGATTCAAATAGCTTACAGCAACAAACAAGCTACACAGCACTCGGAGCTGAAGTGCCTGTCAAAAAATAAATAAAAGGCTATAACAGGAGTAGATAATGTGACTGGCAAAGGAACCCTGTATTTAGATTAAATTAAAAATAAATAAATAAATAAATAAATAAATAAATAAATAAATAAATAAGTTA
>JAODUD010000026.1:3457187-3471704 GCA_026784285.1 Stomatorhinus walkeri | reverse complement strand
TCATGTGCATGTTCTTTTGCACATCTAGAGAAGTAAAACATAAATGACAATAAAACAATTTCTTAACATTTCTAACAGCCTTAATTTCCATTTACGTTTCCAAAACGTGCGTCTCAGACTACAGCTGAACAGGCACCTGCGTGGAAGTGGCAGAGATCCCGGAAGGACAACACAATCCTCAACACAGCAGTTCTCCCCAAAGTTCATCCACTGCCCCCTAAATCCCCCATAGACCAAGTGGTGAGGATCCACAGGCACAGCATGAAAGAGTATCGGGAGATTTAACGCCGTCTTGTGGTGCCCAAGCTGCTCTATCCTTCTGGCTGGGCTCGGCCCCACTACCTCAATTTGGGGCCTAGGATTAAGCAACGTCTGTGATTGGCTGTCTTCTGCCTTAAAATGATGTAATTGGTGGGACCCAAAAATGTGATTGAAATAGTGGAGACCTTTGCCACCCTGGGGCTGAAGAGCTGCACTGCACTAATCAAGGTAGACGTCTGCGACGAGCCCCCAGCCAAAGAGCCTCCAAAGCAGAGGGCCAGAAATTAGTCCCCGCTGTGTAAATAGTTTATATATTTAATTAGTTTAATTTGCGATTATCGGTGCGGTTGGAAATTAATAAGCCACCGGTGGACTGCAGTTCTGCCCTTATTTTAAAAATACCTTTAAGAAAGTATTTCTTTAACAACCAGGTTTGTTCATAAGTTGAATGTATTAAACATATTAATCAATATATGTACATAATTTTAAATTAACTTGGTGTGCCTCGATCTGTGTTCATATGTATAAGACTGGAGTTTAAAATTATGAGCTCATGTCAGTTATTCCCGCACGGTTATCAGCAAATGCTACCGCTACTCCTTGACAAATTTGTAAAATATCACATTTTACAGATGCAGCCTCTCTGGGATCAGCGATATTGTCCACGCTTGGGCGAAGTTGAGGCAAAACACACTTCTTGGACTAAACGCACAAGCACCGCTGAGTAATCTATATTGAAATAGTTTTTTTATCCCTCTAAAAATCTCACCAGAAAAATAACTTGTGTTCCTTAATTGGTCCCTTAATAACAAACAACATTAATTTCCTGACATCTTTTGGACCTCAAACTATCTTAACAGTACAACAATCCTTTTGTACAACCCACACAGATTAGCGTTACTTAAAATGAACACATTTTTATTCATCAATATTGTTTTAATATACATTAATAATGTTTTAAACCCGATGGAAATCCAATTAGGTTATATCAGGTAAAACTGCTGGAGTTTAACCCACTACTGAAGGGCGCCGGCCATGGCGGATAAGCGGCTGCTCTCCCGTTTCATTTAAAGGGAAGCTTTAGTCTAACAAAATCGCAGATAAAAACATGCAGTATATTTCAGCGATGCCGAGAAATCGCTTACTGTAAAGGGCGACGAAGAGTACACCGATACTTATGCAAATTAAAATAAAAATCAAACATTCAGATCGAAAGAAATATTTCAGTATAGATCCGCACATCGACCCTGATTGGAAACTTAGTCTATCTATCACAAAGATGACACTGAAATTGTCATCTAATGGCAGTTAGGTGCAGCTGAAAGGACTTGTATAGTTAACCACACAGAAGTCTGATATTTCATTGTTTATTTGCTGTTATGGTGATGACAAAGGTTTTCAAGCAATTGCAGATTTTTTGCAGTACCTGTGGCAAGGTACGATATATTTTTAAAGGAATACTAGACATGAAAAATAAAGCTAAGGGGACTGGGAACATTTACAGGTAGCAATGCTTCACCAAACATAGGCAAAATTTATTAATGTATATTTTGAAAGGCAGGTTCTAATTCAATCCAAATTATTGCTCCTTAATGGAGAAATGGTAATGCATGAGTTATTTTCCCATAAAAAATTTATAAAAATTGAGTTTGGTTCCAGCCAATGTTTTTACCATCCTCAGTACTTGTATTAGCATTCTAACTGGGTGTTCGGCAATGGAAAATTACGTAAAATGGATACATTAGAACAGAAGTACGCATACTGAAATTCGGCCCAGGCTGGGGTATGGTACAAATTGGCCACAATCATAAAATATGCCGTAAGGTTTAATGCTGCGCATGCGTAAGTGTCCAAGGTACAAACTGGACGTGCAGTCAGATATTTCACAAAGCAAGTTTATCTGAAAACTTTGTTGGGCCACAGACCTTGTTTTTAAGCAGTGCATGTTGAGTTATGTGCAATTATTTTTTTTTAATTATGAAAAAATAAATGTCACAGGAAATTATCATAAAGATATAAACTTTATATCTTTATGATAATAAACGGAAACTCGAAAAGCAAGAACTACTTGCCAGAGGCACTGCTAAAGATGGAATGGCTTCAAAACCATTACCACAATAAGGGCAAATAAATATCCCAATATCAGATTTGGTGCGTGGATAACTATAAGATTAGAGGAGTAATGAGTTCAAATACTTCGTAAATGTAGTTAAGTAGGTTTTACATGAGTAGTTTAAGTTGTTGCAAATTTTACTTCCACTTCACAGCATTTCTGAGCCACTGCTTGAAACCATCGTCACTTGCCTAATTAAATAAAAATATACCCACTATTTAGCACACACACACCTGAGTATAGGGCAATTTTGGGTAAAATATGATTCATGAATCAAGATGGTGATTATTCTCTCATGATTCTTGAGCCGTAGGCCTCTGTCACTTGCCTTATTATTGTTTTGCATTACTGTACATATAGTTTATAATAAGTTTGAGCAAACAACAAGAAGAGATGCACAATATATCACTTAACATGCTGAAATTGCTGGCTGATATTTAAACTTTATCAATATTCAAAGTTAGCTGCACCAGAGATAAAGACACAAGTACTGAAATACTGGAGATGATGACATTGGAAGATCAGCCATTTCCCATAATGGAGGGCAAGGGATTTTGTTGGCTCATTCTCAAGTACTAACTCGCAGCATCTTCATAATTCATTATTAAATCTGACCTGTAGATCGACCTTTCCTTTTCCACAGAATAAAAAACAGGAAAACATCATTCCTGTAATTTGTGCCAGCAAAAGTTTCACAATTCTTTCAAAATAAAAAGAAAACATCCACTTAGTCACTTGTACCTCAGTTTTCCTTAGAGTGATACACTGTAACTTACAATGGTATATTCAAACTTGAATGCTAAATACTACTATACTTCTGTACTCTTGGTACTTAAGTATTTTATAATCAGGTATTCTTTAGTTTTACATGATGTGTATTTTACAGTGTGTAACACTTTGGTGTGGTATCTGTCTTTGTACTTTAATGAAAATTGAGTACTTTTTCTACCAGTGACTATATTTAACTAGTCCACTTTATGATTGATACACTCAATATCAACCACTGACTAGGCCATGATATCAGTACCTTTTCCAGTTTCAGTTTTCTGAATTGTCATTGTTTTCTCATTTCTTAATTTGTTTTGAACTTCAGGGCTTCCATATATAGGTCATCAATACCCAATACACCTCTCTGATAACATTACAAAATTACTTAATGTGTTTACTTGATTGTGCAGATCAGAAGTATCTATTGGTTTTTAGTAAATGCTTAATGTGTAAATATGAACATAAATGTCACTTCAGCGACAGATGGGACTAACAACGTCCTGCAGGAATGAACATTCCAAAGGTCCATTTCCCCTTGGTTAATCTTTACTGTGGGGTATCTTGGTAACTACGGCATGCAATGAAGAAAGGAAAGCCATTCAGAAACAGCATTTTATTCCCAGGTCTCGGTGTGAGCGAAACGTGAACATGCTGGGAGACTATGGTGTTTGTACACTATTTACAGAACAGTGACAGCATCTTGAAAGGCAGAATGCTGCCCTGGGATCTAAGCAGTGCTGTTCAGGTCTCACAGATGTGCTGTTCATCTTCATTTATCTCACATGTAGCTAAATGCTCTCATTTTAATTGCAAATGAATTCACATTATAACATATTCAGAATTCCGTCATAGCAAATGGCAAAATTAGTGAATGCATTAAGGTATATGGGTGACACATGTTATGCAACAGAAAACAAATTTTGCTGCCAGTCAGTCATGGCAAATAGGACCAGTTGGAATCAAAAAGGGCATCAGGTCAAGAAAAGTAGTGTGAGATCACATATTAAGGCCTCAACCTGTCTTTTTGGGGTCAAAGAAAATCAAAAGCGGTGATAAGGTGCAGGAGAATTGAGTGAATGTGTTCATCACCTGCCCTTGCCCCACCCCAGGGAATGAACCACCAGGAAGACACTGACACAACATCAATCTTGAGAGAAACATATATCTCAATGTTGATCTCCAGGTAGCAAACAGACAAGCACATGAGCTAGATGAGTCTGAGCAGTGGAAAGACCTGAAATCGAATGTGTCACAAGTTCTCCATCATTTTATGTCCTCCAGCAACACAGCTCCAGTGCGTGTTTGAGATTTTTGTTCTTTGTCTCCATCAGAAATGTTATCAAGGAGATAGCAAGTAGATTATTTGTCAAGCATTTCAATGAGTGCATCAAAGCTCTCATGAAATGCTACAAGATATCAGAAGGAGGGAAAACACTGATCAAAGATACCAAGAGACCTGGCCCATCCTCAGATATGGGCTTTACGCGGAGCCGAATTTCTTCACTTGGCCATGGTGTCACACCATGCAACATTTAATGATGCAGGCAAAGCGTTTTCCTGGTCAAGACTTCAGAGAGACACTGCATTTAGAAAATGTTGGCCTCCCAGCCCCCGGTTGAGGCCAGGCAGGGAGAGTGTGGTGATGATTCAGTGAAACGTCTCATTTCCTCAGTATTTTCAGGAGTCGTCCATCCTGCTCTTCCATGATTTTAAGCATTGGACTGCAACACAGGGCACCCAGTGGACCTAATTAAACCTACTGTACCCAAATCTGTATGTGTTGCCACTCACCCAATGGTACATTTAATTGAACACACTGAAAATTTTAACGGTCTGAATTTACCAGTTCTGAGTGATTTTATGAGCAAAAATTTTATTCAGCATCATAAAGCAAGACTTTCTGAACAACTCCATTTGTTTCCATCACTGACTTCCATCCTGTTGACTAGCCACATCTGTGCTATCTTTGGAATGTTCCAGTTATTCGATTTTTATTTTAAGACTATTAATTTATCTTGATATGTAAGGAAATCTGTCTTCTCTAGATATGTTCCCTATGTCACAGTATAAGGTGGTATAATTAAACATAATTTAATTGAAAAAATCAGTATTAATCTTACTGCAGCAGGATTTAAAAAGAAGCACACTTAGATTTTTAAATAAAGAATAACTCATAAGTTTAACCAATGGCAGCAAATATTTTGACCCCAAAACTCCAATCTCTCTGAAATAAATGACAAGAGTGTGACATCTCTACATATCGGCCGGCTTAGTTCATTCTGTACCTTTAAGACTTGGGTTTAAAGTCAGTGATCCATAATTAACAATGCAGGGAGGAAGAGTAATGATGGGAGAGAAGCATAGGGTGGGTGGGGCTGGTTCTTTCCTACCTGGCGGAATCCCAAGCGGTAGGCCATGATGCGGTCAACGGCGTTGGGGTTCATCTGGGTCCATTGTAGCTTGAAGGAATAAATACGAGGCCTGTTCTGCCACAGGGGGCTGTAGGTGTCATAGTAGAATTCTGGGGCATAGGCCTTCCCTGGAAGACAGAGCACAGCACCTCACACTGGGTTTCTCTCTCTCTCTCTCTCTCTCTCTCAGACAGACTTCTGTCTGTATATCTGTTTACATAATTCAGGTTCAATAGAGCCAACAGAATGAACTCTCTTCACATTTTTAAGCATTCTCCAAGGTTGTTTTCTGCTGATGTATATTTCTGGTATAACCCTGCTACTAAAGAAGGTGATACGGGAACACAGATACATCTAACACCCAAGACCCCACTAAATCCATGCGTTTCTGTATATTGTTGAATTTTGTATTCCTCTCACGGCATGGGGCCTGATGCATGGTTACCCCCCCGAGGCAGCACCGTGACTGGTAATGCAAACATGGTTAGCAATGGTGAACTGGGTGTCTGCTGCTGCATTATACTGAAAGGCAGGGATGTGGGGGGGGCTTTGTTGTCAACGCCCAAGGAGCATCGTGCTGCAGAGATGTGATTAATTAGGGAACTGCCTGCGATGGAATACGATGGTTCAAAGGAACAGGATCACAGCTAGATGCAAGGATGATTTATTTAAATGTTTCTCTCTGCCACCTCTTTTGTTTTCCAGATTATGGTATAGAGGACAATGTGGCCAAGAAGGCTTATCTGTGCCCCCCCCCCCCCAAAAAAAAAATAAAATATGGCAGCAAGACAACAGGGAAAACAGGAGCCACCACAAAAGAAGATGGAGAATCAGATGTTAGCTTCAGGAGCCTCCACAACGAGCCATGGGCAGTTAGGTTATCTCCGATGGAAACAGTGGATGGAGGACATCCAATGGAGAATCGAGATAGGAAGTTGCTGATCTCCACAAGTTGAGGTCATAAAGTCATCAGCCAGAGAAGTGTTTATTTTATGACTTATTGTGTAGGATGAAATTTACAGTCACTGCGAATGGCTCTGTGGATCTCAATCAGGAATACGTCAATCCAACTTCCCGCTCATGGAACCCCAGTTCACAAGGTGAAATCCAGACTGACCAGTTTGTTAGTCTACTAACATAAGGTACTGGCCCACACAGAGCTAGGAAAAGTCAACATTAATTGGCAGTATGAAATCATATTAATGCTGGGAAAAAAAATATCAGAAGAACATACATGAATTTACATAAAAGCATGAAATTGAAACGTTAAGATAAATCAATATGCAATTTTGATGTTTTTGCTGTGGAAAAAAAGCTGTTTAAAAGAATGAAACAATGTTGCTGTTTCAATTAAGATTGGCGCTCCCCTCCCTCCATCCAAAAACAACAGCAGGTATTTAAAGTAAATCAGATGACAAAAGTGCATTCAGTGGGAGCAATTTACAGATCTACACATTATAATCTGGTACAGACCTCCCCTTTTTCCCATGAGAGATTTTTCTGCATATTTTTCAAGCTCTGGCACAACACACCAAACAATTTTTGACCGATTTCTAATTGTGTCTTGTGTAATGTTTCAGCTCCTCGTTTGGTGGCATCCTGCCCTCGAAGGAGTTTAGTGTTCAGCTTGCCTGCACTGGTGCTTTCACCACAGCTTTAAGCAGCGGGTTGAGATCACCGGCTGCATTCAGCCGACGACTGAGTGAAACAGAAAGCCCTTGTTGTTTTACTCCACATTCCTCTCCCCTCGTTTGTTCCTTGCAGACAAATGGGCAGCATATTAATAGCTTTCAATCAACATTGTGCTAATGCCCTGATGAATCAAGCAAAGACTAAGCTATCACTTCATTGATAGGATATACACAAGCTGTCAGGGTCAGCACCTACTGTATCTCCTGTCTGTCTCTATCCCACTCTTTCCTGTCTTCCCCTGTTGTCCAAGTCTTTAGCGTTTCTGCTCCCTGTCAGCTGCATGACTCAACATGTTGAGCATGCGGCTGCCTGTAAACCACTCTGTCTTGTGTTCGAATCCCACCTCTTTGTATTTTATTCCTAGTGTTTAATTTCTATCAGATTAGTCCTGTGCTTTGTATTCAGATTTGGTTTCTTGCTTTGTTCCTTAGTTATGCTTTACCAGTCTTTGTTATTCCCAGTGTTACATTCCGTTTTCCTTGTTTCTTAGTTTTTAGTTTCCCTGTTTAGTTCCTTGAGTTAATTATTAGTGTCACGTTACCTGTTTTAGTCCTTGTGAATTGTTTTCACCTGTCCTGCATTATGCTTGTTAGCCTGTTGTGTTTAAGTTCCTGATGCCTTTCTGTTCCTTCTGGAGTCATTAATGTATGTATAATGTTGTTTGACTGCTCTGTTATTTCTTTGTAGTGTTCGTAGTGTTTTCAGTATAATGTATCCCTGCAAGCCGCCAGTGGCTCGTCCACATTCCCTTCCTGCCTGCACCATGCCTCATCCTCGCGACCCGAACCACCCGAGTTCGTGACACAAGTAGTCCGCATAACACCCGTTTAATTCTGTAACTTTTAATTACACTCATACCCTGAACTATACGAACACCATTTAGGTTAATTCTGAGGCCTTTGATGTTAAAGGTAATAGATTTTTATATAATTTACTATAGGTTCTCTTGGCAGAACACAGCTGCTCCTCCTATGTTTAATTAAATCGTAATGAAATAATGTTTGCAGTGACTTAGTTTAATTTAATCTCCTCTGGATCTCCAGATCTTATTACCTCACTGTTTGCTTTCTGTAATACAGGTAATACGGACCCATGGATGCACAATGAGCTCATCAGTCATTTGCATTGCTGCGATGTTTTGAAGCTTAATAACTATGGGTTTCAAAAGGTAATAAATGTAAATGGATTACAAAGATAAGTGTCTAGTTATTAAAACCCAGTAATTAATATTTGACTATTTTTGGGAAACGTAATGGTGTAATCTGAACATTTTAAGGGCTGAGATAATTAAATACAATACATGTTTTCTCTTTATCACCTATCTCAAAAATATTGTAACTGGTGTGCCAGAACTGACCAAATAGACATATTTATATGCGTGTGGTTCTATGCTCTGGATGACACAAAACCACACTTGCTTTAAGAGATATTATGTCACTGTACCCATTAAAATGAGGGTAATATTTCTGGACATTTACTGGGAGCAGTAAAAGGGGAATATGTTTCCATGGCATTTTCCTGACATGATCAGTAAAGTTGATTCGGAGGATTTAACATCCGGCGTAGGTCAGTATGATCAAATTTAAAATGAAAAAGCTTAAAAAGAAGCAGGAATTAATGCAGACATGACAGATAGATTCAAAAGCAACTGATTCACTTTTCATAATGTCAAGAGCCAAAAAAAAAATCAAAACAACAAACTCCCAGGGTGGACTTTGGGTCCTTTTGGGAGTATAAGAAAACCAGGAAATTGATCAGTGGACCTCCAATTGACCGGTAGTCAGTGATGGGATGACGGTTTTCCCCATATAAATGAACAGAGTCCCCACAAAGACAAAGTACATCACATCTGAGGACCAAATTGTCCCCAAAGTATAGTAGAACCTACTTTTGGGGACATCTTTTGAGGTCCCCATTTAGATAACCTCAGTTTTATAAAAATCTGTGAATACAAGTCTTGTATTTGGGTTGGTTACTTATGGTTAAGGGTTGGGATGGGTAGGAGTTAAGGGTGTCGTGACTGGGATTATGGGTTTTCCCATAGAAAGTCCCCATTTAGATAGGAAGACCAACTTGGATGTGTGCGTGTGTGTGTGTGTGTGGATGTCTGTTTCAGTTCCCAGAAGGGGAAACTCAATTTTATAAAAATCTGTGATCGCAATTACAAAACTCAAAAGTCTTGTACTTTGTTTGATCACTTACATACTGTATAAGGTAGGGCCTGGGTAGGGTTAAGGGTGTCATAGTCACAGAGGCAACTGCTGGGTTGAAATAAAATCTTGGTCAAGATTTTTGCTTTCTGCACTTAAAATGTCCTCTTCTGGCTGCTGTACTGTGCAAACATACTGTACAGAACGGAGCACAAGGTGAATGCTCGCCATTCTTAGTCCTTCAACTATTGCTTTTTTCAGGGGGACAGTGAAGAACTCTTATATTTGCAAAGCTGAACCTTCAACGAAACGCTAAACCTTTTTCTACTGTTCTGAATAGTATTGTTTTATGATATTAAAACACATGACCCCCCTAACCCACCCATCCACAGTGTGGAAATCTTGCACTGTTCCCGAGTCAGTTTTCCCCCATTCCATCTACTTTGCAAGAATGTCTACTGTAACCTCCTATTTTTATATCTGAGTTTCCACTTGGAGACCATGTTGCTGTTATTATAGCAGAGTGCAAGGTACTTAATCTTCATTATTCATCCAATCATCCATCCATCTTCCATACTGTAACTGTTTATCCAATGCAAGGTCGCTATAAGCCCACGCTAAGTAGTTGAGGACACCAGTCCAATAGCACCTACAACACTTCAGTAAATGCTATATTGAACAATTACATGTTTCTCATTTTTAAGCTGTTAAATTTTGGGTTGTGTTTGTAGGCTGGGATAGAATTATAGAGGGTTTGCTTGTCATATGGACACAAAACAAGCAAGTTCACTGTACAATGAAATTCAGACTTTAGACATCCTCCCTTTACCACAGAAAATAGAACAAGAATATTAATTGACATAAATATGTAACAATGGATGGCGCACTAGTGAGAGGTATGGAGGTCCAAATGGGCCCAGTCAATAGCCTTTACAACCGGGAACGTTACCCAAGCACAGCTACCCCATAGCTCTCCCTACTTCCAATTTTAAATGCACCTTCCTCCCTCTTGAACGACACAGTTGAGTTGTAAATGCGCAGCATTTCAATCAAATTCGACCACGAATCACTAGTGATCTGTACATATCTCCTAGTAACTGAATGGCATTGGCACCTAAATGGAAAAGCGGAATATGGTTTGGCATGCCGGAGAAGAAAGGCCACGTCTGAACTCGTTAGTAGTGGAGGATAGATCTCCAATCGCTGATCACCTCGCTGACGCCTCATTCAGCTGCCCTTGGACTGACGCGAATGTGGCAGACTGGATCCTCTATCTGCAAACCCCTGGAGCTCATAGACGACTTCAGTGGTGTCATGTTCCAGCAGTCGCACCCATTTCCTTTCATCGGTTGTCGAAGCAGACTCCGTAACCAGACAGAGACATACACACATCGCTGCTATTCTGGGCACTTTCCATTCAATTCAATGCACTTAACCCTAATCCCAAATAAGAACTTTAACACCTACCCAGCCCTAAACTTAATCATAAATACCCAATTTATTTGTCATACACTAAAGATTATATTGTGGGTATCTGAACAAATGTCCAGATAAGCGAAAAACAGGTTTTAATGCATTGTGGGGACATTTGGTCCCCACAATGTCATAAACACAAACACACATAGACACACTCATACGTTGTTTTCATATCTTTGTGGGAACTCATTCATTTCTGTGGGTATAAACCTAATCCCACCAAGGACAACCTTAACCCTACCATAAAAACTACAAACAGTTCTTTGATTGCATTCACATATTTTCATATAAAATTGAGATTCCGCTGGTAGGCACTGAAAAAATAGTCCCCACATTAAAATAACAGGTTTTTATACATAAACACACACACACACGCCAAAGGCAGAGAAGTATAATGGAAAATAATACTGAAAAAATTGTCAGCCATAAGGTGGCAGAGTGAGTTCATCACCATACTGGATGGAACTTCATTGCATCCTATGCCCTGCAGATGTGAGAACTGAAAACTGCAGCCAACCACGAGCCCAGGACACGGACTGCATACTGTCCGGGGTCCCTTTTGCTCCTCTGACGATGTTGTGCCTACGTGCACGAGAGGCCGCCCCGTCAGAAGCCCGTGTGCCATTCCTCCAGGACACTCCAGAAAGTCTTGCTTGGCATTAGAGAAACACCTGTTTCTCTTGACTTCTCATGGAAATTCTTTTAATTGTAAGGACAAAACACTTGCCATCTTCATGCCGAGCAAAAGGCGTGTGGACCTGCAGGAGCAGCATCTTCACCTTCTCCTGCATTAATCACTCACTCTAATGTGCTTCTGTGTCGTGCTCCTCATCCCTGAAGGAGCCAGCCCTCTACACCTTTGGCAGTTGCCCTGTCCAGATGGCTTAAACCTGGCCTGTACAGAGGGGGGGGCTGTTAGTGATATAATCCTTTCAGAGGCCTGCTGTGCATGGTGGGAAATTACTGATGCAAAGTAAAGGACTGGGGGGAAAGAAATCTCCAGGAGCCGCCGAAATCAGGTACCAGCCTTCCGCCTTCATCTACTATCTCTGGTGCCCTGAAAATGCCTCACAGACCATCTGGGATTCTTTATTACGAATATTAAATGGCGGCCAAACATTTTGGTATCCTGGAAGGGGAAAAAAAGGGTGTACCAGGAGAGTAGCCAGGCCACTTACGAAGCGGCACGAAATCAAAGCGGCAAAACGGGCCGCCAATCTTAGCTAAATGCTCAGGGTCTCGTGTCAGGAAAACTCACTACTGCCAATTAGCAGGAAGCGCCGCGAGTCCCTAGACTTTGAGAAAAAAAGAGGAATGGTACAGAAGTGGGATCCAGCGATGCATTTTTCATTCTTCAAATAGCACTAATGGGAGTGACGCGCTTTCCTGTCACGTGCACAAACCAAGAACGCAAAAAAAAAAGTGATTACTTTTTAATCTTTCAATCTCTGTCTCTCAATCCCACGTCACCCCCCCCCCCCCACCATATTATTTATCAACCTCTTGAAAAAAACAGTCTGTTGTATTTTTGCTTCTGATATAACTCATAAGCAACAAAGTGCGCCATGTCTTTTGTTAAATGATATGGAGCTTATTGCGTTTACGGACACTTCAGTCTATAGCCGCTGATGTGAATCCCACAGTAAATGCATTTTATTAAAGCAGCCAGCTCAAGCTTTACCTTTTCTCCTCACGCTTTTCAGATAACTATAGGCCTACACTCTGAATAGGCAAAAAAGAGTGGAATAACTCGGTGATAATATCAGAATTCAGAATAAAAAAGCGTTGCCTGTAGAACAAGCTGAGTTTCCTGTTTAGCTATTGACACTTTTGCCAAATGTAAGACAAAAACGGGGTTGTGGGAGTTCTGGGTCTCCAGCACCGTTTGTAAGACTTGCGCCCAATTGGATGGTGAGCAGAAGCATGTGACATGCGAGTGAGATGTGTAATGGTGACTGTATTAGGTGTATAAGAGCGGAGATGGGCTTTGAATATCGGTGGAAGGGAACGAAAGAAAGGGTGGTTTTAGCTTTAGTATAACATAACAGAAGATCACTGGCCTTAGGGTAGGACTTTTCTGAGTGGGGAACCCACCATCTGGTTCAGGGGGCATATTCTTGGGGTCATTGCTTATTTTTTATTTTTTTTTGCCTTGCCCTAGCCTGCCCCAGGACATCTGCATTCCACCCTCCCAGCCTCACCATAACTAGAACGTATGTGTACAACATATGGCGTACGGAGAGTAAAATAACATGGCAGTTTAGGTGTCCAATTTCCTGGATAATTAACCCAGGAAAGGTGCTGCAGTTTGTGGCTGAACGCTAGTCGGGCTGTGGCTCTTACCTGTGACCAGAAAGCTGCAGCGGCCGGCTCCGGCCTCGTTGCTGATGTCGCAGGTGTATTCCCCATAACCTTCGCGGTTCAGGCTCCGCACATTGTACTCAGTCTCGTCGCGGGAGTCCACCAGGCCGGTGCTCAGAACGCGGTTCCCCAGCCTCCACTCGTACTTCAGCACCTTGTGGGGGTGTGCCCGCAGAACTCTGCAGTTCATGGAAAAGGTGCGGCTGATGCCCTGACGGATTTCGGTGAAAACCGGTTCCACGGTGGGCGGATCTGCAGCAGAAGGGCCAGAAAGACGAAGTCATCAAGATGAGTGCATATTGACTTTATTTACTACTACTTATCTCTATGCAAGTGCCCACAACTCAACACTTCTCAACTCAGCAGACATTATTGAGCTCATAACACTGTTATATAATAGAGTTGAGACTTCTCAACTTAACTGTCAGACCCACAAAACCTCTATACTTCATATTGAAACAGCCAGATACAAGTCATTTTTAATGAGCACGCCTAAAAAATGTTATCTATTGAGATCACCAAAAATATACATTACAACTGTGGGCACTTTTGCACTTACTCCGATCTTGGTATTAATTACTCCAGACCATTTAATAGATGCTTCTTACTGCTTTATCAATTAAAGGGAAATATACAGTACGCACAAAACATGATATGCATAGTAATGAATTTCTAGCACTACAGTTCATTCCATTCATTTGGCCACAGTTGCTGTGGTAATCTGGGAAACACCAGGGTTCTACCCACCAAATAAATTCTTTAGTAAAACATAGGACTTATTGTACCGCAGTACTTGTATTTCAATGAACTACTGTCCAATGTTTTAAAATAACACAAAACAGACAGGCTGGAACTCTACAAAGCAATGCCTCACTGAGCAAAGTGGGGCTCATCAATGTCTATGTGGGCAAATACAGTAGTACCTCAGTTCTCGAACTCATTAGAAATCGAATTTCTCAAAAGTAGAACCAATCATTTTGAAAAAAAATTTGCTAGAACTCGATCTGAATCTCAGAAGTCAAACCATGAATGCCAATCTAAGATAACTTGTATGTGCGGGGAAATGAGTCACGCGGCACGTGTCTCAGTGGAAACAAAAGGTAACTTTCAGTCTCAGCCTCGCATTTGCTGTGATAGCTTCGTGCACGTTTACACTAGCTGAATACATATATTTAAACCATAAAAATACATTTAGACAATGATAGACCGTAACAGTAATTATTATATAATAAAATACATTTTAAAATAAAGATTTCTTATTAATTCATTTAATATTAAAAATAAT
>JAODUD010000026.1:3421745-3441858 GCA_026784285.1 Stomatorhinus walkeri | reverse complement strand
ATGGCACAGGGGTGGGTGGGGGGGGGTTGGGTCGGTGGCTAGATACGGAAGCTGCATTTCAATGCCACTGCTTTGTATTCCTGTCGGATTCTGGAAAGCAAAGCCGCATGTCAATCTCTCCCCTAACTGCCCCCCCTCGCCATAGTTGGGATGGGGGGGGGGGGGCTTCATGCCTCCGTGCCACAGCGTCTGTGTATGGATGTGTGCGGGTGCTCCCCACAGAATCCTCAATTTTTTTCTGAAGCATTCCCCTTTGCCTTTGCCGGACAGTGTTAATACACCACTTCAGGAGAGGGTGGTTATGTGGGGGAGGGATCTCTGGGAGAGGCTATAAACATGGTTTCAGCTGGATCAGTACCGGTTGTATATTTTAACGGGTGAGTGCAGAAGACAGAACCGACGCGCAGGGTAAATTCCAGGTAACACAACTAGTTCATCCTATTGAGACACATGATAGCCCTGTTCACGCACACACACATGCATGATCAGATACGCCTGATTTTGCTTTATAGATACCTTTACCCAAAGCTACATACATAAGTTGAGCGACTAACCTGTCCACTGTGGTCATGCCACAGTCAGTAACCATCATCATGAACTGTTGCATATTGAACGAAACAATTCATGTTGTGCACTTTGCTTGACGCGCTCTTCTCCTTCACATGCCTATAATCTGTCCGGAGGTGGGAAGAGCGCCGACCTTGTGACCGTGTCTGCCAAAGTGCACTACTCACACTGCACGATGAGCTCCACGACGGCTTCCCGGGGCTTGACGTTGAAGCCGTTGTACTGGCTGGTCTGGCAGCGGTAGGAGCCCGTCATTTCCCGAGAGACATTGACGATCCTCAGCGCGCCGTCGTAGCTCTCCGACTGCATGTTCCCGTCCGGCATGGGCGCCTCCTTGTCGGCCCTGGACCACAGGATGATCGGCTTGGGCTTTCCTGAAACAAGGCACTGCAGCTCCACCGTGTCGCCCTCTTGGGTCACCAGGGGAGACTTCCCACGCGGGACTGTCAGGTTCGGGGGAACTAAGAAAGAAAAAAAACAGAGGAGGACCTGATATGGGGCTCTAGCAAGTGAAATGGCGGAGTCCCCACAATGGCCAAGCTCATTGTCTGCCCCGGACCCTGTAGGTAGGGGGCGACTGGACAGTTAGAATGGCTCTTTCAGCCTTAACAATGCAGTACATTATGTGCAACCCACATCAATGTCTCCACATGGTCAATGTTGAATAATTGGCACTTAGGATTAGAAGGCCTTGAATTGTTGCATTGAACTCCAAAGGAACATTGAAAAACCTGTGATTTCAAAATGTGTTTCTGTGGCTCATATTCGCAACTGGAGCAAACTGTGAACAACGTGTGTCTGCGTGTGCAGAATATCCTCACAGAATAGAACAAAAAACAAGGAGCTAGATATCTAATAATTTCCATGCTTTCTGATCGTGATAAAAGTATGGCTGCTTTATTAGGACGCAGGCGTGGCCACTTGGATGATGTACTCCACAGCTGTTTACATACAGACAGAGTAGCAGGAAATGAGGTGTGTCTCGGGGAGCAGAAAGCCACCCACAGGGCGTGACTGCAGCTCCGCGTGGACGTTCAGTTACTGCTCACCTCCACACCATGTGAGTGAGTCTCTAGCTGCGCTCATGCCTGATGCTGGCCTATGCCTCGGCTTCCCTCACTCGTCACTTGCTTCATTGGGGATGGCTTGGAAAAAAAAAAAAGCGAGGGGATATGCAGATGGCGAAACGAACCTATCTTTTGTGGCAGGGGATCTGAACCTAAGAAGGACGTACTTAGAGGCCCCTGGGTCTGCCTGTGTTTGTTACGGCAGATTCCCTGTTTAGTCCCGGCAGCGTGGACAGCTCTGGGGCCTGCATGCTCCGCCAGACTTTTCTAGACTGCAGGGCAGGCCGCTGGTGGTGCAGCTCCTGATTTACAGGACGTGAGCCTTGGATGCTCACCTTCTCAACTGATATCATATAACGCACATACTGAAAAAAAGTTCCACTCTGATAGTCATGTGCGGTAACCATGGTGACTCAATGGCTCAGAAATTCAGCAGTCGTTAGTCATAATTTAGGTGACTCATTATCCATTAATGATAATGGAATCCATAATTAAGATACTGGTGCTCGTTGCCTTTTCTCTGATATTGAGATATTTTTGATTTTTCTTCATAACAGAGCATTTATAGCCTAAAGTACCTAAATGTTATTGTATGTACGATAGAAAAACAACACTTATCCCCATCCAGCTCTACATGAACAAAAAGGTCCTTCCTTTGATTCCTAGATAGCACTGCTACCATTGGGTAGCAAATCACCAGTAGTAGGGTACTCACACCCTCCCTCCAATGGGGATGGCGGTCAGTGGCCAGGTTCTGGGCATGTCACATGGCACGTGACATGTCAAGCAGGGTCGGCACGTTGGGAGCCGGGAGAAGGTCCATCCCAATCCGTCCAGCACATCCCCTGCTATTTGGCAGCCAGGGAGGGGCTAAGGCTGTTAAGATCTCATTCCCAGACTGTTAGAGGTGGATACCTTCCTGCCAACCTGATGCAATCATGTCTCAATTCCTTTCAAGGGAGAAACATCCAATCCCTGCCTCGCGGAAGGGAAAGGGATTGACGGCAAACGTCGCCAAAGGCTCGGCAATGATAAAAAACTCAGAAAGTACTCAGTACTTTGGAATTATGTGTTTCAGATTGTATTTTGTGCTCAGGTCTGTGCATTGATGTAATTTCTTAAAAGTAACAGTTAATACAGATCAATATAAATTAAGCATAGAAGGCTATGATTAGCTTTTTTTATGAACTATGAGTAAAAAAAATAATAATTCCCATATTATAGCTTACTCTTTCTATGAATTGAGAGTAAAATAGGTCTTCTGTGTTTGGATCCAAGACCATAGCCCTAACTTTTGATGCATACACTACATGAATCGAAGTAAAGTTTTACAGTAGTTCCTCTTTGCATAAGTGAAAAGTAAATTTTCCAAATCAATCAGGTGGAGAATATGCAGGATGGTGAGCTGACAATAAATGCAGGGTGAGCGGTGCCCGAAACTCCGGTGGAGTTCCTGTCCTTTCCCGGCGGAGCCCGTCAGTGAGTCTATAAGCAAGCGGCGATTTAATCAGGCCCAATGGCAGTCAGCTTGGCTTATTACCATGTGAGGAATTTCTGAACAGCAAATTGCACTGCTGTATTATAATGGGCAAGTGTGGTGGAAATGGCAAAGTGATTATCCAGATTACGACCGTGCCCCCGGAGATGCGCGGGAAGAAGCCAAGACAGATCGCAGTATGGAAGGTAGCAGAATCCGACCAGCTGATTACAGGATAATGAATATTCTGGGGTGGCTGTTATTCAATTACAGAATCCCAGGAATTATGGCAATTACAACGTCACACGATGTAACCATTTTTTGACGGCGTCAAAGTGCAGAGCTTTAAAATATACATCAAAGCCTGCGTGTTTCTAGATAACTTAAAGGCAATTCAGGCAGCGGCCATAGTGATAACTTGAAAAAGCACAATTTTGGGTTGAAGTTTGATGTGTGGAAATGGGCAAAACACATTATTTAGATATGGCCATACGTGTAAGTGAAAGTAAACTGAAAGCAATAAACAATATAAGCAAGCACAATAAGTTCAAAGTATATGTTCAATTTGGAAAATCGGACTACAGAAAATGTATGAGAAATTAACCAAAATCCTGCACCTCCTGGTTTAGAAAATGTGCAGCTACGTCTGAGCCCTTTGATAAATGATACCTTATAATGTAATAATTAAATGCTGCCATTGATGAAGTAGCTATCTCTTACAAAACCCCTGCTTTTGTGTGATCAGCCATTTGGATATATTAGCTCTCAGGCTAATATGAAGATTTATTGCATTTTCACTCGTTAAAAAAAGGTGAAGCTTTGCATTATATTCAGGCCAAACCTGTAGGATGGTGAAACAAGTGTTCATGGTCCTTTGACCCATTTTATGAATGAAACAATCCAGTGGTTAATAAATTGAGTGAAACGTGTGGACAACCTTCAAAATTTCTGCAATTTCTAAATCAGATATACAAGGGTAATTATAGGCTGCTGAAATCTGATTGGCTGCTTGGCCATGTTTGATGAGTATACAAACTCATATTATATGACCTGTTGGGACATCTAACTAGGCACACACATACGGAATTTCACATTTTTATGTCTAATGGTTTGCGAGGTAAAAGCTATTTTGAGTGATAAAGCCCCTTATTGGGTAAATTTTAAGAAATTTGGAGAGTTGCCTCGGAATGTCATACCAATTACTTGAGTGAAATGAAGCTGAGAGACCAATGTGATTATTACAACAGCTAATGAAACACCTCGAAACTTGAAGATATTCTCCTGTGAAAATGGCTTCTCTGATGCTAACACTTGGTTACTCACCAAGACAAAGAAAGCACACGCATTCAAAGAAAAGCCAATATTACCTCGAAGTAAACACCAAAAAACAAATGCAGGTGTGAGAAGCCTTCTTAAAGTACCCTCTTGCTAATTGTGCTTACATACAGACACTGGGAATGACTGTCCTGCTGTGAACGCCAAACGCAGCGTTTCCACGGTACGCAACGCCACTTTGACTGCCATTTGCAGAGCAGCAGTGTGACTCGGAAAAAAAAAAAAACAACAGAGAATCCTGGGCCAGTTCACTCCTGTGGTGACTCAATGCTCAGCACCTACACACGTAGATTTTGGCTTTCTGGAATCGGAGAGGTTGTAATAAAGGGTGAACCTTCCGTGAGATGAGCTGTCAGAATTTGCATGTAGAACATGTGCTAACTGATTAACCAGGTCATCCGTTATAATTCAGGCGAGGCTCCCTCAATCCCGTCTCCTACCTCTACCTTCCAGAGTCCCCTTATTCCACAGACGTTCTATCTTGCTCGTGGGGCAGCCCAGGTTTCCATGGCAATATGCCGGTTGTATGCTATGATGCTCAATTGCAATGGGGCTTTCAAAGATATCTGGTGTGGGTACACCCCACATACAAACTGGAAAGCACATATCGACCTTATCCTGCATGGCTAATCTGGCCACGCAGCAGGTATTTGTGTTTCAGTCCTTCAATAAGCACCTCGACAGTTAAAGCAAAGCAGAGAGGATTGAGCTGGTCTCCAGGGCGGAGCCTGTTATTCACAATCAGAATTAGCTTTGTGTGTCTGTACCAGCCATACTGTGCATTTTAAAGGGGTAATCTTGCTGTGGCAATTCTTAAAGAAAGAGAGAAAGCATTCAGAGGGCAAGTGTATCATTATGTATTCCAAGAAAGGAACTGGGTTAGGTAAGCTGGCATACCTGAGAATTGGCTGGCCTGCAAACAAAATATAATCACGGATGGCTGGAGGTCAGCATCTCCACAAATCGCCCCTGAGTTTCTCTATTTCCATGAGCGGCCGCTGACCTTTTCATTAATTCAGTACCCACCTCTCACCGAACCCATATCTGTTCTAACCGCAAAAGAGTACCGGCCCTTTGAGGAAAACGTATCCTGAAATCCTATATTTGATTTAGCATCACATAACAGTTTCCTGTAGTCTTCAAAATTCCTGCTAAAAATTTCAAGCATTACGAGAAAAATAAATAAATAAATAAAATAAAATGGAAAAACAGCAGCAATTATGTATGGAATCATTTTTGCAGCAGCGATGCTCAGAGGCATAGAGAGTACTGATCATAGAATACAACACAGAAGTATTACAGGAGTCAAACAGTGATTAATTGTACACTTTCAAAGCTCTGCGAGTATAACATGCATTAAAACATCCACCTCGATTAAACCCCACTTAGTACTGAATGCATGGTTGGATCCCAATTAATAGTGTTTTGCATAAAAGCACTCCTGTCGAAATCTGATTTACCGAGCGACGGTTCCTCACTGCTTGCTCTGTGGAGTACAGATCAGAATTGACCTGGCGTGTTACATTCAGAAAGCAGAGGAAAAATAAAAATGGGTTTGAGGATCGAGGGGTTGGGTCACCCAGGGCTAAGGGTTAACTGGTACTCACCAGTGGTGGAGGAAATGTTGACATCGATGCTGATTTCTGGGATGCCCCCTCCCTTGAGCGAGGCCATACAGGTGTAGGTGCCAAAGTCTGTGAACTTGAGGTCGATGATGTCTAAGTTGGTTGTTCCCGGTGAGACGTCCGGGTCAGTCTGGGTGATGACCATCCGTTCGGAGCTGCGAAGTGCTCGCCCATTCTTCAGCCAGCTGAACATCAGCTCCTCTGGTGGAGTGGCCTCCACCTGGCAGGAGATTTTCACCTCACGGCCGATCTGGATGTTGTCATCATTGTGGTAGGGGTCGGGGGTGATCCAGAAACGACCTTTCTTCAGTGCTTTAGGGACAAAGAGAATTGTACCCCATTATTAAAAAAATTGCAGAATTATCTTCCCGGGGCAGATTCAATTAACGTGAAGAACCAGCACCACTGCATAAAGGACCCTTTTATCAACAACCATACAATAAAATTAGAAGAAAATGTTCCCTCACATTGTAGGGTTTTCTTGAAGTTCCTCATAGCTGCATTATAATAAGTTTATTTGGCATCAAGTGACAGAAATCAAAACAACAGAAGACGAGCAAATAGTGATTGTGGCATGAGCGGCTTGTGTCAGATGTTCTGAATGGAGTGAATACAGGCTCGTATACCGGCTCGTATCATGCTATAAGTTATCAGTCTTGTTGTCTGTCGTGGTAAATTTCTTCTTGATGGTTCTTAGAGATAGAAAAGTGATTAATCATTTAAAGTAATGGGGTCATCCCTTCAGTTCACTGCCGTCACTTCTCCTTCTTAAATTTCTTGGCACACAGTAAGTCAGTTCTGGGTGATTTTTCAATGCACAGACTGGCTGGACACATCTGGTTCCTCCAAAGTTGTCAGAAAGATAAACGGACGGAGCCCGAAGCACTCGGGCTAAGATTAAAGCAAACACAGGGGATGCGTTCATGTGTATTTCCAGGGCTCCTACACATAAGTACACAGCGAGTGTCCGTCTCAGGAGGTGAGTCAGGTGTTTGCTAAGAGGCTTCGCACCAGTTTGTTATTCCGGGACGGAAGTTTGTGTGGCTGCGGATGATGCTTGGCAAAGCTTGGCCACAAGCCCATTCATTTCTATTTGTACATCCGTTCATTTGACCGTCCATCCATCTGTCTGTCTATCCATCCCCAAATGAAGGGGACACTTGGCTGGTTCAGACCCCCCCCACTCGCATCACATGACTCCTGCCCAGTGTATCCCACATACATCTTCTATAACCCTGAGTAATTTCTTTCTGCCCAAAGATGGTGAATTTTGAATGAGATGCCAAATAGCAGCAGTAGCTGTACTGAGCCCCAACATAGTCGTTATTGATTCTTATATAAGGACGGCAGATTGTTCAGAGTTGAACACCGACCATCAATCTATATCTCCCTCTCTGCATGGATGGTTTGATAAGTTGTGATGGAAAGAGAGCAACTGCCAAGGAAATAAATTATAGACTGGCACTGTTATCATTAGCATCAGGGAAATGTGTAAAAGCACCCCCCACCCCCAACCTACTCTTTGGTGTGCATGACTTCTCAAAGGCTGCACTCTCCTCTAGTGATGCATGAAAGAATATCCATCCATCCTTAGGGATACAGAACAATTCTTATATGTATCTATCTATGCGTCTATAATGCATGTTTGTTAGTTTACTTCTTTTCTTTTCAGTAATTCAGCCTTCTCCTACCCCTTTGGTGATTAGATGTAAATGAAAAAGCACAATGGCTATTTTTGGTAGTCAGGAAGGTGATGCTGAAAGGGGCAGGCAAGAACCAGGCAAGAACCAGGCAAGAAATAGCTAAGAACCAGGCAGCGATTGCAAAAAATTAATATCACAGTTTATGAAGTGTAACTCATTATCATAATCAATAGGCATTTAACATGAACAGTATAATTAAGTTTAATTCAGCAGAGCAACTTAAATTATGTTGTTCGTTTTTAGTTAAAAAAAAACTCGCATTACATATTTAAAATGATTAACAAATGATTACCAAATTAAAATGAATAACAAACACAATTAATCAAAAGATGTTTGGTATAAGTTGATGCAGTTCTGTTATTGAACCCAACTATGATATTAGTTTGCTTTTTACAAAAACCATTTGTTTCTCCATGGCCAATGAAATTGGATTAATCTGTTCATTCATTTCCTTTTAAAGGCTCTACTAATAATGTTCACAGTTTCCCATTGTGACCACAGATTTTGTTTTATATAAGCATGCTTGTGGGAGAGGCTTGGCGTGAGGTGGGGAGACGCCTAGTGAAGGGAGGCCCATCTTCGTCATGTTAGCCATGAGTATGCTTGGTCTCTCAGATTTATTTATTTTGTGTAGTCCTTGTTCTGCAACCCTGAACGTTTCTGTTTTTGTTAATTCTTTTGCTCGGGATAAACCAGCCTTCCTTCGCCTCATCGCTCCTGTTAACCCTGTTTCTAGACAAATCCCTGTAAATCCAAAAACCACAAGCGCATGTCCTAAGAAACAGTGCCCCCCTCTCCTATCCTTGTCACAGGGCTCTCTTCGCTGCCATCTCCTATTCATATTTTAAGCCTTTAACATTTGTAAACTTCTTTTACATGTCAATCCAAAAAGTATATACAGCTCTTTCTGGTGAACAGAAACACCTAGATTATATTTGTGACTTTCTGTTGGTTCATTCAGAGGCATGACAATTACATTCATTGAAATATTCACAGCTGATTATTGATATTAACTCCTTTTCATTCACCCATCATTGAGAGCTGCTTGTCTAAATCTTGATTGACTAGTAACAAAAAACAGGGTGTCAGAGCTGCTTGAACTCCTGACCTGTATCACTGCAAGCTCCCGCTTAAGAGCTGTCATTCACAGAGGAGGTTGGCATCTGCTTTACTTTCAGCTGCTTACAAAGACCCCAAACAGCATCTAAACCCAGACACCTTCATCTCTTAACGCCCCCGCATCCAAAAAGCTGGCTGAAGCCAGAACTGGGTTACCTATGGAAACATTTGTCAAAGCATATGCCTTGTCATACTGTAAACAAATAATAGAAATCATACTCCACTTCCCTACCCTCTCAGAGCTACTGGCTAGGCTCTGCACAGTGGGCAACCACAAAAAGGTACCCCCCATTTTCACATTTGCACTTAGAAATGTGGTACCCCCCCATGCCAAAAAAGGCACTCGCTTTTAAAACTGTCAACAACACTCGGACAGAAAGCTGGATACATACATCACAGACAAGTAATTCAAAGCAATCAGCATGAATTTTTCATTATCCAGTTCAGCAAACATGTTTCCCTGTAAAACGGAAGAAAAAAAAAAAACGGAAAAAGAACCTAATTCAGCCGGATCATCAAAAACCTATGGGGCATTATTTATAGCCAGCGAGACAAAAACATTTACAGCTTATGCACATTAGAATTACTAGGGTTATTGGTTAGGTTTACTAATAGAACACAGGAACACATGGTATAAGAACATAAAATATAGGTCAGGCTACTGTTCCCTTTCACACTTATGAATGATGCCATGCGTGAAATGACAAACTAGCTGCACTCTCTTTACTTTGTCGTCTTGTCAATCACATTAGCTAAGTTTTCAACTTTAACGTAACTTGCTTAGCTAATCTGAAAGCAAACCTTTTTGTTCTGAAAGCAAACAATCCTGGCATAATTATAATAGCAATAATAATAATAATAATAATAATAATAATAATAATAATAATAGGAACTGCGATTCCTTTCCGCGCTAAGCAGACACTTGCCGCATGGTTCTAGATACCCTCGCTGTAATAACAGCACTATGGCTAAAGCTTCGGATAAGCACATGAGACTGTATGTTTAGTACACGGTGGAACCACTTTGGTGAACAGCGGAAAACCCTGTTAATTAAGCTGTGTTACTCAGTATAAAAATGGTGAGATTTATGTACTGTAGATTACTATATTCTATACTACAGCACAGAAAAAAAACACTGCTACCCAGAAACACTGCATTCTTTCTATACACATATTAATAACTTCTGTAGTAAAAATAATTCCTGTTAATGGCAAAACAGACATTGTAAAATAACTCTCCTATTTAAGTTTGTGTTCCAGATCATTTTTTCAATTTAATACAATTGAAGAGACAGCATATTTATTCAGCAGGCACAGGTATGCCAGGTCTTGAAAGCAAACTTTAAATTGCATTTGACAAGCTACTTGTCAGGTTCATATTACTGCCAGGCACTATATAAAATGATAAAGAAAATACAATATTTCATTGCCTTAAGACTCAGATGTTTTAGAAACGTAGGAGGACGTAATCGTCATTTCCTCTGCAGATGCTTGGCAGGCTTACTGTGGCCTGTCTAAAAATAGGCAGCAGCTCACGAAAGCAACTGAAGCTTATTCTATAGCAATAATGAATGCAGAAAGGTTGGGCAGACCTTGCATTAAATTCACCAAACCTTTAATGCATCGTGAACAGTGAAAATGACTGGTTCTGTTCAGTATGTGCACATAATGTGTAATCCATCATCCATCCATTTTCTGTAACTGCTTGTCCAATTCAGGGATGGGGTGGGGGGGGGGGGGGGCTATGAGCATACAGCCCAGGATGGGATGCCAACCCATTACAGGACACACACACGCACACACACACACACACACACACACACACAGATCAGGCACTCATACATGCAATTTGGTAACTCCAGTTCACCTCAGCATTGTTTTTGGACTGTGGTGGGGAAATTGGGGAACGTGGAGGAAAGCTCACGATGACACGGGGAGAACATGCAAACTCCACACACACATGGAGCCATGCTGGAGACTGAAACCCAGGTCCCAGAGGTGTGAGGTAACAGTGCTGACCACTGTACCACCCCCATTATGGCAAAAAAAAAACTGTCAGATACTCAAATGTCTACTGTCACTAGATGGAATAATAATTGTAATAATTGTGGAGGACATCAACATAATGTCCTTAATACTGGAAAAAAGGTTCCCATTATGGGGGAACAAAGCATTAATACAGTATTCTGCCTGCTATGGTACAGTAATGTGTTCAACAGAGACCCCTGCCTTCCTGTTTCATTATGGGTGTTAATTAAATTTGGGGAGTTCCCAATGGTGGAAGGGCCCACTTCTCTCCACTGACACCCTGGCAGCTGACCTGTCACTCTCTGTCATCGCCTGGGCTCCACTTTTCTTTCCTCATTCTTCCGGCAAGGGTCTTTGGAGACCCCGAAGCCAGCCAGTGGGCCACATCTTGCCTCTGCTGGTAACCCGCCGAGCTCATTAGCATTCATTCATGGAAATAGGGTGCACACTGCTGGCCCATAAATTATTCAAAAACAAATTTGATAAGAGTCGATTTACATGTTGATTTACATGCGGCCAGCGAGTTTTTACAAGTCACATTTGAGAGAGCTATCTTTTTTTTTTCAAGAGAAAAATAACAGGATATGTAAGATAAATGAGATTTACCTTGACCTGAAACCGCTAGAAAATACTTTGTATGCTTGTCATGGAAGGATTGGCACTAACTGATGCCAACTAGCCTGGACTGGTACCTAACCTTACTAAGAATTCCATCCATATTCCATAAGTACTCAAACCAATACTAGGTCATTGTTAGCCTGGAGCCAATCACAGGCAGTTCAGGGTACTGTACAAGACAGGGGACAGCCCAGGTGGGATGGCATCAACACTCACATCATAAGGCAGTGTTTCCCAACCCGCTCCTTGGGGACCCACAGCTTTCAGTAGCAAAAACATGGACTGTCTGCAGACCTGATTGAGAAATACTGGTATAGTGGACACATGGTCAAAAGCTCACCACATGTTTTTGGGCTGTGGGAGGAAATTGTGTAACCCTAGTGGCTTTCTGCACAAACACGCAGAGAATGAGCGAATTCCACACCCATTTAATCCCCCCAACCTTGTACTTGTGAGGCTACAGTACTACTCACTAAGCCATCTGAAAAGAATCCTTGCAGTTATTAGTCATTATATTTAGGGACATGAAGAGTTGTGAGTTTTAGTATAAATACTGAAGCAGTATCATAAGGAGACTCACAGGCTGTCGGTGAAGTGATGTCTTTCTAGAAAGGAAGCAGTATGATTCTGTTCCTTGAAAGTTTAAAAAATCTACACTTCAGGGACCCCAGGAGAAGCTGCCACCCCGGTGTTTCCTGACCTCCATGACAGACCAGACGACTGCTGTCATTCATTGACTCGGCCTTCTGAGAACAGCGAGGGACATTTGCTCATCGGCGTCATGTTGAAACAGATGCGGAGCGACTCGAAAGCCACAGCTGAAACCAATGCTGACGCTTCACTTGTCCCTCTTTAGCAGGCTGCCTCTACAAACTCACCATGGAAAAAGGACAAAACATTGCAAATACTGTTTTTTTCTGAAGAGGCGGGCAGTAAAGACTGTAATGTGCTTCTTTCTGGTGTAATTATCTAGCATTGCCTCCTGGAATCCTTTTTCCAACAACCTTAATGCACCTAGACCACGCCAAAAGACAGACTGGCAAACAGAGTGGTAGACACTTGCACTGCATCTGGAAAAGAAAAGCAAGAGGCCAAGTTTCTTATTAAAAAAAAATGAGTCAACACCAACCACAGGATCATGATAGCGACCTCAGCGTGCCAAGCGCCTGTTGGCGTCTTGGAACGGCAGGCTGAGCTGAAAGACACCCCAGCCCGTGGGAGGCATGGCCAGAAGATCCACCATCTGCTCGGAGAGGATCCGTAGAAACACAGACAGCCCCTAGGCAAAACAATCCTGAAAGGGCTTTTCAAGGACTGGGCCTGATATGTGTACGAGACTGAAACTTCGGGGCCCAAATATTCAATTGTCGGATTAGCATAGATGCTCTGGGGTTATGGGTTTTGTCCTGTTGTAAGGGGTTACATATCTCCTTCCAAGATGACTTCGGTTATGATAAACGGGTAACAACTACATTTCCAGTAGGTAGATATACTGCTGGTAGTTAAATAAGCCAATGGTTTTTAATAAAACGAGTCTGCCCAATGCAGGAAATGATCTGCAGCTATTATCTTATAAATGCAGGTTAAAGATGTTGAATTACAAAACCTCGGACCACTAAACTTTATGAAGTTAGTCTCTCCAACAGTTCACTAATCAATTTCTTGTGCTAACGGGCCAAAGACTGCTGCCAACATGCTTTTTCGCTGACCCACACAGAAAATTTGCACTATGCCCAGAAATCCCATTTTAATAACATCGCTCTGTTGCAATATCCTGTTTACAGCTGCCATAAGATAGAGGACTCTTCACTGCTGCCTGTGCAGTGTTTGCCACACGGAATATACAGCAATTCTATGGCGACGTCTGTAAATAAATAAAAGGTTGAGTCTTGTGGCAGCCTGCACGCTCAGCAACGGGGCCTGACATATAAATATTGCACATTATAGTAATGGTCAACACAGCACAGCTTTAACTCTAACAGAGTGCAGAAAGTCAAGGGGTTCATTAGATCAATGACAATGCTGTAAAGAAACACATCACCACAAGGTGAGCGAGTGTGGTAAGACAATAGCTAAAGTGAGATTTATAGCGATACAGGAATGAGTGTAGCAGGGGGCAAATCAAGAATCCAGGTTTGTGCTATATGAAGAACGACAGTACAGCTGTTATCATCAAGGGCCATTAGTAGCGGCTCATCAAAGCCCCACAACTTCCAATCAACCCAACTTTTACCAACGCTAACAGTATATTTTATGAAAACCCCATTAACTTTATTTTTCCTCTATAATTTAATTTTTTTCATCAGGGGAGTCAATGCACTGGTAAAACGGCTTTCAAAGCTATAAAACCTGCAACCAAAGGAAATCATTGTAAAGATGCCCTGCACATGTCATAAACTCTTCGTATTTCTAGTCATACCTACAATAATAATAATATTAATGATTACCTTGCGATACACTGGCACCCCGTCTAGGGTGAAACCATCCCCCATGCTGCCTGGGGTGACTCCTGGCACATCCAAGAACATTTCCAGGATGAGTGGTTCTCAGATGGATGATTAAAGACATTATTTTCTCAAGAACAAGGGGAAACGAGAGTGTTTCATTATACCAAATATGTCTCTGCTGGTCTGTGGTCTTGGCAAAACCAGTTTTGCTATCTTTTCTCTACAGAACGAACTTGGGATGCAGTGAATCATGGGATTGGTCTCAGTTGGTAAAGATGCAACTGATGTGTCTTTGACATTTGGGGCGGGGTAAGAACGACATCCAGAAATATTTACCGTCCTCTGTACTTAGCTACTTGAAACTGGTAATTCGTAATGGAAGATTACGAAAAACAAGAACACGAGAACAAAATATTGAGAAATGCCCTAACACACCATTACCTTGGTTATGGCTCATTTAACCTAATTATGTTCACACGTAATAACTAGTTATGATCATAGGTATGGGTAGTAGGGGCATAAGGGCTGGACTATCTGCCAACAAGACTCCATTTGGCAGGAGGTGACCTAGACTCTCAGAATATGTCCGATAGACTAGCTCACTCTTCCTTTTATCCAGACTATATCAGGAATGATATTTCCTATCTTGATTTTATCTAAGGTATTCAGCAAGTAGAATTAAGGGCAAGAGAGTTTTGTAGTTTTACTTCACTTCTCACTCTCGTGCCTCAAAACTGATTACGCATACCATGGGATCTCATTTCCGATTGTCAGCTTCAGACTTCTGAAGAAGAACTGGAGGAGTAATCTATAATGCAGCCTAATTATGGAGTACAGGATTAGATGAGTCACTGCAAGGGTGCCAACTTGCTGTAGGCAGCTGGGGAATTCTTCCGAGTGTCGGAAGTCACCTTTCCAAACTTTTTTTTTTCCACTGGCAAATCTTTTTTGAATCACTATACATACTTAACTTTGAAGACATTTGATTAAGGCAGTGGGGGATGGGGGGGGGGTTGAACAGGGAGTAATCCCACCATGTCACAAACCAATAACATGAAAATGAAAAAGAATAATAAGAAAAGACAATGTAAATAACTACAGACCACATGAATCATATAATTACATTGTGACAACGGAATGGGAAAAGCCTGGATAGAAAGATGATTCACATTTACTTGACCATTGTCTCAATATGGGCCATAATACTACAAAGTGTCAGTAAGGACATGTATGTTTCTTATTATAAGAAGCATCCTGGTGATAATGAATAAACTGCCATTAGGTCCATAATCTGCAGTAAACATCAGAAACTTAAAGGTATTCGTCACTTACACAGATCCTGAGCAACTGGCTCACTTAAAAATGGTGATTTTGCGTAATTGTTTACCCTAAATAGTAATGCATCATCTGAAAAAAACGCAGTGTTAAGCTGACCTAGTTTTCCTTCGCAGTACCGATCGCCTGACCCGGCTCCATCTGGGACGGGCGGAGAACGCTGACAGCCCTTCTAAAGAAACCACCGCCTGTAGCAGCATAAACGTTCATAATTGCACTGAAATATTTAGTCGTTTTGGGGCTATTTACCAGACAAATATCTCCCGCTTTGGACACGACTGTCATAAGGGTATGTCGCTTTGCCGAAAACGGTCTTGGCGAGCATCTTGCCGCTTGTTTTCTGAGGGGTGATGCTTCCAAACTGTGTGGAACACTAATCTCAGCCTCTGCACCTCCAAAAGACAATCTTTTGTACCTTATTCTGACCTCCTAATCAAACGCATCACAAGGCAAATTAACAGAAATGCATGTGTATTAAGTATACTTTGATAAGCCCCCAGCTGGTGTGTTTTATCTTGTTGCTTTCATAGCAGGTGGTTAATGAGAGCAACATTAACCCCTCTTTAACATTGCACTCTACCCCACCTCTGCTTCTAGGCAGGGTAAGTTAGGCTAGGCAGTGAAATCAGAAGTGGAACAGAAAGAAGAGTTCAATCGGACACTTCAATAAAGCTGTAGCATGCACCCCAGAGATTTGCAGTGATGAATATTTATAGAAACGTCAATATTAAATAGAGTTGCTTTTCTAAAGATCTAAGTGGGAATGTATTCCAACATCCATTCGTTTTCACTAATTACTTGCAGTGGGGCCAGACCCGGGACACATACAGTGGGGCATCGCCTGGAGGGCAAAAGAGCATTTGAGGGTTCCCTCGAACATACGTGCCTTTATTTACTGCTTCATTGTAAGGGCAGCTAATTACATGAGAAGCATGTCTGTGGAAGGTCGTGTTGGAGACACAGACATTGGGACAGTGTGCAAACTGCAGACGGAAGAGCATTGAGGCCAATCAGGCCATTCATTCTGGAGCCAAGGGGATATGACGCTACCCAGCTGAGCCAACACCTCAGCTAGCTGTCCAGAGTGTTGGTGCAAACAGCTAAACGTGCTAGCGCTCACTTCCGCAGGGCGATAAAGGCGCAAGCCCGTTTCAGGCCGTGTGCTTTTCCGTACGGGTCAGTGATTCCTGGCCGAGATTCCCGGCAGAGCCACTTTCCGTGGTGCAGGCAGCTCATCCAACCTGGGCTAGCGTCTGGCCATCCCTCTGCCGCCCGTCCCCCCAGCTGAAACCTGGCCATGCAAATCTGCTTTCCCTGTGTTTTCGGACTCTCTACTGTCAGGCCTACAGACCCGGCAGGAATAAAAGGATTCCCAGAGAAGCTCAGGCTAACACCCCAGATGCACTAAACATCTTTATTTGCACATTAGAGGTTTGCTTTGAAAGCCTTCCTGAGGTGGGGTGTGGGGGGGGAGCTGGTATAGCCGGACTGTGAAATAAGATGTGACGTTTTGGCCTCCCCCAGCACGGAGATTACGCTGGAGAGATTCATCCAGGAGAAGAGCACGGTGTAGCTCCTACCTTAAACTAGCATTTCCGCGCTCCTTGGAAACAGTATCCGTTCGGAAACAGAGAGAAACATGGCAATTTGAGGAAAACCTGCCATGCGGCCATGCAGCCATTATATCACCAGGGAGGCGCTCAATCCTGTGTGAGACTGAGTGCTATATCGTCGCGGAGGCTATGGTTGGACCCGTCGCCCTGATCCTTCAGAAAAAGTGCCCCACCCGACCTTGTCGTACAGTAGTTAATTTATACTGGCAGATGCCGGGGGGGCCGCCGCCCCACAGCGAAGTTTCATGCCTCGCTGACGCATCCTGCTTTTATCCTGTTGATCTTTATTGTCTGTCCCGGGAGAATTGTCAAATCATCACGCAGTTGCCCTAATGATCGTTTGCTAATTGCATATTTCCTCCCAACAGATGCTGCCGAAAGTTCTGCCAGCGAATGTTCGAGAACGACCGGCGGAGGCCTTGCCAGACTTCCTCGGGGCACCTTCGCGGCATGGGAGGCCTTGCCAGACTTCCTCAGGGCACCTTCGCGGCATGGGGGTTGGGCCTTAACGATCCTCACACTGCTTGCCATTCTTTCAGTTTGAAATAGGTAAAACGAATGACACCGACTGAATACAACACTTCTACAGTATACACTGCGGGGCATAATCTGTTCCTACTCCCAAATAAATTAAACCACTGGACCAGACAGAAGTATAATGTAAGAATTTGCAAACAGATAGAAAACCTTGATTTGGTTGATCTGCGTTTGACTAATGAATAATTATTATACCAGCCTTGAAACTGCATTTCCATATTTGGCGTAAGCTGGCTTTAAATAACGAGTACCCTGTGGTTTAATCTGCAGTCCATCTGAATCAATGTTGCATAACGTAGCCTCTTCATGTCACACCAGCAAAATGCACCTACTAGGCAAGCCCTTCAGGATGTTTCTACTGTCTCATTCCTGCAATTTCCTGGGACGGCACTGACAGTAACCCTGTACTGGATAAGCACTTATGGTAATGGATGTAACTAGCAGACAGCAAAAAAACAGCATTCATTTTCTGCACATCATGATTCCATGAATCTTGATGAAAGTCACCTTTTGAGAAATGACGCGTGCGCGCTTGTGTGGAATATGTCAAGAGTCAGCTCAATCAAGGCCGCAGCTATGGGAATTAATGGATGGATATATTGCTCATGCCCTTCATTTTAGAAGTAAACAGCCCTGGGGCATTATCTGCATGAAGTGGGATACAACCCAAGGAATCCTACCTCTGATGATGATGGTGGTGGACTTTTTGGCGGGGTTGCCCACGTTGTTGTTGGCCACGCAGCTGTAGATGCCTGCCTCCTCCGCGGTGATGGCCGGTAGGGTCAGTGTTCCTCCATTGAGCACACTTTTCTCTGGGAGTGGCTCTGAGTTGCGCACCCATGTCAACGTGGGCGTGGGTTCTCCCCCGGAGGTGATGCACACCAGGGTTACCGTCTGGCCAGGGTTCACCACAATGGGATCCTCCACCAAGAGCTTAATGGTGGGCGATGCTACAGTGCACACAGAAAAACAATGATCTTAAATTACTATTACAACTCTTATTACTGTATAGCAGCTCATACCGTAGACATGTAATGACACAACAGCCCAAAGTCAAGCTAAATGCTAGGAGCTCCCCTGTGAACAACGCTTCAGCTTTGAGAATTTAACTCAAAGTGATTTGCTCCCACATTTCAAAGGCATTACGTAATGCAGGCTTGAGTAGATATAATAACGAGTGCCCAATGAAGAACCAGAAGCACGAACACAAGCAATGCAGCACAGCTTCCCAGACCCTGACATTTAAGCTAGTAGGAGGTTGTGTTGTAAGTAAACAGCTGGACTTCTGACAGCAGTGCCCTATTTGGAGCCCTTGCTGTTAGAGGATGGTGAAAAACACTTAAAATGATTTTATACAACAAAATAAATGTTTACTTTTTTAAGTTTGGTAAGTGGCATTAGCTAAAAAAAAAGAAAATTAAGAAATTTACAGGCAAAAAGAACCAGATTTTCTTTACTTTTTCATATTTTCCTGAAATTCAATATCCGAAAATGTGTTGTTTATTAAAAAAAAAAATTCAATAATATGCAAAGATACCCGAGTCAACAATGGAAGGAACAAAAATAATCAAAGATGATGGCTTCCTGTGAGGATGAGTTTTGCATGGAGAACAGCATATAACGTACACAAAGACAAAAGAACAATGTTCCTGCAGAAATTACACTCGGCGTCATGTGGTTTGTTCTGGCCAATGACCGTACAAGAAAATGGTGGGGCCTATGTTGGGCCAGAGGGGCTAACAGCTTGCCTAGCGATGAATCCAGCACATGCTGAGGTACAAATTGTTTTAGTGCTGGTCCGGGGAAGGGCAGAGCAGACGATCGCCAGGGTGCTCGGGACCGGCCTGGCATTCACTTCTATCATCATGTGATTTTGGTGTAGCCAAGCTGTCACCCAGGAGAATTTTTGGGGGCTTCGATAAAACCAGCCGGACCTGTCTCTCCTTAATGGGACGTAGGTTGCTCTTTTATTGTGGAAAAAATCGGGAACCCCCACAGGAGCAGATAAGGGAATGTCTTGGGCCACAGACCGTTTGCTCAAGACAAGTTTGACTTAGAAGGGTAAAATGGAGTTGGAGGCCAGCTACATCGGAACCTCGCCCCGGTAATTAATTTGTGCCAGAGAGGAATTGAAATAGTACGAGTGTCAGTGGGGATCAAAAAAAAAAAGCAAAGGTTTACTCAGTGCTATAACTAACGCAATCCCTTACACCAACCACTCTACCCTCACAGACCGCAAGGTTTAGTGGTCGTAGACTATCCTGGTGATGATGGATTGCAGGGCAAAACCAGACCATGGACTGTCCATCATATCACATGGCATATGCCCACAGGCTCCCTTGGGGGCAATTCTCAGGCAACAGGAGATGGAGACAGCCTGTCTTTGGACTGGGGGAGGAAGCTAAGATATCTGGAGAAAACCCCCGCTGGTACGAGGGGGCATAAAAACAGGATAGGGATATATTTGATCCCAGGACACAGGAGATGTAAGAGAACAGCACTACGTGCTGAGACACTGCGGCCCCTGGGGCAGAAGCTGCCAGCAAGTTTCTGAATGGGAAATGTTCCCTGCTATTGCAGGATCCAGCCGGTAGGATTGTTTTCTAGCTGTAAAACCCAGCTTTTCCTGTGAGTCCTTTGACA
>JAODUD010000026.1:3392413-3411580 GCA_026784285.1 Stomatorhinus walkeri | reverse complement strand
CCCCCCCCCCGAATGTGCAGCTTTCACCCCGGAGAGTTATTAGTGAGGAAAAAAAATATATACATCAGGCTGGCAAAGCCGTCAGAGCTGTGTTATGGACAGGCTGGAACTGCCACAGTCGCGCTGGGCTAATAATTATCTCAGCTTGATTACATGTAATGCCAGAGACCTCTCTGACACTTGTGGTTCGGTTTTCAGCGTTAAAAAGGGAAGCTCGTTATGTCCGAGAGGAGCGGCCCGCTCGTGTTTCATGTTGCCAAACCAACAGCGTGAGAGAGCGAAAGAGCGAGAGAGAGCAAGCGTGAGCAAGAATGAATTGGGCCCCACATGCTGGTATTAGCTGCCTTGTATGAATCGCACAGAGGGAAACAGAACAGCCACAGCATAGCTATTTTTCTTTATTTTTTTAGTTTCTTGCTATTTATTAAATATTTTGTATCTGAGCTGTTAGCAAACATCATTTTACAGCGACATTTGTACATGTTAGGAACGTGGTCTTAGGTGTTTGAAGGTTTTAATATAAAACTTTTCAGAACTGATTTGTTATGTTTACCTGCTTCCTGTATGTCTGGAGGGAAAAAATGTGTGGGAATATAAAAGATTTCAATATGCTATACAGTACTTGCAATCACTACAAAATTCAAATTGCAAACCAGTAATGCAGCAGTGATGCAATATTTAATCCAAGATTAGTGAATGACTTTTATAATGCAGCATGACTGAGGTACAGGCTGAGCAGTAAGGTGCCATTACATAGATACCAGTGATTGTCTGCTAATTGTTTACATTTGCTTAATGTATCAGGGGAATAATTCATATAGCTTTTAATAACCCGTGCAGATTGACTCTGTGTCTCTCATACAGCCCCAGTTACTCCAGAGATTAAAAGGACATCTGTCAGCCAGCAGTCATGGTAACACAGATTTTGAGATGCACAAAAATAAATTGAACACGGTGACAATAACTAAACAAACTAAACATAAAACTCAAAAACAAACTCTCAAAACAGTGGGTTTACCTTTAGCTAGGATGAAGTTGTAAATTACGTACAGCGACATAAATTGATTCTCTGAACCTAGAGTGTGGTACAGATATTTTTAGCAGAGCTATGCCCCAGACCTACCTAAAAATAGGCACACGTTGTAAGCAGGAAGGATTTTAACTTGTGAATGTTTGATTCCCGTGCTCAACATGGCTGTGATTTCTGGCCGAAGGCCCTGGAGTCGCCTAAGGACCTCGAGAGGCACAATGTCAGCTGGATAAGCGGAATTTTTTTTGGCTGTGATAGTCAAAAGTGCTTTTTAACATGCTAGTGTTGAAGTATGATCCGTAGCCTGAAGCTGGGCTTTCTATGGCAGCTGTGGTCAGCTACCTCTTGCTGAAAAACTGGCCCTTTGGGATGGTGTGACACCAGTGGATCGATGGGGGAGGCGGCCTCCTGGTCCACTGCTTCGGAGAGGATCAGGGCAGCGCTCCGGTTGTGGTGCTTATCACAGGCTCGTGATGGAGGTGGCTGTTCGATGTCACAGGCCAATACTACAATCCCTTGCTTTTGTTTTATCCCCTGAATTAGGAAAGCCTTCAGCTTTAAAAGCACAGGTCAGTTGAAGGAGAGCATTACAAAACGCTACATACTGAAAGAATTAATCAATACTCACAAAATTAACTTGCCTTTATAGCTTTAGATGTTCAAATCTCAAACACCACCCCTAATGCAGACCTTAGATATGCCATAGGAGATCTGGCAATGCAGCCATGACTATGTCAGGCCACAAACTAAGCATGGGCAGGTAACATTTTAATCAGTCTCGCCTATTAGATCTAATGATCAATAGCACAAACCATGCTTATGAACCATCTCAACTGAGGTAATTAGCTTCTAGAAAAAGAGAAGTTGAGTTGCAAAAGCAGTTGCTTACTCCTGTCTCTGTGTAGCTTTTCCAGCATTCACATTTGTACTAGTATAGTATTTTAAGCTATTGTATCAGTTTTTAATTTGCATTATTGAAAAAGGAATACAGTCCTGATGAGTATAAAACACTCAATCAGTTGAGGATAAAGAGTCACAGTCACAGAGTACTCAACTGCTTGGTTGAAACGAAATCCTGGCCTGGATTGGAGTTTAAGGGCCTTGCTCAAGAGCACTGCAGTGATACGATCACTCTGCCCAACATAGTATTCAAACCAACAACCTCCAACAGACAGGCACACGGGTGCTTATTGATAAAAAAAAATTGTATATTATATAAAAATCTAGAGAGAAAATTACAGTACCACTTTACAATAAGGCTCCCTTTTGCCACTTATAAATGGTAGTAACTCATTAATAAAAAGAAAACTGTTATAACTTATTTAAAATTGTCTATTAATAATTTACAAAGTGTTACAACCTAATTAATAACCAGATTATAAACCATTCATAAACCCTTTATATGGGAAGCCTTATTGTAGCACCAAAATTACAAATGAATTTGAAATGCAAATTGTACAGTACTGTTTGTTTAGGTGTTGGAAATATATAGGATTTTATGGTGTTGCTCAGGCTAGCAGAATGTTATGGGTTGAGGTTAAGGGGGCCCAAGCACTATCCACGAATTTTCAGATTCGCAGGAATCATTTACCCCCTAACCTTTGCGTATGTAAAGGGGATAATTACTGTACATGAGAGTGCATACGTGTTAGTGCCTATACTTTGAATTTTCAATTGGCTACATACAAATCTAACTTAGATTCCATGCAATAAATATATTGCTGCTTATATAAATTCATTCGTTAAAAAAATTAAGGAAATGCTGAATGCTACTTGTATAGCAGATACAGTGCGACCTCAGTTCTCAAACTCATTAGAACTCAAATTTCTTAAAAATCGAACCAACCATTTAAAAAAAAAAAGTACCTAGAACTTGATCTGAATCTCAGAAGTCAAACCGTGAACGCCAACCTAAGATAACTTGTATGCGTGGGGACATGAGTCACGTGGCATGTCTCTCAGTGGAAACAAAGGGTAAAGCTTCAGTCTCAGCCTTGCATTTGCTGCAATAGCATTGTGCATGTTTACACTACCTGGATATATATATATATATATATAAGCGGTAAAAATACATTAAGACAATGATAGACAGTAACAGTAATTATTATATAATAAATACATTTTAAAATTAAGATTTCTTATTAATTATTTTAATACTAATAATAAACCATTAATACATTTAATTATAATAATATTGTCATGCCCAGCAGAGACGGAACGGAGACAAAGGCGCAGACGTCAGGGTATCAGGGAATACAGGGTTTAATTACAGGTAAGGCAGGCAAAACACAGACTGATAATACAATGACCGGACTGGGGAAACAAACTGAAACACAGACTAAATACAGAGGACTAATGATGAGAACCAGAAACAGCTGATCACACGGGGTTTCCACATGGGGTTAATGAGGGGGCGTGGCACACAGAAGGAGCGGACGATCGGGGACACATTTTTTTTTAACTTTGTTTTTTAAACAAGTTGTTTGGATATATTTATTTTCTTACTTTAAAAATTACTGTTTTGATAATTGTGCTTAGGTGTGTTTAGTACAGTATATGCTTTTCTTGTTTTGTCCGGTTCATTTTGTGTTTAAATGCTAAAAAAAACATATTTTGGTGTAATTTTTGGGGGCCGGGAAACAATTAATTGGTTTTCCATTATTTCTTATGGGGAAAATTTGATCAGAACTCAAACATTTTAGGATTTGGTCCGAAGTTCTGAACGGATTATTTTCGAGTTCTGAGGTACCACTTTATAATGAAAATGTTGCCATATTTATTAATATGCATTTCACCGAGGGCCAAAACGAGCTGTAAATGCAACTTAGATGCTCAACTCCATTTTAAATCTGCATTTTTGCTGCATTTCCATTAAAATCTTACCTCGCTCTGTTTTAAAGAACCCAAGGTTTTAGCTACGCTAACAGGAAGACTATTCCATACTCTAACTACACGCTCTGTAAAAAAGTGGTTTCTCTAATCCAATTTAAAATGTTCTCCCACTAATTTCAACCTACGGCCACAAGCTCTTGTGTTTGAACTAATATTGAAGTATTTGGCTGAACAGCATCCAGACCTGTCAAAATCTTATATACCTGGATCATGTCTTCCCTTAGTCTCCTTTGCTTGAGGCTAAACAGATTCAGCTCAGCGAACCTATCCTCATAAGACATTCCTGTAAGACCAGGAATCATTCTTGCAGCCCGATGTTGAACACATTCTAAGGCAGCAATGTCCTTTATAAGGTATGGTGACCAAACCTGCACACAATATTCCAGGTGCGGTCTTACCAAAGAATTACATAATCTTAGCATCGCCTCCCTTTACTTAACTTCCCCTCACCTACAGATGTAACCCAACATCCTATTGGCCTTTTTAATTGCTTCTTCACACTGCAGATGCTTTTGTCCATAGCAACGTGCAAGCAAGGCTGGTAATGCACTGCAAGCATAGTTAAAATTTGTATGTGTCCATAAGAGACAGAGCATTCTGAAGAATGGCCCTTTTTGGTAGATCAGCAGACCTCCTGTGGTGCCAGTAGGATGGCTCTGGAAGTCCGGCTCTTGGTCTTACTAGTATCACTGCTGCAATACATGAGTCAGGGTTCCGTCGGAGTTAAAGCTTAAATGACCAAAGCATTTTGCCCACGGCTACATGCAATGTTTCTGCCTGGCTACTCTGCAGGATCTGGCCCTGAGCTCTTACAAGCCGCTGAGTGGGAATGCAGGTTTAAAGTATCCCAGTGATTAATAAGGCATGTTCAAGACCCAGAATGATGCCACAATTAGCGAGCACATCAATATCAATAAAAAGGTTCCACTGCTCACTATATTTTCATCTCTTCTTTTAATTCTATATTGCAGAATTCATAAGTTCATGTTCATTATAAAGAAACTGGTATCTGTGCAACATTGCTAGGCGCTGGGTCTCGCTACGAGCCATACATATCGCTTTTTCTGCTACAACCCAGGGGCGCAAGACGAGGTCTTACCTGCCTCCCGGCCCAATCTGTGAACCACTGACTGGCTGTCGTCTGCCAGAGTCCATCATCCCTCCAATTTGTGTGTGTGTGTGTGTGTGTGTATATATATTTTGAGCTATCTGTTAGCCAATCAGAGTATCAGTCAATCGGGTGCTGTCACTGCCCCCAGTCCCTCATTCTCCTCCTACTAGACTGTGGTTGTTTACAGGACTTTACTAGTGATTTAATTCTACCATCAACTTTATGCTAAAAGAATGACCTTTACACTTTTCCATTTGGTCAGCCATCTGAAGCTACTTTTCGACTCTCCTGAATGTGAGGAAATGTTTAGTAGTTGTGATGGCAGAATGATATTTTAACATAAATGTTTATTAATGTGCACTGATAAAGGCCATGCTGAACCTTTAAAGGATGTCCTTGTAAGAATAATGAGAGGCTACAATCTTGCCATTAATTACAAATCCCCATTAATTACAGAAGCATAAGTTTGCATAATTTATACAAATACTAAGCATTTGTTCCATTCTTAAGAAAATGGGTCAGATATAAGACATTAGTTACAGCAAGTCATTCATAAAAGGAATATATGTTATCGTGGGGGTGAGACGTGGATGGGGGCAGATCTCCTGGGGTACCTGAAAGTGCAGTTACTAACAGCGTTAGCAATACATAGTTGGAACTGATCAACTGAAGAGTTCCAACTGTGCAAGATTGTGGGAGATGTAGCCCTGGACTGGAGAGCGAGGTGGCTGGGGTTGCAAGTTTAGATGGATGAGTCTTGTTCCTCCCCACGCCCTGTAAACCTATCCAAACCCCAAGGCTTACCTTGACTCATTTAATGTTTTTCTTTCTTTCTCCCTGGGAGGGCCAATTATGATGCTTGTGTGCTAAAAGTGTTTGCCATTTGGATTTATTGTGTACATATACATTTTCTACTGAGTGACCCTTAACGTAAAATTGAATGGGAGGTCATAATTGATTGTTGATTTGTGATTGATTGATTGTAACCGATTCTTAAATAAACCTCCATTACTTACATGGGGGTGAAAGGCCATTGCAGTTGCTATCATGTTAGATATATACAATTAACATAATTCAAAGCAAAAATATGTATGTATTAAAACCCGAATAGTGGCACGAATGCACTTAAGGAGCCATTTTGAGAAAACAGCGTCCCTGAAGTAATAAATCCCTTTAGCATTATCATCTCATCTCAGTCAATAAGTCCAGTAATGTAGTTGCAGGGTTCTATGTACAATGTATTCTGTTCACAGAAGCCGTCTACAATATACATTCTCCTTGGCCTTGATTTATTCAGTCCCTTTCAAATTGTCAACCTTCTGGTTCTCCCTGACACCAATAATTCACCTGATCAAGTCAGTGTTTCTGCCACCAGTATACATAATGCATACCTACATACACCCATTATATACACACACTGCCCTTTGCGTATATTGAAGTTTACCAGCCTTCAATGGGGATTAAAAAAAAAACCAATATGCAAGAGATCCAGAAACCAGCAGTATCTACATAATGTCTCATTCGGGTGCCTACTTCAGTGGCACGGGTCTCACTGAATCGGCCATGCTGACTGATTGCAACTGTCTCTGTATCTCCATGAGCCTCTGGCCTCTCCTTAATGTCTGTATTAATATCGTGAGGATGCTGTCCACATGAGTGACAGAGGCCTTCCTCCTCAATGGTTTGGGACACATAAGCCCCTGCTGGTCTCTGTGCTGTGATATCCAAACCTGCACATTACTCTCACTCTTTACTGCCACCAATTGTGTACTTGGTCGATTTTGTGTTATCATTGATGTTCACAGGTTCCTTGAGATGAAAATGATTTTTATTGGTTTCATAAATATAAAGCGTCCATTATTATGGAAGAGGAAATAATAATCGGCCTTTGATGAATCCGGTATAAATGTCTCCATTTCAGATGAATGACTCCAGATACTTTAATAAACTTCAAAGTTCTCTCCTCATGTCTAACTGTTGTGGGGGCCTCTTGGAACAGCTCATATTGTGACAGGCCGATTTTAATATGCCCCAGCGTCACGTTGGCTACACAGCTGGTCTCTTTTCTCGCGCAGGCGTGCCGAAGACGGGGTTTAATCAGCAGCAAGTCAGCATGTAGGATCCACAGCCATTCAGCACTGTGGCAGACACAGTCTCTGTCTACTGGAAAGCTGCTTTGGCTACAGATGCACTTAATCTCGTTTTGCAGTTTCCCACGGTCAAGATCAAAAGGGAAAATCCGAGGCGCAGAGACAATGCAAGGACAAAAGGAGTAATCCCACAGCTGCAGAGAAAGCATCCATGTCATGTTCCCGTCCACGTTGGGCCGCAGATAGGAGCGATGACGTGGGCGCTAGTGCTGACAGCTAGCAGCTGGGGCCATCCACTCTACAAAATGAAATCGTAATTGCTGGTTTCAAAGTTGGGGGGAGGTTGATGAGTGGTGAGCTGAAAATACAGGTCATTCGGTGGGGCTCCTCGATTTGGGCAGAAGGATCATGTGTGTGCATTCCGCTAACGGGCTGACAGAGCAGAGGCTAAGATCACTGCCGCTTCACATGCACCGTTAAAATGATCAGCACCCTGCGAACACTGAGGTGACCTGGGAGAGCTGTGCTACCCCAGGGGCGGAGGGGGCATGTACTAGAAGAATGTGCTACCGGTGTCTAAATCTACTTAGGGAACCCATTAATTTTCCCGGCACTAATTTATTCATATCAGGCATAGCAATGGCATCTATGCAGAGCAACTTGGTTGGATGGCAATTAACCCATTTACAATGCTAAACAATGTACCGGGCCCATTGAATACGCAACAATTTAATTTATGCTAACGCACTCGTTTCAAATTTGAATTATAATGGAGGGAGCAAAGCAGATAAAAAATAAACATCCACCCACAGTCTCATCTTAAACTTCATGATGGCCGGAAAACAAGCGCGGCGGAGCAGCCCCCTGAAACAGGTGGATCTCAGGTCTTCCTGTCTTCACTTCCTCTCTGCTTCGGCAAAGAAAGTCAGTGTTACGTTAACTGTCTTACAGTGGCTCAGAGGTGACTTTATGACCGTTTTCCCAGGAAGACTACCGCTGTTAACTGTTAACAGGTGCCCACGATGCAAAAGAACTTCAGTAAAGTCTACTGATGGATCAGACTTTCTTCGTGCTGAGCCTGTGTTCCCGTGCCTATGCTCAGGTGGGAAGAACCACAGTCTACCTGCAATGCAAGCTGTGGACTGATCCTACCACTAATTATCTTAAAAAACATGCATTTTTACATAAATATTGACCTAAAAACAGACTAACTGCATGAAAGCATTTATCGTCTGCAAGTGTAGATATAAATATGACGACAGCAAAGGGTTGCAGATGCTTTTTTTTTTTATGAGTTACATGCTTCCACGCTGGAGAACCACGGCATCATTATAAAATGCTGTGACTTGCCCCAAATTTTTCCCCTCGCCTTCCATGAATCCTGGGACTTGTAAGCTCCATGGTACCTCATACTCATGCATACCTTAAATTATCTCTTTGAAGGCCTTAAAACCGAAAAAAGCTCAGGCAGTAAAACTGAACATCCCAAACAGAGCTTTCGAAATATCTTGTATATCATCCTACCTGAATTGCTTGCAGAGGAATTGAGATTCGCCTAAGGGTCTTCAGCCTTTACCACTAAGATTTGTACAACAATGGGCTCACTCACCGCACACACATTGCACTAAGCTTGCTACTGGCTTCCCAAATCACCTTACGGAAAATTCTTGCACATGTTCATTCTGATGTTACCCCCTCCCACTCTCTCCCCCCTCTTGTGAATAATGCTGCAGAACTGTGTTTGATAGCCAACTCTCTTTGAGGAGAGCATAGGGTTTGCCAAACCGCACTTTACCCAGGGAACAACTGAAGCAGCAATTCGCTGAGCTCATAAATAAGAAATGCTTCAGAATAGAATTCCACGCGCGAATTTCAAAACAATGAACGAATGAATGAATAAACGATGAACGAATGAATGAATAAATGATGAACGAATGAATGAATAAGGTCTCAAAATGCAAAAAATAGCCAGGATGCTATAATAGGAGTCAATCATCAATCACCACTTCCCACAGAGGCCACAGCTAAAGTCACACCTTGGGGGGAGGGGGGGGGGAGTTGCAGAGTCACAGAAAAGGATGAGCCTCTTGGCGTACATGAAATAAAATCAATGGCAGACCTAGTGTTCCCTGGTAAGCCACTTCCATCTTGGCCCCCTGTCAGTATCGCTTTCCCATATGGTCTATCTTGTCTTTTCTCTGCAGCTGGTGAAACTTCCACAGAAGGTCAAAAAAAGATCAAGGCACACCAAGAGGGTGAAGAAACACAGCCAACGTCTGTGGGACTGCACTCCATGCTCCATATTTTACTCCCGATGGACCAACATTTGATCTGACAGTGTGATGTGCTAACGGCCAGTGCAAACCGGACTTAGTGGTTTGGCTGTTTATGAATAATCTGGAAAAAACTTTCAGATGAATGATACAACAGCAAACATCCAGACTGTCTGTTTTGTTCTTCCAGGCTTGGGACACGTTTCCGTTCTTAAATGATCTGATAACAACTTTTAAAGAAACAGTTTTTCTGTAACATTTATGCTGTTTTTGACAAGATGCGGCCTACACATGATTTGTTAGAAAACAAATTATATAAACATCTTGGTTTATCGTATTTAAAAGCATTTAATCCCTTTCAAAAATCTGATGTGATGTTTGACAGAAGACGAAACACAGTTGACTGAATGTATAAAATTTAAACCTGAGAAATGTTGAGCTGAAGTGTTGTTTCTGGTTCCTGGAGTTAGAAATGCTTTGGAAAGAATTGACTGTTTTTACTACTCAGTGGCCAGTCCATACATTCACAAATTTGAACTAATCTGTTGGTGAATCGCACCTTCGATGAATAGGCCTAAGAACGGCCTTCACATAATTAGAGTGCACATCTTTGTTAACTCTCACTCTCTTCCATTCCCATGTTTTGGTATGAATGCTACAAACTTTACTACTAATATAGCGGTATATGCGTGAGGTCCAAATGAAGATAGTAAAGATATGTATGCTAGCTCGCGTTCCTACAGATAGCCACAAGCTGTCAAACCACGTATAACGTGCAACAGCACATTAGCTCTCAACGGCTAAAGCTCATCACCTAGACACTGACAGAAGGAGACAGAATCTGCAAACGCCGATCTGAAGTCCAGGTTTTTGTGATTGAATGGGGAACTATAAATATTAACATGTCGCAGCTTGCAATATGGGAAATATTATTTTTTTACCCATAATGACAGCTGACTAAGTATTCAGTTGCGGCATAGTTGAGTAGCAATTTCCTAGTGAGACAACATAAGATTGCACCTGCTTAAAACCAGCAGAACAAAATAGCAAGCAGGCAGAATAGTAAATCAGCCCTTGGGATACAGCACAGCATCCGGCATGCACTCTGACGGTTAGGGATGTGAAATATAAACTGGAAAGGGTTCCGAGTTCACATGGCAATCCTCCAGCAACCTCCTCAAGGATAGCACAAGGATAGATGCATTTAAATGAACTGCACAGTAAAAAAATCTAACGATAAAAAACAGAATCAAAAAAGCACGGTGAGCTGCCCCAGATGGTTAACCCGGAAGGATGAACCGGCGGCCGCGTCTTAGCCCATGCCCACTCACAGTAGACGTCAACGCGAATGGACTTGATGGCGGGCGAGCCCAGGCCGTTCTCAGCCTTGCAGTAGTACCGCCCCCCTTGGTGCCTCTGGATCTTGGCAATACGCAGCGTCTCGTTGAATACGCTGGAGTCCTGGAAGCGGTCTGAGGCGCTGCCCGCTGTCTTGGTCCATCGTATCTATGGGACAAGGATAAGGAGGTGGAGTTAATGTAGCAGGATGTGTCACTACAAATGCAGATTAGATGCCTGATTCAAGTGTCTGCTGTGGTACCCTTTATGTACTACAAGTTGGACCCTTTGACAGACCTGCCCTAATAGCTGTACCCTCCAGGTACTTGCCCTAACAGTCTTATGCTTGATGCACTTACCCAACAAGTTGACCACTTCGTGTACTTCCATAATAGTTGTAACCTTCAAGTACTTGCCATAAAAGTTTTATGCTTGAGGTACTCACCCTACAAGCTAGCCCCTTCAAGTACCCGTCCTAATAGTTGTACTCTTCATTTGCTTCCCTAACAATCTGTTCATTGTCATTAACTACTCATTTATTTTGAGTGGTGATCTGGAACCTATCCTGGCAAGCACAATTGAGGGGATGCAAATCAACCACAGGACTCTCACATATAAGCATCTTAACACAGATGAGCACAAACCAAGGGCAAGCTGGGGCAATGGCCGAAACTGCAGTGGAGAGGATGTGAAAAAATATAATGTCTTCTGTATGTAACCCGAACTGAAGAACAAACCTAGCAATCAGCTACATAACACAATCCAACCCTGACAAACAACATCCATTGCTAAGAGGGATTCCCATCGATATTCATGTATGAAGGGTGGTATGCAAAACTATATCCAGTTTGATATGCTTCAAATGAACATGTAACTCATGTTACGGGTTCAAGGGAAACGCTACACCTATTCGTTTTTCTTCCAGCTGCGTCTTTATCACCAGCCAGGTCAACTCTCCACAAACAAGTGGCACTTATTCAGCTCCTCTTAGAAGCAGCAGCAGGGGATTCTCGGAATGTCTCTGTAAGGTGCAGGAGAGTGGAGCTCTGTCTCGGGCAGCACCTTTTGTAAACTTAATTGCAGCCATGAGAATTATTCTCGAGGAGCTCCATGGAAGCAGCCAGGATTTCAGGGGACTTACCAATACAGGGTAACAGCAGGCAAAAACAATCGATAAATCACAAATGAAACATAATCCTCAGTTATATAAGATTAGCTCAATCCTCAGTGCTTTTTAGCAGCCTGAAATGACGGCTCACTGCCACCTACTGTAACTCTGGCATATTGCATCACATAGCTGAAGAGGCAACGATGTAGTGTTCATCAATAGCTATCGTGGGGTGACTGAGCTGAGAGCCCCTTATTGTAATCCGACCAGTAAGGCAGCCCCATCCCGCCCAAGTATGTTAATGCTGTTTTTTGGCACTGATGTTTCCTTTAGTATAAATATATAAAAATAACGGAATATGTTTTGCACTCTGGAACCTCATCCGACAAGGCTTCTGACTTCTGTTATCCAGTGAAACAGATCTGATGAACTACCACAATGGCTACTTTGGAAGTATTTAATTCAGTTTAGAAGGCATTTTATGTAATCTGAGTTTGTGTGTTTCCCATTCATTTGGAAAGACCTCTGGTTATTGTAGTCCGCAGTTTACAAGTATGTTTTAATAACACAGCTCAAACCCTGAGCAATATGCAAGACTACCGCAGCCAATTAAGTTCCATGCACGGCAAATTATACTTCAAATAGTCAGATAAATGTTGTATAAACGCTTGCGCTCACTCAGATCACTTGAGATCACATTCCCACCTGGTCGGCCGATAGACAGCCAGGTGGCCAACGTTCAGAGCCACGGTACTCGATGTGAATATTTCCTTCACTTTTCACACTATGTAAGGGGACACTTCAAAAGAGCAGGGGACTAGCAATTACTTGGGGCCACCAAGCATAAACCGGTTCAAACCAGTTCTGTAGGATATCCAGAACCATTAAAAGAAGAGTAAGCATTTTTTCCTATTAGCGCACGCCACCGCTAACCTTTACATTTGTATGTGATTGATCATGGGTGGAGCAGAGCAATGGCACTGCTGAGGGCTGTCGCAGTCCCCCTTGGGGCACACGGAGTGCGCCAGCCCAGCCGCTGAGCGGAGCTAATCGCCCATTCAGGCCTGGCAAAGCCCCGCCGGGCTCGTCTGAGGCCTCCTGTGTGGGGTGACCTACATTGCAACAACACTCCCGTTCATCCGCACAGCTCTTGTGCAAACAAGGGAGGGGGTGGCGGTGTCTGGAGTCACTCCAAACCTGTAGGGTTCGATTCAGAAGGGGGGACCAGGAACTACCAACTTCACTGACAGAACCACCCCCTACCACCCTACAAATTACTCCCTGGAATCTGCCAGTCGTGCCAGAGCTGCACCTTCCTGTTCTCCACAGGCACACTGAGTGATTCCTTGCGGCATCAAACTCGTACGGGGGACATGGGGGGGCGCCATGCGCAGTGGGCCGAGGGGAAGCGGGGGCCGGGCCCTCTGGTGCGTCTCCGAGGCCAAGCCAGGGAATCCATTTCACGCTTTACTGAAGATCGAGGGAAGAGAGGCTTTGTTTACAAGGCTATCGCTGCTGGTTAGGGATAACACCACCTCAGAATTCTACAGACTTATCAGTGGCTGCTCTCCATAGACTCGGGGGCTCAGTGAACCCTCCTCCATGGCAGTTTAACTCTTCGATTTACAGATATTCCTGCAAACGGGAGGCTCACCGCTGCAATTTAGACGGCTGGAACATGAACCTGTGTATTGTGGCTCCCATAATGCCACAAACACTGGAAATAACACAGCAAATGAAATAACTCAAAATTAACAAGAGAAATATACATTCCCTTAAAGGGGGTTATGGGGTAGTATATCCTCCTGAGACCCCCCCCATTCATTTATGTCCATTGTAGTGGACATTTTGTTTGTTTCACTGATGTAAGGAAACATATTTATTCCGGTTGTACACTAAAGAGGGTATGCTGTGAAATTAAAAATAAAAATAAATGTGAAAAAATTTAAATTGTCTTATGTCTTATTTCCTCCAAAGACAAATAGCCTAAATTGAAGGACACATTTTTCCTTGGGTCTCAGGAGGATATGATGAATTTATTTAGCCTGAAATGCTTAAAGCACAGCACTGAAAGAAGCCCGTAAACACTGAGAATATTAGAATAAAGCAATACACAGAAAAAATACAAAGTTTTCGTTTGTTCCAAGGTTTTTTAAATATGTTGTGCAACTGTCTATATATTTACTAACAAAAGCATTAAGGTGTCAGTGGAGCTCAACAGGGAAGCCTTAAGAATCCTAGACAGCTTACTTCAAAAATGATGGATTATAGAACTTTATAATGAAACTAGCCAAATCAGTTACTCAAAATTTTTCCATTCTGCTAATCCCATGCAAGCTAGCAGATGTGCCCAGTAATCTGTGCAGGTGGTGTATGTGTTTGCTGGGCTGCCCGGCGTGACTGGTCACCCTTCCATATTGGCCAGAGAGAACCATACAGGATGTGCTGTGTCTAGTAGCCCATACAAGTTGGCCCCTGTGCTGAGCGGACAGGACAAGCCCGTGCTTCTAGCAGCCTGAGTTGCTTGGCGCGTTTTCCTAGTAGCCTATGCCAGGTAACCCAGTCTTGCTTAAGTCACCCTTCTTTATTCTTGCAGTCTGTCTCTAAATGCAACATTTAAGAATCAATGTGAACAGTAAAACATGGCCAACCATTTCATGTACAATTTACAACTATTAAATCAGAAATCAGATGGACCCATTTTTCACTTGGGCCGAAGAGTTAAAATAGAAGCAAAAAAATTGGACAAACAGTTCCAAAGGCCCAGGTATGAATGAAAAGACTACATTGTGATTCTTCAGCTCTACGTTAAGCCCAACTACACCCACACCAAATAAAATGGAAAATACAGAATAACTGGGAGTGCTAACTATTTACAGCTCGCCCCATGTCAAGGCGCAAGCCCACAAAAGGTAAAGATGAGGAACCAGTGAAATCCTACTTCTTGTTTCCATCAGTGCTGATAATTCAGGGCGCTTCTCTCCAGCCAATTAAACCACTTGCCCTTCAGCAGTGAGTGTCATTCAGTGCTCGGCCTTGCTGTACGATCATGTGGTGTATCCTCCACATAACATGATCATCTCATACCAACATTATCAACAATAGAACTTTTAATATATATATATAAATATAAAATAAATAAAATAAATAAAGAAATAAATCTTCCTTCCATGTAATGAATTATTATTTCATATATAAAATTTCATGAAAGGGTGATTTATAACTGGTATTCATGGCAAGATTACTCAAGTGCTTAAGGGATTTTTCAGGAGAATTATTCTGCTTATTTTTGGAGGCCTGCCCAGGCATCTCATTTGTAAAATTAAATATTGTTTTTTTTTTTTTTGGTGGAAAAGGTTAGCTTTTGGGAGGGCAGTGGGGGAGGGGCAAGCAGCGGGAGCAGCAAGGCGGCTCGGTTGGTACAGAAGTCACGCTCTACAGGTTTCACCCAGCGCTCCATGACGGATGCCCCCTCGCCCAGTGCCCACGGCAATGAAGAGAGTTCGCAGGCATTCGCGGCCTCACTCGCCAGAACGGATCCTCTCTCCCCAACTGATCCGCCCCTCTGTCTGTCCCCAAACCACTTGGCTGGAACGCAAACCCCCGCTCTACCCTTCCCGACAGACAGACGAGGGCTCCCGACGACCAGCAGGGTCTTCAGCTGGGCTGAACAGCATAGACGATTACAAAATGTAAGCACTGCAAATCCCTCTGGATGAGGGCATTAACAAATCGACGGAAAGGAATAAATCACCATAAAAATGCTATTAAGACCTTAGCAGCTGACAGCCACTCCATAATAGCCGTGCATCTGAAGTCTGTGTACACACATAGAAACAATACCATTACCACATCACATTCTGAAATGTGTCACAGTGAAGGCACTGGGACTGATGACAGGAAACAAGATGTTCTCAAAGGCTCCCTCTATAGGCTAAGCGGAGAGGAGCACCAGGATGCTGATGCCTGGCCGTAGAATCTTTGAGGACCCATTTTATGTATACCCTGCTGTACCATTCAGATATTGCGCTCACTGCCTCCATCTACGGAATTATATGGCACCACCACTGACATGACCTTTCTGTGAACTGCTGTGATTTCTTGTAGCCTTTTCTCATCTGCTCCGCGAACCGAGGCCTGTCACATGTAGGACCACAGAAAGACACGGTTGGTCCTCTGAAGAATTCTATTGACCACCTCCGACAAACCAAAGTTCTAGTACCCATGCACACACACTCATGGGTTCCCCCTAGTGTCTGAACCCCTGAACATCTTCCCCATTCTCTCCTCTTATGGGCAGCCCTGGCTATACATCAGCAGTATGCAACCCCTTCTGAGAGGAGCCCATCTAGCAATGTACCCATGTGCCTGTTTCTTTGGCTGTTTCAATGCCCATTTTGCAAACCGGCATGATGGAATCCATCCTCAGCACCACAGAGCACCGCCGAGTCTGCAGATGGCTGATCTGGCCATCACCGGCACACATCTGTCTTTACTTCAGGACATTTTCTCCACACGACGCCGCAGAAAAGCAGGCAACATCAACAGGCCCTCCAGCCACAGTGCACCCTGCCATCTTCTAACTGAAACATCAGCACTTACCATGAGGCTGTTCAACGGCAGCTGATCACTCACACATTCCATCATCACTGCTCTCATTTTTGCTTCAGTTTTAATTTACTTTGTGATTTTGCCTTATTTGCTATTTGTTTGCGTTATTTGCATATCCTGTTGTCTGCATTACTTACTGTTGCTGTTGTCATTATTGTCTGACACTGCAAGTCTTTATGAGGTTATTATTTATTATATTATTATTTGTTAATGTGCTATTAATCAACAGCCTGCAGGAGGCTTGGAAGTAAGCATCTCATCGTATGAAGGACATAGGAGAATAATTGTGAACTTATTATATTCACCTGCAGCTTTCTGTATGTATTCCGGAACGTTCCCCGGAGGGCATGCGAAGGCGATCCGTGAGATGCTGCCCGCAGACGCCCGTCGCAACACGGACACCACATCCCGAAAGCGAAGGCCTCGTAGAGCCTGCCGCCCCCCCGCTCTATAAACGGACGGCCGCCTCTGCAGTCTGCCACCTGCCACCCTGCATCCGCAGCCTGCTAGCCTCCGCGGGGAAGGCTGGCGTACCGCCACTGAACCGCCATCATGCCAGCATAGACGGCAACCACACGGCACCCCCCTCCCCTCCCCTCCCCTCCCCTCCATCACTGAAGGGCAATTCCCACAGGTAAGCCCTCCAGCTATAATTTTTCCCTAGTAGGGTGGGAGGGGCTAATTCAGGCCCCCGATGATGGCTGACTGAAAGAGAAGAGTAAAAGCAGGCCCCCGGACCTGCCGTGGTTTGGACCTGCAGGCATCAGGCCATGGTCACAGGAGCTACCACTGTAACTAAACCAGTGCAGAGACATACCTGTGCAGTGACATACCAGTGTCCACCTCCTGGTTCTAACCTAGTTCAGGCTAACCACATTAGCTTAAAGCATCCTGAGTGTCTTCTTTGAAAAATCCAAAAGGCACAAAATGTTGCACAGGTGACAGAACAAAGAACAAATTTCTCACTCAGTATACCACAGAACAGCGTCCGTAACGGAATGCGGGAGGTTAAAGGAGTGTTGCGTTGCCAGTCCTTGTTCCTCCCCGTGTAAGTTCCTAAAGCACAATGAAGCAACCTACACAGAAAGTCTCTCTCATCTTTCTGCATGCATCTCATTACACAAATTATTCCCTTGTGGAGCACTGTGGTGGACACCGAAAACGAAACGGATGGGCGTGAGACCCCAAAACGAGGGGTCCCTGGTCATTAGATCCTTAATGGAAGAATAAGAATGTTGGCAAAATGCTGCGATGTGCGTGTGGTCAGAGCAGGGAAACAGGCCACATCTCACAAACCTAAGTGCAGCATTACCAAGCCCTCTGGAAGTCCATTGGCATATTTTGCAGCTTAAATAATCAGGATAAATAAACTGAACACAACAGTACTCACTATATATGATACACATGAATTAGATTTTTTATTTCATTTTTATATTCTAAAGCATACGTGCTAATTACGGTTTTACCTTTACTGCAGTGGGAGGAAAAGGTGATTTCAGTCATCAATTGTGTGCTTGACAAGGCCCTAAAAATTGTAAGATTATGAAAATAAGGTGATATTCAGAAATGTGCTTTTTGAATTTTAAGTGCTGGTAATTATTTAAGAAAGGAGCTGTACAGCCCAGCTGTGTGGATTCAAGGCACGCAATACACAAAGACTGAAGGGTAATTCATGTTAATATGCCGCTATCTTTGTTTATCTCTCTGCTGCACCATCTCAAGAGAAGCTTGGCCTTGCTAAGGTCCTTGAGCAGCATCACCTCGGGGTTAACAGTCCAAATTGGCGCCGTGCTCGCCCTTGTGGTGAGCTTCGCGGCCGAAACCCGTGCAGACTGCTGCGACATGAAGAGTAATGTTTGCTTTGTGATTACCGACACAGCGAGTCGGTGTTCTCAAACAATGTATGCCTGACTGGCTTGGCCAGGGGTCAACAAAAAGGGAACATCTGTGTGAGGAAAGGCAGGTTTGCTGGTCCGTCTGTGGACATTCACCAACCAGTGTATGAAATACTGCACAGGCGGCTGCTGACTCATGCATATGTGTGCTGGAGAAGAATCTATTGCAATGTATATTGGGGAGGAACCTATCAATCACTATTGATTTGGGAGGTCTGTCATGGAGTGAAGGTTCATTTTTCAAGGGACTCAGATGATGGGAGGTACAGAACTGAGTACTGTCACACACCAGGACCTGTAGCATAGAAAATAAGCGCTTAACAACCGTTGATTGGCATGTCTTTTAGTACTGAGAGGGGATACTGTCAGACACTGTAATATTTCTCCTCTCCAAGGTTGAGAGAGGCCACATGTTGCTGGCAGATGGCCAAGGTCTAGTCCGAATGAGGTCTAACAGCTCAGAGAAAGGGAAGTCCCAGATTTAAGCAAATTAGGACGGAAAGGATAAAAACAGAGGTGAAAGAACCGATTCGTTCCCTGTTTAGAACTCTTACAGTGATGCGATGCCCCACAGAGGAACCTTGCGTAATGGACTCATCCAAAACGACATGCTCACTGATCAGCGGTTAAGGGTCCCATGTGCTTTCCGGCCTTTGAACTGATCGACAGAGGATCCCATTTCCTAGTGCTATTCAATATGACAGCTATAGGTGTCTTGGGACACTTTTAGAGTGTCTGTTGGTGTTTGGTACGTAAACAGAGGTTAAAGGTTAAATGCTTTCCCTTGGGGGGGGGGGGGGGGGGGGTGTTGAATACAGA
>JAODUD010000026.1:3346582-3362622 GCA_026784285.1 Stomatorhinus walkeri | reverse complement strand
GGGGCGGGATGGGGGGGGGGGGGAGGGATCATTATGCTGTTGTCTGCAGACATTCCCTCCATCTCAAACAGTTCATTAGAAAGAGGAGAAAAAGGGGAATGGGCCTAGTTAGGACAAATTGAGTTGAAGGAGGAGAGGACTGCTGTGTCATCACTGTCCTTGAGGCGGTTCTTCCGCAAATATCGCATCCAATCACAGTCACCAGTTTCTGAGGACTGAGGCCTTTTACCCTAAACTGATTTGCCTTAATTGTGTTAAGCTTAGCCGTCCTGCCCCGATCGTCCGCCTCTTCTGTGTGCCACACCCTCTCGTTAACCTCATGTGGATTCCCTGTGTTTACCAACTGTTTCTTTTTGCTATCATTAGTCCTGAGTATTTAAGTCTGCTTTAGGTATGCCTTCCCCAGTTCGGTCATTGACGTCAGTCCTTTGTTTAGTGGTTGTTCGTGGATGTATTCCCCGACAATAAAGCCCTGGACTCCCGGGACTTTTGCTCCTCTGTTCCTGCTCCGTCCCCGCTTGGCGCGACATTAGCTCTGGAAATCTGGAAATGGTTTTCATTTTGTTTAATTTTGATTTTGCTCATCCTTGAATCATTATGAATCACACATTGCATCTTTAATACTCTTGATAAAAATCTGAAGATTGTTTCAAAGGATCTAAAAACATGTCTTTCAGAATTAATCCAGTTGACCTATCTCCAGTCTTAACCCTAAGTCCAATGCCAGGTATGCTGTGCATGTATTAGTCAGTCAATGCTCTTACATTTCACAAATGACTTCTCCTGACTTCCTTTCCTTTGTAGGCGTGAGTCAGTGGAGGTATTGGTGTTTTGGCATGAAGTCAGTGGCATTGAGTCTGCTATTTCAGATGAATGGAGCAGCTTCTTCCCTCCCACTCTTTTAATGCGTTGGGTCAAACATCTTCCAGTTTCCATTCATTTCAGATGCAGAGTTATTAGGCTTGAAATAAACAATAAATCTTCTGTGTAGGGTCATGTTTGGAAGATCATGCTCGTTGTTTTCCTTGGTCTGAGGAGAAACTCTTATTTTACTTTAATCATTTTGAGGGCATTTTGTTTTCAGGGAAAGCATGTCCAGTCTCATGCCAGCCTGGAGACTTTCTAAGCCTGGAGAAGTTTTTTCATCCAGGTTTAGTCAATTTATTTGGTCATTAGAGACATATTACTTACAGAGCGGCAGCATCACTGTTTTTGCTTCCACTAGAAAAATCAGCTTTTTTAACTTTAATTAGGGGATCCCCAGAACAAGATCTGTCAGGCAATTTCAACAATTTATAAATTAAAGGTGCCATTTAATATGAATGCTACGACAAGGATGAGGATGGCTACATGCCTCATGTCTATCTTTTTTCTCCATTAAGCAAGACATATTTCTCTCTATGCAGAATCAAAAGAAGTGGAATGATGGCAGTGTGAAGCACTTCCTCATGGTCTATCGAAGAGAGGGTCTAGACTGTATTTTCAATTATAATTTATCTATAAAGTGTTTATTTTTGGCTTGAGCAATGGGGTGGTGGGGTGTCAGGAGGGATGCCGGTGTCAGAGACGACAAAATCTCGAAATGTCAGGCGGCTCTGGAGGGAAATTAGGAATTTAGGTTGCGCTGCTGGAAAGGACGGTTTCCGAAAGCGACGTCAAAAATTAAAAAAAAAAAACATGATCCGCCTCACCAGCTTTGGCGAGGTCGCACACAGATGACGAAGAAAACATCCCTCATTTAAAACTGGCTGCACACCTGACAGCCTTTTAATTAAAGAGAACCAGATCAAAAGAAAGAATAATATTAATAATAATATAATATTTACCTGAATAGAAATCAGTTTGAAGAAAAGCATAAAAGAAGCAGATGGTTTTGATGACAAGACGGTGATACACACAGATGTCCATCACTGAGCATGCATTCTTCAAAGTGACACAGAAACGCAGAAATTGACCATTTCATTTTAGAAAAAGGGTGATTATCTGGCAATTGGCCTAATTTGCCTTGTCGGTTGTTCATGTGCATGATTTGGGGAATGGTCTTAACCCAGCTACGCCGCGTCTCTTTGCTGAGCTGATTTTATAAGCTGTTGCTGTCAGTCGGATTTTCAGTGAAAAGGTCAGCGTTTGGTACAGAAATGATGCAACTGCTACTGCAACAGAAATGCATTGGTTTACTTGTTCGGGAAACAAGCCTGGGCACTGGGATTGGTAGACGTACCGACTGACTCTGAAAACCATGAATATTGATGGAATTGGAGAGCGGTGTGAGAATAAGGCAGGGGCCCCGTCTTTAGATGCCATGGATGTTAACGCGTGTCCTCTGAGTAGCTAATGTCTCCAACAAACATGCCACAAAAGCTGAGGCAGTGTGTCTCGATTCGCCTGCCTGGCAGCCACCACAGAGACAACTAAGTGTAATGCCACAGGAATATGAAACTGTCACATCAACAAATACCATACTTGTTTTGTCGTACATGGAAATTAATGACAAATAAGTGTTTTTGATTCTATCAATCAAAAGAGTCGCAGTTTTATATATTTAGTGATTATATGTGAGATTTACAGTAAGGCTTTCAAAGGATTTAAATGTGTGGGGGGGGGGGTTCTCCATATAATCCTGATCTCTGACATTTCCCTTAGAAAAAGCTAAGCTAAACCATTACGCATGTTTGGGTGGAGGGGGCTATTTTTCAAACTCTTGGACTTTGAGCTGGGCTGGTAAATGTGTCTTTGTATGTGAATCAGGGGGCGTGTGTGCGACTTTATCGCAAGTTTCCATTAGTGAAAGATACGCTTTTATGTGAAAGGACAAATTATCAGGAAAACAAACACAACATGTTAATGTGAGTCAGCACAATGCCGTAAACAAGCTATTCTTTAACAAGCATTTTTGCACTGCTGTTCAAACTGCCCACTAGGCCCATGACATGTCTCCAGAGTATCCCTGGATGCAAATGCCTTCTCTCTGGATGAGTGGCTTCGCTGTTTCGGAATCCTGACCAGACTCTCAAGCCCAGCGCCTGCTCTCCAGTGCCGAAGGTTGAAAACGCGCCAGCAAGCCAGAGGAGCCCAGCACGCCCACAGAAGCGAAATTTAGCTGGGGAATATGGCTATGGTGCGATTCCCGTTTCCTGGCCCTGTAGCTAAATGCATTCCTTCCATTTATCTGATGCCCGATATCAGCATCAGAAGGCACCTTTCTTTAACACGTCGCGGGCCTCATTTCCCGATTGAGCTGACGCTGCGCGTGGCTTGAAAGTGCGCTCAGATGCCCGCTGATCCATCCTCGTGAGTGGTAATGTGACACCCCAAGATCAAGCTCACCTATTAATCCGACGGCTTTCATTGGCTGCAGGGCTGTTTTGCACCTTGATTCAATTCCGATTGGACGAGAGTGCCTAGGCAGGCATCCAATAGAGAGCAAGAGAGAGAGAGGGAGCTCAACAGCTGCAAGGTACCAGCCAGAAATGAAGAAAATGTAAATCAGCCTTCTCTCTATGCTGTTTCCCCTCACTATTAATTCAGACTGGCATTATTCAAAATAACTGAGCACCAGCCTGGTAGTTCACTCCTTAATTCACACTTTACCCACAAATACATGGTGCCTTGACTTTGGGATGAGGGTCAAATATCCCTCTTGCCCTTCAAAAAATAGACTGTGCCATAGTTTAATCTTCTTTTCATTTTTCTCCCCTTGACTTTAGCATTGTTGTGCAGCCTTGGACGCCACGAGGAGAGGGATAGAAAGAAAGGATTACATTGTAATTCTCGTCTCATCCATAATGTTCTATTTAATTTGATATCCAGCCCCCGTGTGGCTTCCTCTCTGAGTCTTTGATCTTGTCCCGTTCAGTAAATTCATGGAGTCAAGGAGGCGAGTTGTGGGCTGGGCGGGGAGTGCAGGAATCGAAAAGGCAGAGGAGCACCTTGCTGCGGAGGAACGCGCCGCTCACATTTTTTATGCTAATGTTCTGTGCTGGACAGTAACAACGACGTGTACAATAACATCACTGTAAAATGCAATTCCCCTTTGCCCACACCCACACCATCTAGGTATAAGCCTATCTCTTGTTTTATCCTCTTTTGAGAGCAGTCCCCTAAAATGGGAACTCCCAGGGCTTCGATCTTCCACACCCATTTAATAATCACGACTTCCCGACGGATCCGTATCGATCGCTCACGGTCACTGAGGCAAAGAAAGTGAATAATCTCGTGAGACACTGGAAGGCGAGCACGGATACCGAAGCGTGCCGCGGTTAAATCTTAGCCATGCATGCGAAGTAAATGCTCTGTTTCTCTCCTGTGCAGGCCTGGTGCGGGTGGGGGTGAGGAATCTCAGAGATATCTGAGCCCTGACCTGCCACAAGTCACGTCAGAAAAATAAGCACCACTGTTAGGATTTATCGACCACAAGTACATTCAGTCGTATGCGGGGGGGGGGGGGCAATGTGAAAAAGCTGAGGCAGGGGCTTTAAAATCCTGTAGGAGCTGTATTTGTGGAGAATTCAATGCTAAAGCATTTCCTTGGTTTTGTGGGCTGTGGCCATAGTTATTAGCTCTTTATATACACTGTTTACAGACATTAAGCCATTCACAAATGCCTTTAAAGATTACATAAACTTAAAGAAATACTATTTAATTAGGTCTGCTTTATCCTCTGAAGATGTGTCAAATAAATCACTGTCGACATGAAGCCAAAAGAGACTATGGGGGAAAAAAATCACATAATCATGTTTCTGCTGGTTGAAACACAGGTTACAAGTGACAACCATCTTCTGTCTGGACCAAAAATAGAGATTCATGATCCTGATCCTGAGACATCTTACATAAAAGAAATATAAAAATATCTTCATAGCTGCTGAGAGCCATGCAAAAATGTTAAACATACTGCAAATGCTGCAGAAAAAGATTAACAAAATGTCAACAAGGTTTTCAGTATACAGGAGGTTTGTTGTCTCATCTCGCCGCAGGGGATGCCAGAGGCGGACACCTCCAGGTGAGCACACGCGACCCTCCCTGAATCTAAATTGACCCAAGGCGACCTCTACTTTAAATCCCCTATCCTAATTGGAAAGATCTCATTTGAATTTCATTCAAGCAACCCGCTGAGAAGGGTCCAGCTGTGCTGGAACAAAGTTACGCGGAGAACATGCAGAAATCTGTCGCTCTGGCAACAAAGGCGCTAGGAGAGAACCCAGGATGGAAACAGCGGTACTAGGGTTGGGAATGTCCTTCGGCTGGTGTCCATACAAGCACAGTCCGGTGTGCATGAAATTCTAGTCCTTTTTGGGTGACATGATATTGAATTACCCTCTTCAGATGTTCATGTCCTTATTTTGCAATTGTGCTGCAATGCCTTTTCTCTGTGCCTGTTGCAGGGGTGGGCAATCTTATTCAGAAAGGGCTGTTATGTGCAGGGTTTTGCTGCAAATCCCTAATTAGTTTACGAATTAGAGGTCTGATTGGCTGAAGAGTTCTCACACCTGGGTTTGAACAGCCGACCTAACAGTTATCACAAAAACCCGCATACGCACTGGTATTTTGTGGAAAAGATGTTACATCACCCTTGGCCTATTCAAAGGCAAATCAAATAGAATGGTTGGCCAGTAATTGCAGTTCTGTGGTTATATATAGCTTGTTTTTTTGTTTTCTATTAACTATGATTTTTTACTTTAAAAAAAGTTACTTAACGCATGACAGAGTGTGGTATATTAGGCTGAGTTATTACTGTCAACTTTAATTGTTCATGTAGCATTTTTATATTAAAACTGCACTTGTCACACTGTGAAGCACTAAGTATTACAGTGTAATTGGCTATCAAAATGACACAAATTACAAACACAGCTGCGATCAAGCCCAAGTCCCAGAGCTCTACCGAGCTCCCAAATACGAAACTCCCACCCCCACAGCCCCCCAAACCTAGTCAGAAGCGTCCCTTGGGCCTTGGCGGTAACTGCCTGAGTACGCAGAGCCACATCTGTGTTGCAGACCAACATGGCTGGATGTTCACGCTTTTAGCCCAGATGGTTGGATGGCCATTGGTACGGGGTAGCGAAGCCAGGCATAAGGGCACCCAGAGCATAAAAACTGCAGGCTTGCCAACTCTCATGCATCTGGCGTGACACTTGTGCTTTCAGACTCTTATGGCAAATCTATATTATTCCATTATAAACCTAAAATTAGTAACATCAACTGCATTGTGGTAGTTTGCAAACCCTACAGACTATTTACAAGGTAATAAAACTGTCACATACATGTAAATGAGTGTGCAGACTTGTCTCGAATTGAAAATCCTACTCCAGCCAGCTGATCAAAGTTGGCAGCCCTGTCTACAAAAAAGACAAAGAATGTGATCTGCTCGGGCTTAAGAGTAACTGAGCCCAGAGTAGGCCTCATCGTGTTGATTTTACATTAAGGGTTTTGGAATAAGCGTTTGGCCATCTCAGATTTCAGCCTCATCATTATTGCTCAGCTGTGTAATTATGCGCGGAGGAAGCCGATGCCCAACATTTGGCCCGTTGGCCTGATGTTCCTAGATCATTAATAACGCTATCCTTTATTCTAATTGGAGCAGCCCACAATTTGACCAAGTGTCAAGCCAAAGACTGACCACACCTGTAGTGAACGTCCATCCTGAGTTTTCGCTTTGACCAAGTTAATCCATCAACCCATTACTTAGTCAGAACTGTGTATAGGAGTCATGCTGCTTCCGAATGGGTTCACATCCCGTTCTCTGCAGGTGTTCACGCTCTCCTCTGATGAAGTCTGTCAGCAATATCATTATAATTCAGTCCAACTCAGGACTTAGTCTGCAAATGTCGAACCAATGAAAGTATTAGAGAAAATTAATTTCGCATCAACCCTATGGACAGTGTAGCTGTGACAAGCTGTGAAACTCTCGGAATGATTGGGTGACTGCAAAAACAATGAACACAGGCAAATAACTAAGCTCTAGCATCTTCAGGAGATGGAACCTTTGTGCAAACATAGCACCACTAAACTAATAGGGTGGTTCTTAGCTCATCTATCTATGTGTGATTAATTCATGAGATCTCCTGCACCAGAGAAGATTAAATGTAATCAAAAAAAGCATAAATAACGAAAAAGTGCCATTGAGGAACACAGCCTTCCCTAAAGTGCAACATTTATTCTAAGTAAATGCAAAGCATTAAGAAAGAAGCCAACATGATGGTACCCTTTAGGACATCGTGCATGAAGAATAATTGCATCCCTTCTATTTAATTGTTTGTTTACTTAGAACACAACGCCTCTGGTAGAAAAAGATAATGTGAAACTCTCAGTTGGGAGATTTGTGTATAAGATCATAATATTAATAGACTGGGCCCAAGAAGTGAAACAGAAACATTAACAGATGCGTATGGCAAAGAAGACAAATGGTCTTCTAAAGAGAGGTTATGGTTCACTTGGAAATTTGAGCAATCTGTTTAAGCTAGTGCCTCTATTATATATAGTCAAAAAGAATCATGCAGTACATATATATCCATTAGCAAAGCCAAACAATGCTGTGCATTACAGCGAGCCAAACATTAAATAATGCCAGTTTCCTAGTCGTCGGGATATACACATCCATGTGCGAATATGTTTTCATGCAACGTCTTTTGAAGACCGTCGACTGCCATGAGCCGGGTTTTGTTATTAGAAAATTTGTTCTGTGCAGAGGATAGGAAATCATGGTGTGATATCAAGCAGTCTGCAACATCCCCACAGAACACTGTAACCAAGACACCCATCTATCCATCCATTTCCTGTACCCGCACATCCTCTTCAGGGGTCACCGGGGGCCCCGAGTCGATCCCGGAAGCTACGGGCACAAGTAACTAAGACTGCATTCTTCAGTTAATGAAAGTTATATCCGTACTAATCTTGCTTATCAGCTACGGGGCAGTATGTGGCTCTAGGGCTTTCCTCATGCCAACGTGGTGACATTAGGGCTACAGCCAGACTCCAGCAGACATTCAATAGTCATGTAGCCCACTTTGTACTCAACCAGAACATCTACGGTTCCCAGACCATTTAAATCTGGCTCTGATGCATTCCAGCATCGTCGAGGGGTCGAACATATTTCCACTGAGACAGCAAAGGACTTGCCTTAGCAGAGACTGCCCATTTCATCAGGACTCCTAATAATAATGAAAATTTACTTTCCTTGAGGGCTAGGGGGGCATGCTTAAAATGTAATGCAGCATGTTGCCAGATCTTAACCCCTGAAAAAAGACTATATGCTGCCAAGACTACTGAAGAGACCATTGCCCTATCAAACATATCCGTCATTGCTGATGTTATTGAGAGGATTAAATGAACCAAATGAAAACTCGGGGGTCATTAAGTTGTGTGTTGATCGAGAAGTAAATTGGGCGTGTCACCGGTTTGATTTAAGAGCCGAAGTGGCTTACAGACATGAAAATTAACCCATTGCAGAGGATTGCTGGAAGTTCTGCTGTCCAGTGGAAGACAGAGGAATAATTCATGTTTTGCTTCAATTTCGATTACTCTTGGGTTTCAACCATATTCAACTTAATCACACCAAAAAACTGTTAAACAACATTGATGGAGGGCATTTGTCCTAAGCAGAAATGGCATGTACCCTGAATATTTGGAGAATCATAACATCATTTATGCTAATCATCCATAATCACTCTCAGTATGCACAAGTTTCATGTTGGTTTCTTAAATAGCACCAGATGTAGGTTTTCAGGACTTTTTGCTACTGCCCCTCATACATAGAATGGAAACTGTAAAATACATAACACACTAATGCTGTATATCAGTGTAACTTTCCTGTATATCAGTGTAACTCTCCTGTATATCAGTGTAACTCTCCTGTATATCAGTGTAACTTTCCTGTATATCAGTGTTTCCCAATCCGGTCCTCAGGGACCCACAGACAGTCCACATTTTTGCAAAAAAATAAAAATGTGGGTTGTGTGGCAGGGAGTTCGGTGGGAGCAAAAATATGGATCAGCTGTGGGTCCCTGAGGATTAGATTGTGAAACACTGCGGTATATGAATTAGATTTATTTTATATTTGTATTGCATCCAGCTTATCCGACCACTTATCCAGTGTAGGGTCATGAGGGAGCTAGTGCCCGTATAACGCAGTATATGGAGTAAGGCAGGAGACTCCCTGAAGGGGATTCCACGCTCAAGAGCACACGCCCACTATGGGCCATTTAAAGATGGCCGTTCGACTAACTGCATGCCTTTGGATTATAAGAGGAAACCCAACTGGCATGTGAAGAACATGCAAACTCCACACATCCATAGTGGAGGTGGGATTGAACCCCACAAGCCTGGAGGTGTTAGACAAAAGTGATACCCACTTAGTGACGGAGCTGCCCTATGTACGTCACCACCGTGTCACATTACTCAGCTAGTTTTAGCTGCGTGTCTGTCAAGATTCCTGCTTTTGTCCTTAAGAATCAGGTCAACAAGGGGGTTGACCTCCATCAAAGGCAGTGACGACAGATTCGTGAAACACCTACAATGAGTTTAGCTTTTCCTTCTCAGGCATCTGAAATCATCTTGTAGAACTGAATTTAAAAATAAGTCTTTTTTTTTTTTACTTTATAAATATGCATAAATATCTCTGCCGACAGCAGAGAACTATTCATCTCTTCAGGTGTTTAAGCTTGTCTGCCTGACAATGACACGTTACAGTCTAATTAAAAGTTTGGAATAATCACGTAATGCAAACTGAAAACTTGAACCTAAAAGCCATTGTTCTGTGCTTAAACGTTCACTGTTTCCGAAATTGTGCCAACTACAATTAGTAAATGACCTGGTGTTTTATTTTATCAAGAATTTTTTTTGAGAAAATATAGAAGATGGTAGCCAGAGCTTTTAATGTCTTTATCAACAAATTTTATTACAGCACACACAGCCAAAAATGTTGCATTCAATCATTTAGACCTTCACTTCATTGTCTCTAAATATTATCATTGGCAGATGACATTGGATACAGGCAGCTTTACATCGATCAGTGCAGCCAGACTGATGACTTCATTTTGGACGCTGTACTTACTGACCTTTTTGGCAGGTATTTCCCTTACACCTCTTAATCCTCTTTCCCCCTTCAGAAAAAAAGACACAATCTTGTCTTTTTTATGATTTGAAGTGTAAAGCTTATTTTGTTGACCAGTAATTTAATTTTCTCTCCATAACTGTAATACTGATTTTTTTTTCCTGTTTGGTGTTTTTCCCATGTAAGAGTAAAAAGGTCTGATATTGGGACAAATCACTCTGCAGATTTCAGAAGTATTGGGACAGACTGATTCATATTGTTCTTTGTGTGTGTGTGTGTGTGTGTGTATATATATATATATATATATATATATATATATAAAAAGCCATAACAGGCATTGAGAACCAATGCGTGACCAACATTATTACTGTCTCACGCTATGCTCTCGATACCTGTCCCCAGCTGTGCTCTTGTGCTTAATAAGACTGTGGTCTTCCTCAGTTGCACCTCTAATAGCGCAAATGGTCTGCCTTGGTCTTTCCCACATCCGGGCAGCCATAAATAATATTGTAATGATGGAGAGTAGGTTCCAGTCACAGAAGAATCCATCACTGTTTAATGGCAAAAATACCAAAACCATAATCTTAATAAGCCGAAGAATAGGGTAAGGGGCTGAGAACACACTGAAGCGAAGTCCAAGTCACCATACAAGACAAGGGTTAGGGTTAGGCAAAGGGTCAATAACAGACTGGGGCAGCCCAGATCGAAGTGGTCGTCATGCAGTGAATCGTAAACAGGAGTAAATGGTACACAGTAATCACAGGGATGAACGCTCAGCACGGAGTAAACTCACAATAGCACAGGATAGGAAGCGCGTGAGAGGATCGGGCAGCATCGCTGGTCTGGATCCCGCATCCAGAACTGGCCTGGTTAGGGAGCGTGACAGGTATCGTCCGTACTAACTATTTAATCCTAAAGAATCACAATGAGCTTTTTACTAATACAGATAACCAATATGTCTTTATGTAAAATCACTGTTATTGACACTAATAGCAGGCTGACCTCTCAGCCACTTGCCAAGTTCGTACTAAAGAAAAGATCGATCTGCTGGCCAGATTTAAAATTATAAATTTGTTGCAGGGACCCTGAAATCTCCTCTAAGTAATGTCTCATTCATTATTTTACAGGATCGTCTCGGATTGTAAAATGAAATGTCCCTCACTGAATCAATACACGGGTATGATTTCCCGTATCTTGCAAAACTTTTGCATTTTCACGTTTATTTAATATTTATTATAATTGCACTGTGTCCAATGAAAGTACAAAGGGTAGAATCGTATAGGCCTAGCAGACCATAAAAATGTCTGCTGAGCCAGGAGGGTGGTGTGCTGGCAGATCGATCATCCCATTTCCCTAGTGTTCGGGCCCCTCCCCTTCCTCCCCCCAGAAACGGGCCTGCCTGGTTGTAGTTTATGTCCTGCTACCTATAATATAAACATTTAAATTACCAGGTAAGAAATCAATATTTTGACATTAGAATCCAGTTTCAAAATGAAAACATTTGGATCAAAAGAACCAATATTTCAGTATTCAATCTGCACATCCCAAATCCATATACTTCTTCAAGCATGAATACCAGCAAGGTCTTCCAGCAAGCGGGTTTGGGTTTAAACCACCAAAACTCCAACACAGTGGAAAGTTAAATTTATGTACAAAATTCAGTCTTCCAGATACAATATACATATATATTCCAGAATATTTCATCAATAGCAAGCAACTCCCCTTGGATTTCCAGATTTCTTTACAGGTGAATTTTAATTAATGTTTGTGTATTAATGTTCACATATGCACTTCATAGTCAATAGCTGTTGTTCACTTATAGTCACTGGTGATGAATGGACACTCACCATCCATTCAGAGTCTCCTATAGTCTAATGCTTAAAGTCCACTTTATTAGACAAGTTTATGTCATTTATGTTCACTAGTATAATTCCATTAATTCTACCCTTTATACTTTGAATGGAAACAGTGCGATTATTAATAGTAACGCAAAAGTATCACAAGTTCTTACAAAATGACTAATTATTTTTTCCTTCCATAATTTTTTTAAACTAAAAAATACAAATGCCTAAATTAATGAAGAGTTGCGACTACTGACAGTGTAGCCAGCATCTTAGGTTGTGTGAGGGAAAGGGGGATGGATATTATTATTGATCCCGATATTTTTAAATGAACATAATGCATATTATTTTTTTGGATATCACCCAACCCTAGCATATATACACTGATGCTTCCCCAGACTCCAACATCCCTAGATGCAGTACACTTTCTTTATGGAAGGAAATCGCAGCACTCAGAAGAGACCTCCAGAAGTCCACGCCAAGAACGAAAAGTGATAAGGCAACATACTGCCAATCCATTAGTATTCTTGAAAGTATTCCTCAATGTAATATTTAGGAACTCCTAAGTCTCGTTTGTCTGGAACGAGGGCCGGTCCATATCCAGATTTGTAAAACAGCAATATCTTAATTTACTTATCTGTCTGTGGCTGCCTTTGTGAAACATTTTGACTCCTCTCTAAATATAAAAACCCTCCTCTTAGGAGATAACTTGCAGCTGTAGACTGGTTTTCTGCACTTTTATTCTGTTTACTATCAGACTCACTAAGACTCTTGAAGCAAATACTGAATACATAAACATTCCCAGTCCCTGAAATACTAAACATTATCATGTAAATATAAGAACTGTGGAACAAAATCTCATATCCAATCAGTGGTGAATAGTTCAGGTCCATAAAGGAAAAATCCAGACCAAGGTTCTGTTTCAATACCAACCAGTTGGGAATAAAGAGTCACTATACATGAGTATTCATCCATCCATCCGTCCATTATCTATACCCGCTTATTCTACTGGGTCGCAGGGGGTCCGGAGCCTACCCAGAAGCAATGGGCACGAGGCAGGGAACAACCCTGGATGGGGGGCCAGCCCATCGCAGGGCACACCCACACACCCATGAGTATTCAACTGTTGGTTAAAACAAAATCTTGGGGCCGGTTGCACAAAACACCTTAAGTCCGAGTTAAGGTCTCCTTAAAATAAAGTCAGTTGCACAAAACCCCCTTAAGTCTCCTTCTTAAGGTTTCCTTAACATTTTCTCTTAAGTATTTAAGTTTTTCTCCTTATCTTGGTCTTATACTTAAGGAATCCCTTAACGGTTACACAAAATACCTTAGCAACCAAACTAAAAAAAAAGATAAAAAATGAAGGTACCTCTAATCTTACCTTAACTGCAACATGGCTGAGTTTCTGATCACTCCACAATCCGAAGCTCTGCTCTCCCAGCTGTGTTGCTCTGCGGTTTTATGCTACGGGCTCGATCGTTCCGGGCTGTAATAGGCGATGTATCTTATGTCCACAAGTAAACGGTGTGCTGCGTCATTCACAGAATTTCAAACGCCTTTGCCCGTCTGTTGAACACCGTGGAGAAATTCCCCTCTAAACAAGAAGAGGATGAAATAGCTCTTTAATGTGGCCGGCTTCCCAAGAGTGTGCGGGGTGAGAGATGGGACCCACATCACGATTCAAGCTCGATTTACAATATGAAAATCAATTTATTAACAGAAAAAAATCAATTTTCAATTAATGTCCAGTTAGTTTGCAATCATGAACATAAAATAACCAACGCTGTAGCACAATGTAGACTTCTTGAATTAATTTTCTTTGCAATTTCCTCCCACATTTGTTATTTTCTGTTTTCTGTTATTTGCAGATCAAATTTACTTTTTAGCATGTTCTTTCTTTTATTGTGTTCCTCCAAAACTATAATATTTTCCTCCGCTTCCCAATTTGGCTTTCTTGTCCTCTTTTCTCCCATTTTTTTTTTTTTTTACTTTGTGAGTAACTTTGCGAGGCGATGACGGGTATCACAAGCAGATGCGAGTGGAAGCATATGAACGGTCTCCATGGAAACGGGACAATTTTACTGCTGTAAAACGTCTTTCATTGTTGTAAATCCCTCATACTTAAGGAGAAAACTTGTTCTGTGCTTGTTCTTTGTTTTGTGCAACTGATCCCTGTCTGGATTTTTTCTTTCTGACCCTGAACTATTCACCACTGACTGAATAAGAGTTTCGGTTCAAGAGTTCTCATATTTACATGATCATTTTTAGTATTTCAGGGAGGATTACTATTGTCATCCATTCATTCCTCTCCCAGGATTGTGGAGCCTGGAGCCTACCCCAGGCAACAGGGGGCCCATGGAGCAGCAACCCTGATCCTGAAATGCTGGTATGCAGCAGGTTTTCCATCCTACCTGGTCTCTGATGAAACACACCTGATCTCAGGCAGACAGTAACTCATGTAGGATGAACTCCAGGACCAGGGTAGCCTACCCCTGGCACAGTGATACCAATTAGCCTTGCTGCACGTGTTTGGACTGTGGGTGGAAACTGGAGCACTGAGAGGCATAACAAGGAGAACCAACAACCTCCATGCAAATAGAGGGAAGGGGGTTCAAACCACCAAATATGGAAATATGAAGCGACAGACCCACCCACTCTACCACTGTGCCAGTAGACATAACATGTGTTTATACTGGGTTAAATACTGTAAAATCAAACACATTACAATGTGCTATGGATCTGTGGCCATTTTTACTTTTTTGTTCTCACAGTGAAAAGGAAATGTAACATATACAATATTTATACAATTTTAATGCTAAAAAGCAGCCATAGGCTTTCATTATTTGACTTTCTACAGAATAATTTATTATAACCAGAAACACATCTCTGTTTGCTTATCTCCTTGTTTTTACCTCAAAAACAGGAAGCAATTAAGTCCTATGTGTGATTAATTAACCAGATTAATTTAATTTAATCTACATTTTTAATTTACATGTGTGCATCTGTCATTATCAGCTCATTAGAAAGGAACTGAAAGTGAATTTGTTAAAGCTAAAGGATGCACCAAGGGTGTTTCTGTGTTGATTAAAATTAATCTAAATCCATATTATAAGATTATTGTTGCATTATCCTTTATCGGTACATTCTGAAATGTAAAAAAGCAGAACACACCCATCCATCCATCACCGTAACCGCTCAGTCCCAACAGGGGACGTGGGGGGGGACCGGAGCCTATCCTGGGAACAAGGGGCGCAGGTGGGAACCAACCTTAGGCATTCGCCAACATACCGCGGGGCGGCAGAACACTTCAAACAGGCAATTAGCAGCTAGGAGTCGTGCTAATTTAATGTTTCACTCTTTTGTGTTTAAATAGAGAATTCTCCATTCACTCCACTATACCTTTATTAAATTATCTGTGAAGATACATTTAACTGAAAATTTAGCACTCCGTGTAACTCGATTGTCCAGTTAAAAAAGGATCTGTCATACTAAAATTAACAAAACAAATCTTGCCATATAGAATGGAAGCTGCATTGTATCTCATCATTCAATATTATTTGTTTAATTGCTAAAAGTCAGCCTTCTTTGCTAGCTACGTTAGTTATTTATATGACTGAATAATGAAATTAAATTCTACGCTTTGGGTCTAAATGATTCAAGTTGATGCTAACATCCTGTCCTTACATTGTATGTTAAAAAGGAACACTTGCTTAATATTAATATTAGTATTAATATATTGCATTTTGTAAATCCTCCATGAATTGCAATTTTGAACACCCTAATAAACTGTATAAATGCATAAAAAGTAAGATCAATTTCAAAAATTGCTTCCCGAAGACACCTGCTTTCCGAGGCCCAACAAAGCGGTGATCGGGTGCCGGAAACGTTTCACTTCAGGGCATCCAAGGAAATGACTGTGTACAAATCGCTGAGTTTCCTGCCCAGAATATTCCTCTGATAGATCTGAAGCCAATGAAATTCCACTTCTCCGTTCGTGATTTCTATTTCATAGAATGCTGTGTAGGACTATGGTAATATTACTATGGTGCTTGCAATATTTTGAATATATATATATATATATTTTTTTTTTTTTTGAATATATATATATATATATATATATATAATATACACACACAGAAATTTTATATATAAAT
>JAODUD010000026.1:3327068-3340705 GCA_026784285.1 Stomatorhinus walkeri | reverse complement strand
TTCGCACCGAGGCAGTCAGATAGGAAGATAGCGTGCCTTTGCGCCGAGGCAGCCAGATAGGCAGACAGCGTGCCTTTTCACTGAGGCAGTGAGATAGGAAGATAGTGTGCCTTCTCGCTGAGGCAGTCAGTTAGTGAGTAGCATAACAAATGGCTTCTGGTTAACTGACAGGAAACAGTGAGTAGTTAATAGAGGCACAATGTCACAGTGGGTCTGCATCCATAGTGGGGTACCGCAGTGTTCAATTTTAGGACCACTATTATTTCTAAATTACATTCATGATATTGACAATAATATATACAGTAAACTGGTTAAATTTGCAGACAACACCAAGGTGGGTGTTGTAGTAGATACTGATCTAACAGCAGAGAGGCTACAACGGGATCTGGATTTAATTAGCGACTGGGCTGATACCTGGCAGATGAAATTTAACATTGATAAATGTAAGGTAATCCATGCAGGGAGCAGAAATATAAAGTACAGATATTTTATGGGTTCTACCGAAATAAAGGTAGCTGATTACGAGAAAGATCTCGTGTGTATGTTGATGCTTCCATGTCCCACTCTCACCAGTGTGGGGAAGCAATAAAAAAAGGTCAATAGAATGTTGGGTTATATCTTTAGATGTTTGGAGTTTAAGTCAAGGGAGGTGATGTTACATTTATATAATTCCTTGGTAAGACCCCACCTAGAATATTGTGTGCACGTTTGGTCACCATACCTTAAGAAGGACATTGCTGCCTTGGAAAAGCTTCAACGTAGGGCTACAAGAATGATTCCTGGTCTTAGAGGAATGTCTTATGAGAAGAGGTCAGCTGAGCTGAATCTGTTTAGCCTCAAGCAAAGGAGACTAAGGGGGGACATGATCCAGGTATATAAGATTCTAACAGGTCTGGATGCTGTTCAGCCAAATGGCTATTTCAGTATTAGTTTAAATATTAGAACTCGTAGCCATAAGTGGAAATTAGCAGAACATTTTAAAACAAATTTGAGGAAGCACTTCTTTACACAGTGTGTAGATTGAGAATGGAACAGTCTTCATGCTAGTTTAGCGCAAGCTAAAGCCCTGGGTTCCTTTAAATCAGAGTTAGATAAGATTTAACAATTCTGAGGTATAAGTTAAGTTCTCCCAAAATGAGCTTGATGGGCCAGATGTCCTCCTCTTAAATTTCTTATATTATTATGTTCTGTGTAACTATTCACAGATCAAAAAAACAAATATCTGTTTTAGACAGTGAAACATTATTTCAACGTCATTTCAATCACATTTGCCATTATGTATCTTGACCAGGGTAATATATTCAGCAATGTTTATTTGCGCACATGGCAAATTAGAGAGATCATGTTCGCTTCATTGTTTATGGTAGTTTCAACGCCTTTAAAATCACATTTAAACCCCTCCAAATGTACCTAGTCATGTCACTGATAATGAATGGTTTTGCAGGCATGATGCTGGTGCCATAGTATTTACACACCTCTCTGTCCTTTTCCCCCTAGGTCTTTATAACTATGTTACTCAAAGAGGACCCTTTAACAAATGATACCTTCTACATATTACCCACTTTTAATCCGATAGTGCCACTTGGATCTCTTTGTATCCCAGGCCGGGCCATAAATAAACCCCATAAAATGACCTTGCACGAGTGCTGTCACCCTGATTGCACTGGGTAGATACATGGATCCTGCAGCGGGGGCCATAAAAGTGTCTCCCCTTTGGTGGACCAGATCCAAAATAATATAATGTGATTCTGGGGGGGAATGCAATCAGTGTTGCAATAACCTGCACCGATATACACTCTGTGTGGTCAGCCAATGAAACATGCAAGACCCTCATCTTTGTCTTATCCATATTTAATTGACAGTAAATATTTTCTATAGTCTATGTCTGTATTATTACCAGCCTTTTATGCTTTTAGAAAGGGCATAAAACATTGGGGGCATTTTGCACAGATACATGATTGATGATTGTGATCTAATCTAGCGGAAACTGCAAAGGTGGCAAACAACAATGGTCTCTCTTTACGTGACAGACAGTCAGAGGGAGTGAGGGTGACTCAGCCTGGTTGTGAATAATTAAATGGGCAAAATGAATCACACTCCAGAGACCGTAGTGAAGACCCGAAGGTTTTTGCATTGCGAGAATTAGTAATGCAAGTGCTGTGGGTACTGTGACATCATACCTTTGTTCCCCCCACTCATCCAACAAGCTAACCAATAAAAAGATCTGAGCGAAAACATGGAATTATTTAATATGTGGCTGACTGGATGCACCATGCATGTTCTGGGAAATCCATAAATCCTTTGATGGATAATGTGTGACACATCAACAGTGCTCACAGTATCAGGGACTTCTAACATGCTGGGGGTAAAGAAGGGACCCCAGAATCCAAATATTTGAAGCCACAAACTCAAATTGAGTAATTAACTGCAGAAGAATCACTATCCTGGTCTAACACAAACATCTTCTCAGTGAGGTGGGGCTAATGACTCCACCACCGGCATTCTCATTAACACTCATTCCTACCAGATCTGCAGTTAATTGCCTAATAAAAGTAAGAACATTGCACATGTTAATTGATAAACAGACAGCAGTGCCAATATTCTCTTATGTTTCCCTCCATTCTTCTCTTTCATTCCTCCACTCCATTGCCTATTTGTATTCAACACAGCCTACCTGAAATCCTTTATTTTTTTTCCCCCCTAAAATGTGCCCATTACATTTCCTAGACAGGAATATAGAATGTGGAATAATTGTGAAGACTCAATCTACTCCTTTGAGTATATTAGCCAGCATGTGGTCTACAAAGCCAGCATGTGGTCTACAAAGCCTGGGATAGCAAAGATCATCATTGAATTTACTAGTGCTTTTGTCTATAAAAGAGTATTGTTAATCAGCAGCCTCTTTGATTAAACCTTGATGTTTTCACCCATAGTAACAGCAGAAGGAACCCCCCCCTAAGACCATAAGCACATGTCTGTTGTACATACATTATCATGAAGAATTTTTTAGGGATGGTGACCAGCGAGTGCTGCATTCTGTGCTGTTTGCAAATGCAGACGGTTGAATATCAAGGTTGGGGTGCGTTTGCATTTCCTAATTGACAGGTTAGTTTACACAGGGAACACGAATGAAGGCCCAACAGCTAACCTGGTTAACATTTTTCATTTTTACTCGGAGTTGAAGTTGTTTAGTTTGTTAACAATATTCCCGGAAGCAGAAGAATATTTTTAGAACGAGGTGGTCGTGTAGCCAGATACACATTCAAAGCTAGGTATTTTTATAACAATACTACTCACAGATTTCATGCTATACATTTGATAAACGACTGTGTCATGTTTTGGGGGATCTTTACTTAATGATTTAAGAAGTGGGTGTGAAGTATTACGCCCACAGTTAATTTACACGGCCCTAGGCAAAAACAACACTGAAGCCTATATTTGGATTCGGACCTACAACCGAACCATTAAAACTGCTTCTTCTCTCGTTCATACGCTTCAGTATGTGAAAGCAATCAATCCGTGAAAAACCAATGAACCAGTTTCCTTAGAAACATGGCTGGTCCTTGCTATCGATCACTGCTAGCCAATGAATGCCTCACTTCTGTCATTTTTTAAAGGAAATCAGTGGCGTTCAAGGCTCCAGGTCATTCCAATCGTGCTTAATGGACTGAAACCCTGAATGGATGGTCAACATCTTGCATCCCTGAGCATCTTTAGTCGTTTTTCACAAATGCATGTTCCACATATAGTATTATTGGAATAACTTGCTACAGAAACAACTGCCAAAAAACAGTTCTGACAAAAAAAAAAGTAAACTTACAAACCCATGGTAATCCTCATATTTTTCACACAAGAGCAGAATTAGCATCCAGTTTAACAGAATCAACTATCTCAGCCATGCTGATAACAAACAAGACCTTAGTTTTTCTACACATATAACTCAGTAAAGTGCTTAATTAATTTATTTGTTATAAATTTCTTAAAAACCAGTTACTTTTGTACTTTTTTGCAGCTCTTCTAACTCTGGTGGCACCAGCTGTAGTTAGACGATTTAGAAATTCTTGGTTTTACAGCCTTAGAATACTAATACAGTGTTAACTCGAAATGTCTGTCAAGACTGTCCGAGATCAAAGCATGTTTCATACTGCAGTCTCCAACAGCTGCTTAAAATAAGCATAGTACCTAGAGCAAATGTATACAGACATACAGAGAGACATTCTGAGAGAAACACAGAGAGGAACAGGTATACCTCCAATGGTGTAACACTTTCAAAAATGGTACGGTTTCTGACTAGTTGAAAGAGACGCTTCTACCTGATAGAAAAAAAGCCAGTTCTTTAAACATTAAGGGGAGCAGGGAAGTCACTGACTAGGCCTTATTAAGCTATATTGATTGGATAATGATGAAAGGGTGTCTTGGAAAGATCTCAGCTCTGAATGTGATCCAATCCTGCCTTTGGATACTGCATAGTGGCTCTCACCAGTCTGAGACCCTCATTACTATCAGTAGACTACAAACTCTCTTTTGTAGATTTACAAGAGCGCTACCTTACATTTAAACAAGGCAGCTCTTCAGGTATTCAGAGGAACACCACAAAGAATTACAGCAACTAACAGCACTACTACATCTTGAAAGAATTTGTGTCATTACTGGATTTCAGGGTGCATTACATTATATGAACAAACATGAGACAGTGGTGCTTCCTGCCAAGACTGTTACTAGATTAGATGCCAAATAATCTCATTTATTATAGAGCTAATTCATTTTTAAACACGTCAATGCTCTCCGGAGACCCCCAGCCTACTGTAATTCCAACGTGGAGCGTGATGCTCCACACCAAGTCAAGCGGACATGACACGGGAGAAGCTGTTCGCCGCTGTGTCCCTTTAAAGAAACACCTTGGCAAATGTAAATGAGAAGGTCACCGTTCTCCATGAAACCTTGTTCTTCACGCTCTTTCCTCCTATGAAAAAATTCTGCATGATATGAATCCCTAAGATATTCATCCGAATGCCTGACCAGGAACATAGGTGCTCTTTTCACATACGTTTCAGTCTGACTATATCAGAAAGTCTTGTTCTTAGGCCGGGCTTGAGATTTACAGCTCGGGGAAAAAAAATCTCTGCTAACTCACTCCAGCTTTACCTGTCGGCCACCTATTACTTATTTTTCTGACACGGTCTCTAAATTTTGTTTTTACTGCAGGCAGGATATCCTGGATAATGAAAGTAATCACCAAACCCGATAATGATATTTTGGAGCGGGAGCGGCAGAAGGCCGGGCTCGTGGCCAGAGGTTTGTAAACCTGCCGTAAGCAAAGGAATGCCAGGTTACTTCACGGGGATGAGCTTTCAAGAAAGGCAATAAAATTCCATTACGGCCACCTCCCCCTTCTCCTTCTGAGGCTTGGACATCATCTGTAAGCCTTAATAAAGTCAGCATGCAGACCCAGCAGAAACAAGCGGTCTGCGCAAGCCTGGGTTTGGGTGTGTGGGAGTGCAGTCAGACTCAAGAAAGGCCAAGAGAAACGTCTCGCGCATCTGTCGAGTACCGTCGCGTACAGCCATCCGTGGTCACCATCTGGGCTCTGGCCTTTGTACGGCCAGCCTCTCGTAGCTACTTCCTGTCAGAAGAGGTCCATTCTTAGGGCACACTTCTCAACAGGCCTAGTTAATTGCTAAGACTCTCCTCGCTGGCTCAAGGTGTGAACGCCCTCAGAATTGACAATTGGTTGAATCTAGGCACAATAGGCTGTGGCAGGTGGTTCTGTCAGGCCTGGTACAAGGAACGAAACATATCAGTGTTTTTTACAAGGACAAATTCAGCCTACAGTGTAAGTGCAGCGCTGCTAAAATCTTTCCTCCCCATTTTCGAGACAGAAGAAGCAATTATAACACAATTACTGGATGTGGATCGCATATTCAGAAAAATGAGAGCTGAGCAGACATCCTTTTTGTCCTGGGAAAACTGACGTGGAGAAGTGCACTAGGATGTTAGCCATACAAGTCAACACCATAGGGAAGTCTGAGGTGGGGGGCATATTGAGATTTCAACCAATCAGCAGATCAATAGTGCTATACTGATACATTATTCATAAGGAGTTAATTTAAGTTGAGTTGTGCAAGGAATAAAAACACTGTTTGCATACCCACAATCCTCTTCTGCATGTCTGCTCCAGGTGTGATCTCAGACTAATATAATTTCTGACTGTGCAAATATTAACTTCAAATGCAATCTACATATGTCTGATGGAAACTTATCGGTCTATATACAGTCAAGGTACAAGATGCCCTTAGGTAAATCGTGGGGGATATTCATCGATGTATAATAAGTGTGGAAATGTATTCCATCTGAAAAGTCCCACCTGAGTACATGACATTCCTGTGAGGTACAAAAAGGATCACACTCAGAAAAATGATGTGTAAATCAAATACCTGAAGCTACAATAGATTTAGCCTAAGCGAGATTATGTTATGAAGCAAAAACCAGCCAGGCGACCAGAGAAACATCTGCAGAAATTTCTCATTTGTATCAGGTGAGGAAGTGTCTTATTGAGGTCAAAGTCAGTTAATCTGAGTCTCAGCCACAACACGGGCATAATAAGCATGACTTATTAAGGGTGAAAACGCAGAAAGACATAAAAGTACGAAAGGAAGGCAGGAAAGCTGCACAGGGAGATGCCATTTAGAATTGACGCCTCCTGAAGGAAAGGCTGCTGACAAAATTTTGTCCAAGTGGAGGAATATGTTCATTAAATGTGAAAAGCTAATCAGCACCGCCTTGCTGCCGCCATGTCTGTGTACAGAACTTAATATAGCAACACAAATGACTTGAGGACAATCATGCCATACTCATCATTCGTGAGGATGATGCAAATAAATAAATAAATTTCTTATTTATCTTCTAGCAATGCATCACTTGCCAGGCTGTTTTTTAAGACTCGTTGCTTTTGCGGAAAGTGCTAATTGGCAACCGGTTTTTAGTTTCTGCTGTGACAGTAAACGAATTTGAAATAAAGATAAATAGCTCAAGAGTGAATTAGCTTTTCACCGTTGTATACTCACCCATCGCAGTATTTTCACAGGTAAATATGGCACCAATCTGAATTATTTTCCCCCCTATTGGCAAACTTGGGCCATCTGCTCGTTGGGTCTACTGAATGACTGCGAAGAATCCGCCTCTCGCGGCTGGTGTTCGGGTGTGCTTGCGGGACCCAGCGAAAGCTGTTTAGCATTCGACTTTAAAGCCTCGACACTTCTGAAGGCATCACTGTCACGCCGGCACCCCAGTCCTGCTCCCGCTTGTCAACACTACTTAAACACTACTTGCTACAGAGATAAGTAGCCGTCGCAAGTTGCCCTGGGAATAAAATTGCTGCGGTTTGGCACTTCCTGTTTTTTTTTTTTTTTTCTGTCTCTTCGGAACTACTGGTGTGGCTATGGTACACGTGTCATACCGGGGCTTTGGATGAACTCAACCAGGACATCGATTACATCGAAAGTGGCCGCATTATCTTTCGAAAAGTAATCTGCTGTGTAACATGTCTGAAGAGCTCTGCCTAATCCTCCAGCAAGTCACCCAGTTTGTTGCCAGATTATTAGCTCTTATGCTGCCCTTCAACATAACAAATTCCTCAAAGAGATTCTTTCTGCTCTGGAAACATCGTGGATTCACAATAATAATAATATAGTTTTCCATTTAATCAATAAATAGTACATGCAAGAGGCAGCAGAAGAAAAAATAAGGAATCAGCCAGCCTTGATGTCATTGTTTCCTAGCCGCAGAAGCACGTGCTTAGCTGCCAACTCGACCTGACCGCTCGGCTTGCACACCTCCCCTGCAGGCTGTGCGAGGTGCAGATGACACGCAACCCAAGGCAGGGTGTGGGCATAATGCTGGCAGGCCCACAGCCCTCGCACTACGCCGGTCTCTCTGAAGGGCCTCGTCATGCTCCCGGCAGCCCCGTAAGCCAAGGTCACGGACGGCTGAGGTGGGTATAAATCGACAATTAACGCTGATGCAGGTAAAAGAGAAATATGTGTCAGGTGTGTGTCATTGCTGGTTAAGAAGCCTTCTCACCTTGGTACATCTGGTCCAGCATCACTGCCATGGGAATAAATCCCCTGACCCCATGTAATGAAACCGAAAATGCATATGGACCTTGTCCCACATGATGTACGCCTGTGGTCCACCTACGCCTGAAACAGGGATGTGGGGCATGAGATGTCTGGAGATGTCATCAACTATAAGGGTCCCAAGCTGATCATCTGGTGCTTTACATAAAACCCACGGGAAGCTAAACTGAAGCTAGGGGGAGAAGGTCAGCCGCTCTTAGTCACTGTCATGGACGTCCTTCACCGGCCATAGCTAATGGAAGGGGACAACCTAAGTCGAACGCGGAGGGGGTATGCGGGTGATCCAGCACTATGCACTTACAACTCACAGGAAAAGGACTGTATCCATGTGCCAAAACGAGGCTGAATATATTTCTTTGTCTATGCTGAAGTCAGGTCTAACCCAGGGTGCCAACCCTTCCTTCCAAAGTGGATTGTGAAAAGGGGAGGCAGGTGTGTGAGATGAGAGGCAAATTCTAATATACTTCTTCGTGGCGGCTGGTTAGGATCGAGGCGTCTTCATGCAGGGGGATTGATGAGGCCGCCCACGGAGGAGGTGCTGAGCGCCAACAAAGGAGACTTCAGTTTTCGCCGGCGGAATGAATTTGAATGGCTCAGAAGTCGAACGTCTGAACTAGCCATGAAAAAGACCCTTGAGGAGTGCCATGACTTTTTGTCGAGATTTCAGCAAGCAACAGGAGAGAGGGAGAGATACAAGACAAACTGTGTTCCCATGCATGGTTTCAGGCAAAAGAAACACTGGAATTAAATTTCAGATTATTATAAAGTCTCTTTAAGCAAAAATTCTAAAATTAGTAGGGCTTCTAGAAATATATTATGTCGCTGTTAGTTCCTCATAAATACATAATTAAATTGATATAACATCCTGATTTTATTAATAAAACATTCTATTCATAGCTTGTAGCTATACTTCACTACAGTAAAAATAAAAATAAATGTTGTGCTCATTTTGTGTATTGTTTATTGAAAATGTAAAATTTGTCCCTATAGCCTATTTTCAGTTTTGTTTTTTTTCAATGCTGCATGGCATCATTTCTACTTAAAGCAAACCATTTAACAGAAACAAAATAACCTTGTTAAAAATGTCACCTTTGTGTCCATGTCATTTATTTCCATTTACAACCGCCATGTTTAAGGCTGCCTGGAAGGAAAGGCCTCTTCACTGACCCCTCTGTGGGATTTGCTGGCCATCCTTCAGAAACTCTGAGACACAGGCTTTATCTCATGCAACAGAGCTGCTTCAAAACCATCCAGGGAACTACAGAGATCCCTATAGGCCTATAGACATTCTTAAAGACCTAGAGAGATTTCTAGATGCTTAGAGATATTCCTACACACCTAGAAATATTCTTTTAGACCTAGAAAAATTTCTACAAACCTAGATATTCTTATAGACCTAGATATTCCTACATATCTGTAGATATTCTTACAGATCTAGATATATAATCACAAAACTAGAAAGATTCACTCAAAGCTATAGATATTGCTACAGACCTAAAGAGATCTCTACAACCATAAATATGTTTTAAATCTTAAAATGAACAACAAAAAACCTTATTTTTGCAATTTACCTGTAAAATCACATAGATCGGCTGGAGACGGATATTGTGCTTACATAAGAAAAATACTACAGGGACAGCATCAGTTCTTTCCAGGTGAAGACAAATGATTTCCTGTACAGGGCAATGTCAAAGATGTCCTTTACGACAAAAAATCACTATCTTGATCCATCCAAACCACAGAAAAATGTATATATGGTGTGCAGCACAATTCGGCGATTTATCAGCTTCTGGCATTTCATTCCATAATAATGCACTGTCTAAGGTGCAAGATAAAAAGGTCTCATCATTACGACTTCTCGTGGTTATTTATTATGTCAAAATGAACTTCTTACAAATGAATGCATGCTATATATAGTGAGCAAGCAAGATTTACAGATATGACCAGAATATAAATGAGCCTTGGATTCTGAATTTCAAAATGAACTGGCTACAGAAATGGTTTACAGCTACAGGCCAACTGGAAAAAAAACTGACATCATTTTTAGTCATTTTTAATCTTGTTTAATATACCACAAATCATCTTCTCACTTTAAAGAAACTACATTATAGCCACAAATTTCTGTTAGCTACAACTAGACTCAAGACCATATAATGCCACTGTGATCCTATAGGTCTGCAAGCATGATGGTATATTTATATCCATGAAAATTAAGATAAGAAAAGATCAATGACAGAAAAAATGACTACACAGATCCATTTGCACAGAGAAGCGGCCCAATACTAACCGTAAAATGATTATTCATTGTACACAACACAATACAAGTCAATTTCTTGACAAGTACGATTAACACAGCTGAGCAGGGAACAGAAATATAGTATAAAACCACAAAAACTGAACAAAACCATGCCGAGCTTCACATTCTAAACATTACATGATACAATATCAACATCTACAGATTTTTTTTCATTTAAAAATATTACAAATAGCAAAGAATCTATTAGTCTGGTTTTCCATTCAGAGATGATAATGGGGATTGGATGAGCTTTTGAGAATCATCTTTGGTTTTTAAAGTCTGTATATTGCAGCTCCTTTAGGTAAAAGATGTAGCCACTTCACAGTTTCACATATAACAATCCTCAATGTATAACATTTACTAAAAACGTGCTCATTTGTAATCCAAAATCAGCAGTCAAAACATGAGCCACACTTCATAGGGTAGACAAAGGTAACGCAGAAGGAAAAATGCAGAGATTGACTTGAAGATTAAGAGGCCTAATATACCCAACCAGGCAAACAAGTTGATTAGCTGCAGATGTGGTAATAATCTGTAGGAGGAGGATCCTGGTCAAACTGGGTGTGGCTAATTCAAACTTGACTAGAAATACCTGTAAATTAAAGTAAATTAAATATAACTGCAATGTTAAGCTTTATTACCATCAGAATTAAAGTGATCATGTATATCTATGTTATATGCTTTCATGTTGCAACCTTCAAAGGAACAAGTCCTGTAATTGATTCACGATGAATGATTAAAGAGATCGTGGTTTGATTAAAAAACCTCATCTGTTTGCTACCCACCACATCACGTGATGAGGAAACGCAAATCAGAATGACGTCGTCTGGAACAAAAAAAAAAAACAGGCCGGTTAATCCAGCTCCGTGCACGCAAATGCTACAAATCAGCCATCATCATTAATAACATAGAGTCAAATGCTTCCAATCAGCTATGTAAAATGAAATGTAATTAACCAATATGCCCTGTAGCATGTGAACAGAATACATATTTTACAGATTCCTGACTACTTCATGAATGGGAATATGAATCCCAGATATTTCCATTCAGTGCCTCATGTGTCAAGATAATGCAGGCAAAGGTGCGTAATTATTGATAAGTCAAGATTTTTCTATACGGTCCTGTCACAAAAAAAAAATAAATGAAGAGAAAAAAAAGGAAAAGCGTGTAAGCGGACTAAAGCTGGGACTTTCTGACTCAATCGTAGCACCTTTGAGAAAGGGTGTGCTCCTTTCAATTAATGTGTTTGTGTTGAACACTTGATTGGAGCATCACAAGATAATGCTAGGAAGCAGAACATCAACGTAATGAAATATGACATCATGATCAAATGTAGCCTACATTTTTTTTTCTCAATCAAAACATTGTAGCACAAACAGAGATGTGTTTTACAGACAGGCCGACCGGACCATGTTGAGTACACTAGTGATTAGACCAAGCAGCCCAGAACATAGGCCTGCAGGACCGAAATGAAGGCCCACCGAAGAAAGCAGACGACCTGCTTGTTTAATGAATTTCCAGCGACACATGATAGCTGTAAAGTAACAGATAGTGTGAATTATGAGATTAATGTCATGATGCAATATAATCAAACTTAAGGGAAAATCGAATAAAATATAAAAAAGGTCAATGGGACAATTGACGGAAAAAAATGATGGAGCAGAATGTTACTCCTGATCAAACTCACAGTTAAGCAATTAAACTGTCGATGATGTTAATTAGACCAGATGTTAGCCCATGCAAGGGACTTCTGCTCATAAACGAATATTACAAGTAAAGCTTTTTGAAAACCATTAAAGAAATTAATATGGATGAAACTTCAGGTGCACACTTTATATTGATAAGAATATCATTACTTCAATGCTTAAAGGGTAGCTATACCGAAGATGGTTTGTAGTTCATTTTCATATGGTTATGATATACCTAATTTTGCTGAATACTTCACTCAATGGTACAACAAAAAAGTCCATCCTGGAGTTAAGTAGGTGGATCCTAGGTACAAGACTGTGTGCAGTATCTACTGAAACAAGTACTCTCCATTCCATTCCTACAGACCAACAATACTCACTTAATCAGAAACAGGGATACAGAATTTCCATCCATCCATCCATTTTCTGTAACCATTTGTGCTATTCAGGGGAATAGCCTGTCCCAGAGGCTAAGGGTGCAAGGCAGGGAACAACCCAGGATGGGGCACCACCCCATCACAGGGCACTATCACTCACCATTCAACGGCATATCATTCACACTTATGGAAAGTTTAACTCCAGAATGTTTCTGGACTATGGGAGGAAACCGGAGTAACCAGATAAAATCCCATGATTTTTATGCACACAGCGAGAACATACAAACTCCACACACATGGAACCTGGGAGGACACTTAACCCAGATCCCAGAGGTGTGATACACCCTTTATTACTCTAATTAGTATAATATATCACCTAGCTCAGTAATCAAAACACTACCTGCATATCAGTGAATATAGGTCTACTTTGGATAAAACACTTTAAGCAGATGTTTCACAGACATGACTGGAATTTCTGAAATATCCGTTTTGTGCCACTGAACGTACCCTACAATGAGCTGGCATCTCACCCAGGGTGCCCACTTACCTTGTGCTCTAAGCTGCCAGGGATAGGCTCTACCAAACCTGCGTGACCCAGAGATGGACAACATGCCGGATGAATATATAGAACCCCGTGCTGACATTAAAACCATTTTACATCAAACTCAACATCAAGATGGCAGACAACGCCTTGCCAAATACTGTAATATCTCCTGATATGAGGGGATGCATCAGAAATCGCCTTTTTATTACAGCCATAATTCTGGAAAGATGACTGTATCCATTGAGAAACCACTATCATTTTCCTACTCAGATAGCTTCTATCACCACCGTGCTGTCTTAAATGCAGGCTACCATACTGTTGCTGTAATTTATGCAAACAACATATCAAAAGCCTACGATATATTAAGCACGATTAGACAACTGCACATGATTTTATGCATTATTAGTTTGTTTACTTAATTTGGATATGATGCCTGTTAAAGGTAAAGTACTTTACATTAACCACAGAGTAAACTGCACAGATGCGGTTGAGCTAATCCGAGCATCTCATGCTGGTGTTGCTTAATATTTTTCACAGAAAAATCTAAGTATTAACAACAGACAATAAGACATGCCTGCGCGCACACACACACACACA
>JAODUD010000026.1:3312715-3324029 GCA_026784285.1 Stomatorhinus walkeri | reverse complement strand
CCACCAAACCACCCCACCCCCATGCTTCGGCGAGGATGTGAAGGAGGTGCTGAATTTTGTGAACGCGAGTATTTTTCCCCCGACACGGGATATATATATATATATTTTTTATTTTATTTTATTTTTATTTTTCTTTAAAGGATGGACTGGCTGAGTGAGGATCGGTCACGTTGCGCAATACGTGCCGTGCGGGAGCGCAGGAGCCGCAGCCAGCCGACGACGTCAAGGGGCGCGTGTGACTCGGCGCATCTCATCTGTATTGGAGGCAGTGAGCATACATGTGAATGTGATGCTCCTGCAGGGAGAGAGCTGGCAAAAGTGACTAATGTTTCGAGTAACAGTTAAGATCACAAACTAGATAAATGGGTGGAAAAAGAAACAGGTTTCGCCATTTAAATTTCCAATTCATTCTAGTGGAATCCTCGTTTCGCGATCAATGAGTCCGAGAAGCATTTGAATCATTAATATATGCGATTCACGAATCCTATTCACATACCTTCTACACCCTCGCAGTTAACAAACACTGATATTTATTTATTAGTAAATGTGCAATGCGCGCAACCTCAACAGATGCACGAACGTGTCCTGTACATATTCACGAAATAATGAATATGTCCGGCTTTGGGGCCGTATCCAGGATACTAAAGAGATGCGATCACATGTTGCTTGAATGGGATCCTTGTTTATGCATTTCCTGGCCAGTTATCACGTTTTATTGGGAGGTGCGCGCTATTACTGATACAGGGAACGGAAAAGTAGTGAAACCTCCATCAACAGCAGCTAAAAAATCTTCCTGCGGTGCTTTTGCTTCCGGGATTGAGAAAATCAGGTTGGTAGGTGGTCCGAACTAGTAATCATCATACTGGCGTTCAGTGATTTGTGTAAAAAGATATAATAATAATAATGAAAATAATATTAATTAATAAATACATAACATTTCTAATTTAAATTGTACTAAATTCGAAAACCGTATGAGTATGGGTTTAAGTTCAGCAAAGCAAGACATACTGTTTTTAACATCAGTGATTAGATTAAGAATGCACTTGAAGCCATTTTACATGGGTTGTGCTGCAGATTGTTATAAATACTATTGCATTTAACCATGCTCCGTTATACTTTTCTTGGCATCCAAATGATTCGAATCATGTTACGTGTATTTAAATGCATTTACCGAAAATAAAATTAGAGGATGGTGGCAGGTTTTCTTACTGTACCAGTTTCTGTTCGCGTCATGGATTGACCGGGCTGCCTGAATATAATTAGTTTTGTACTGCAGCCTGAAATAAGCGGACTTTTAGCTGACTGGAAATTTACCTTCCAGAAAAACGCACAGAAAAAGAATAAACTGTCACGCTCGACATAAATTTGGTGATAGTGTGATAAATGCAGTAGTTTGCTTCTGAAGGACGCATGCACGATTGCCAGTTGGGCTGGATTCTTGGCCAATAAGGCAATCGCACTGATGATATTTCTTTTACCAAATAAAGTCCATATCTATATAATCACAGAGAAACAATTACATTCTGCACGCTTTCTGGTAACAAACGTGCCTCTCTCGGCCGATCCAAATGGAATTGTCGCTACCTTACCGAATTTCAGCCTGAAGGAATTGTGTATGGGCCGCCCTCTACTGGCAAATAGGTGGTATTAGCACAATTTGTACCGATACGAAAGCAGTACATCTAGGGAGAGGGGCTGACATGACCGCGTTCTAAGTGCGGACTAAATTGGCCACCTGCAAAGGTCTTATTATGCATAACTAAAAATAAAATAAAGTGTTGCTTCAGTTAGATACTAAATACTGCTGATGCCACGGCCGTTAACCTACCAAGGATTATTTAAGCACCCATTTCATGGTACTGTTTTTTACAAAAAACAAAACAAACAAAAAAAAACTAAACCTTTCATTTGAGTACCTGTAATTCTATTTCCACTATCCATCTCCATTAAATCGCACAGGCTTAAGACTAAGTAAAGGAGGGGTTTGTTTTGCAAATGATTGAAGGGACAGGGTCTTGTCAGGATGATTAATCCACAGCCTCAAAATTCAGCTTACGTATACCCAATTTCTAATTATTGACTGTGCTGCATAAATTAAATTTATCGCTTCTGTTACTCCTGCAACAGAATTGTACCTACAGTTGGATTCGATTTCTGTTCTCATTCCAGCTTTAGCGTTTCAGGTGATATTGTTTTCAAGTTTCAGTTACGTGTTATTCCTTGCTATGGAGGACGCGCCCCCCTGTTATGGAAGTAGTCTGCTTTGAGGACATAGCCACAATTCCCCTTGTGTTCTGCTTCAGCAGATCCAAGTTTACAGCAAAGGCAATCTGAACTGTAACTGAATTTTCCTTTTTCTGTTTTTTTGTTTTTGTTATTGCATGCTCCTGAGCGGAGCAGAAGAGAACATGGCACGCTAGCAACATTTTGTGCTGGAGGTGAATCAAAAAGATAAAATTCTGAAAACCTGAGACCAAAGAGCATGTTCCAGCAACCTGCTGTGTCCCAGAAAGCGAGATCAGATGTAAGCAGCGACATTTATCATGATGAAGGTTTGGGAAATTTCAGAAACACATATCTGACGCTGTCTGTCTCGGCCTTTCCCAGGTGGAGAATCCAAGTTGGAGAAATGCCGGTCCGCGTAATCCGTGTGTCCCCGTCTCGAGACAGACACCCTCAGTACCTCAAGGCACACTCTGACGTGTAGCTGAGACGCAGGTCCCACAGGGAGCCATCAGAACACTAAGACTGAGAGCAGGACAGACCATCATAGTTGGGAGGGAGTGTAAAAATATGGTTCTTCTTTCAATAATCCCCCAAGTAACAAACATCCTGTTACATGACTTCTTAGCCAATGCCGAGTCATCATGAAATATCATAATCATAAATTTACAGCATACAAGTAGTGATTGGTCGAGTTGGCTAAGGGTCTGCTTCTGTGAGTGGACGGTTGCTGGTTCCGGTCCCAGGCTCCGTGGGACAGTTGCGTGTCTGCGAGCCCTTGAGGAAGGCCCTTCACTGCAAGCTCCAGCGGTGCTGAACACTGGCTACCCCTCTGCTGTGACCCCCGAGATTGCTCTCGACTGTATATGCAGCTCATGGAAAGCAAGACAGGGTAAGACAAAGTATAAGCCCTATGAAGAGGTGAAGGCACCTCATCTGTAGATATTCAGTACATGCATGCACTGTTTTGTGAAGGTATGTAACTGTCTACGTTTGGAAGTCTGGAAAAAGCTAAATAGAACCAGTAGAAATGGACTTCCCCAGACGATAACTACTAAGCAATGCTATCCTGTATTTATTTTCTCTCACATTGATGCTTGTGAGGATTTGAAATCATTTTAATGAGCATTTCCAGTGAAGTGCTTCCTTCACTGTATACTGCTGCTTGCATAATGTACTCTACAATTGTCAAGTTTCAGCGTTGTTCATTCTGCTGCTGATGTGGAAAATGATTTGCTGGCCTTACAGGGTAAAAACTAATCACTGAAGTGAACTCTTTGACCTTTGATCAGTTTTAGTTCAGCTCAGTGTGCTTGAGTACTTTCCCCAAATACAAAGACAAAAAGTGGAATCATGAAACGTCAGAGCTGCAACCTGCCATCTCGTGAAGACACATCACCACATCACATAGAGAGAAGACACATCACCACATCACATAGAGAGAAGACACACTAGGTAGCCGATTGCCACTATGAAAAAGGATAAAATTCAAAGTCTCAAGATCTTTCAGTCTTAGAGTATGCAATGTTTAAGGAAAAGATTATTTAGGAACTGAACGTTTTTAATGTCGCATTTAGAGTAAACAGAAGCTTGTGCACATCTTGCTTTCATTAAATGAGCTAAGAGTGTTTGAGGAAATATAATTTACGTTTATTAATTGGACGAGTGGTTGACTTGAAAGAGGCCGACAGGTCAGTGTAAACAATAAATGCAGCTAGATGACAGATCATCTCACAAATGTCCTTTATAGGCGCTCTCTCGCCTGATGCCTTTATAGCAGCTTGCAGATGCTGACGTTGGATGGCCACGAGCCTGCAGGTTAACGAGAGCCACGTACTGACCAGTTTCCCATCCATCTGGAGTCATCATGGTGCTCGTCCGTTTCCCGCTGACCTGCCTTCTCTGCAGCCCGGATCGGAGAGGTCAGGCCTGACTACAAAAGGTCATGCTATCTGAGGAAATCGGCAGACCTCACAAAAAACCGGCCTCCTGCCCTCAGCCAACCCCCCCCCCCCAACACATACACCACCTTGTTCGGCAGCTGTAAGTCAGCACCTTTCCGGACAGCGCCGTGCTGAAAGAGGTCTCCGTCCCTTTAATGCCATTCACCTTTATCCCTTGGGTTGAGTCTTGGCTGCTATTCGTCTGCTATTCTTAGGTTTATTTTATGCTGCTGGATATGGATTGGTGCCCTGAGGGCTCAGGGAACATTTGCTTCTGTCATGTACCCTTGCAGTCCTCAGGGTATTTCCAATCCTTCTGGGACAGACATGGAAGGTGGGGAAGTTTGTTTGTGATTGGTCAGATTCTGCACCTATTCTTCAGCTCTTCTGCAATAGGTAACCAAAATTTATAGTATAATTGAGACGTTTATTGTTTTTCTCTACTGCTAATTTTTTCATATCATTAGGATATTGCTTTTTGCATTTTTTTTCCTTTGAAGGAAGCTATGTGAGAATAAACTGAATTTAATTAGCATTGCATTGAAGAGCAAACAATTCAAAAGCAGAGCAAGGGTATGTTTAATGATACGATCTATCCAGATTGCGGCAGAAATGGAGCTGAAATCCAAATGCAGAGATGAGAACAGAAAGTGGTCAAAGGACAGACAAGGGAAGCATGTTCCTACAAAATGAGAAATCAGAATCAGTTAAACAGAAAGAGGTCAGACACCAGGCAGAGCAGCAAAGCCAGACGTAACAAAATATATCAAATATTGAAAGAAATATTTAGCATAAGCACATGCATAAGCCTCAGCTTATTAGAAGAAGTAGCCCAACAAGTCTCTCATTACCAGTTCTATTCAATGAAAAAATTCATTTTGCTTCCAATTTGAAATGTGATCCGGAGGGGAGACGACACTTCCAGTCTGGAATCCAGTTCACTAGCCACCCCCCGGCAGACATTGGCCTGAAACCCCTGAAGTCAGACTGATTCCATATTGTGTTTGTGGGCAGCACTTACATCAGTTATTCTTTTATAATTGCCTATAATACTCCCTGCCACACAGATGGACATTGAGACAGTTGGTGATTTTCAATATAAAAGTATTATTTTTGTGATTAAAAATTTTCTATTTTACTCTTGTTGTAGGGGAAATGGACATTTGGACTGATTGTAAGGATTTCTCAAAATTTCTTCCTGGATTTCCTGGATATTTGCTCCATATGAAGCAGAATTTGTTCCAGAGGGGATTCCAACGTTTTTTTGACATTGTGTTGTTTTCTTGCCACTGTAAGCGTGATGGGTCATCGGCCATGTACAAAGAACTGAACGGTGTGATGTCAGTTGGGTGGCAGACGGTTGGGTGATTTCTAGGAATCCATAATATTCAGCAATTCAGAACTTAGACACTGCAAGCTGAGGTGCTGTTTTAATACATATCATCATCACCATCATTATTATTAATTACAGTAGCAACAATAACAAAAACAACAATAGTAATAATGATTTACCATCTGTTTTGGCCTAAGTAGCCTTTTTAATTTCAATACGAATTTGAATCACCTGATACACAGCTCTTCCTAACATTGGTTTTAGGACTGGGATCCCATTGGGACTTCACAGTAGTATAACTATTTCAGATAGAATAATTATACAGAATAAATGTATATTTGTTTTATACTCACAGCAGCATTAATGCCACCCAAATTATATGAGAGACTTGCTGCAGTATAACAGATTTTAGAATATATTTTGAAAATGAACACGGCAACATTTTTTTCTTCTTCACCGAATACTGAATTCTGCCGGCCCAACTCTTTTGCAGAGTCACGTCCAAAAAGTTTATAACTTATAAAAGTGGCAGGTCATTTTTGGATGCTGTGAACTCTATGGCAGTCAGTGTAGTTTAGGAAGAGATATGAATCTGATTATGCAGGCATGTTCCAGTACTGTGCAGTCATTGCTCATTTTTTGGCTAAAGTAAAACCAGAAAAAAGGCCAGACCTTGATCTTTCCTTTGACTTAGCCCAGCTGCTCCTGTTCTAAAACCTTTGCATTTACAATGTAAATGGAGACCTTTTGAATCTATGGAATTTTGGGTCAGAACAAGTTTTTATTTTGGCTCGGCAGAAATGTCCCATCCACCTCCGGGGTCCGTGTGCTGGAGTCTGGCTTGGTTCCTCCACGAATCTCCCTGGTGCCACATTAGTATGCTAAATGAGTTTAGCAGAATCAGGTTTACCTCCATTTAAAGATGTGTGTTCAGGGTGAGTATAGGGGTTGTTCTTATCAAAGCTGAGTAAATTAAGGTTAGGAATACTATAAACATGATCAGAGAAAGGTACACATTGGCTATGGCAAGTTTCAGATCACAAATCATGAAAAGGATGACATCAGTGAGATTTCAATCAGAAAGGGTGTTATCCTTTTGTATAGAATGCTGAAATAGTTATAAATGTATAGGCCCTTTGAGATTATACTCAAATTCATATCTTTTCATTCCTCTTAGGGTCACAATGAAGTGAAACATTGTAAATCAAAAATTTAAATATGCCCAAATGCATTGTGGGATTTATTTACTTGTAAATCCCATCACAACATAAAAATTATTTTGATATTATTTGGTGTTAATACTTGAATTATCAGTGTTCCAAAAGATGATGCTTTCTGAGAGTATTAATCATTTGAATGTTATTTTTCTTTGATTTGTCCTCCTCAGTCTTAAAACATCAATTAAAACCTGAGAGGTAAAAGTATCAAAAATACTTACTAAAAGGCCTTCATTGGGTAAAGGGCACCTCAAATGCCACAATGAGTGGGACTCAATGCCGGAGTGTCTAATCGGGACAATTAGAGGAATTCCCTGCTTACTGCTTATTCAGCCTTTCTGGGTGGTGTGCACTACTGGGAGGGCACAAGTGATTTGGGCTGGGTGTGGAATGAATATGCCCCCTCCTCCTCAATTTCACTGATCTGGGTTGTGACATCGCTAGCCCGTAAAGAAAGGTGGATGTGGAATTCTTAAATGAGAGATTTCAAGTACTGAAAAAAATGTGGAAATACAGGTTAAAATGGGTGCCGATGACTACAGGCATTCCTTGTGGGAAAATTAGCTCAGTCTGCAGAAGACAGAAGCGGAGACCCAACTTTCTGCAGGAGAGCGACCCAAAATATAGAGTTAAAGAAACCTTAGTAAACAGCACAATCAACACATGGACCTGAATCAGACTGAGACCTGGGAGCATGGGCCTAAGACTGACACCCCTCACTGATCTCCTTCCAGGTGCAGATTTCCAGAGAAAGTATGGGTGAATTCTGAACTGTTAGAGACTTAACCTCACTGTAATTGTAGCTAGTAGCATGTCTGTCGGAATCAGTACATTTAATAATTAATTTAGTAACTGCATTTAAAAGTTTGTTTGTTTGTTTGATTGTTTGTTTGTTTGGAATCAAACTTCCCTTATCTTAATTTTCCTTATCACAATGATGAGTATGTTTTGTAACCACTTGGGATGGACAAATAAAAATCATAACAGGATTTTTTTTCTTCAGATTTCAATGCAACATTATTTTAATTAATGTTCCTATTTAAGTAATGTTTAATTAGTTATCCCTGTAGGCACTGTATGATATCTAGAAAAAGAGGAGAGAAAAATGTTACACCTGCTTGGTCAGTAAAGAGCAAAAATGGAAATGAAAACATTTCTCCATGAAAGAGATCGGTATTACATGAAAACAGAGCAAAGCCAGATACATGTTTATGGAGAACTTGGTCTCATTGCAAATTCAGTTTTGCAAATTTAATTACACTTTATGTAATTTGCATCTATTTACATCTTCTGCGTCATTTCACTGTGAATGCCCTAGAAGTTGCAAATTTACATAGGACACTTGCAAGCAAAATCAGTCCTTTAGGGATAATGTGATTCTTGGTTATGTATGTGTTCAAAAACAAAACCAAATTATATCTAAACATACAGCTATAAAACAAATCACTGGCTGAAATCTGAGTAGCTATTTCTATGATCTTATTTCATTTAGATACTCCCTAATTGCCATTATTTCATTACACTGTTCCTCCAGATCTTCTCGGTCTCCCAGACCACAATGCAGGCTTTTGAAGTGGGGGCACTTTTTGAGCTCAAAATGTCTGCAAAGTCTGCTTTTTACATGCTGGTTAAAATAATAGTCCCAGACCATCTTTGTGTTAAAGTCCAATAAAAATCAACCTAGAGCAGAAACGATGTATCTTGTTTTTCAGAATAGGAATTCCGCATGACATTTTTGTTCTATTTCTGTGCCCTTCACTTAAAATGCAGTTTTGAAGGCATCAGTGCTTGAAGAAGTTACTTAGGAACAAAGCTAATGTGAAGCATTATGCTTTGTAATATTATTACTATAATTGCCATAATGAGGATGACTATAATGATACTAAATAAGGCTCCAAATATCTCTTCGGTTTCTAATTTGTCTTAGTTTCTTTGCATATTGTTTTATGGTGGTTCACAATTTACGGCATACACTGAAATGCCTTTTTAATCTCAATCTATTGATGTTGGGACTTAAGGGAATTAGCATAATTTACTGGTTTAAATCTTGTCTTGTTCCTTCAAATTCTTCACTGATTTTTGCGGTCTTGTACGGAATTCATGTCGGTGAGACATTCCTAGTTAGTGCTGCCGGAATAGAAAAAGACCACCCCCAACATGACCCCAGACTCTCAAGGCCGTGCTTTTCACTGATGGCTTAGTTGTTCTGCTCACCTTTCTAATAGAAACTTCACACACAAAGTCGAAACAGGAATTGTAAGTAACATGCTGCAAGATTAGACATTTTCTTTGAATGCTGAGAAAAAAACTAAGAAAAGCAAAGTGGTAGTCTACCATTTACAAACAATACTGTAAAACAGAATATCTTTGGTTACTGTTATGTTTATGTGTTTTTTTATTACTCATTGTACTTATTCTAATATATAGTGTATAGTCATCTAGTTACTTTGGAAGAAATTGTTTGGTAAATGAATCCATACAAATGAATCCATTCTTTCTTCCAAGATGGTGGCGCGCTAGGACGCAGCGGCCACACCGGGTCCAAACCATGGTGCGATATTTGTCCTTAATTTATGTTAGAATGGTTTGCTTAAGTTCCAATGTCTGTCGGAACAATGAACAAACATGTCTACGACTGTAAACGACTGTTGGAAATCGGAAAATACCACTTACAACCAGATGACGACACACTGGAGAAACTGCGCTGCTACGGCATTCTGTGAACTCCAGGACGACGTAGCGCTACACTACGGGGAGCCTGTGCCCGCCCGGGAGTCCACCGAAAGCGGTGTGCGAGGAGGCGGAAGCGCGGTAAGAGAGCCGGGATCCATGCCAGGCTAAAAGCTAACTATAGCCGACCGGTGCTTCCATCACTTCTCCTGTCCAATGTGCGCTCTTTGGACAACAAACTGGACTGCCTACGACTGCTCCTGACCTCCCGAAAAGAGATAGAACACTGCTGTATTCTTATTTTCACTGAAACATGGCTGCACGAGGGCATCGGCGACTCCGGAATCCACCTAGATGGGCTAGCCAGCTACCGCGCCGACAGAGACACCACTGCTACCGGTAAGACTCGGGGCGGCGGACTGTGTGTTTACAACAAGAACGGCTGGTGTAGGAATGCAGAGATCGTCTCTGTGCGCTGTTCAGAACTAGTGGAGATTTCAGCAGTCAGATGCAGACCATCTACATCCCCAGGGTGTTTACTGCCGTGATCATCGTGGCTGTCTACATTCCACCTAGCGCTAATGCTAAAGCTAACGGGGCACTCAGTGAACTCTACTCCATTATCGGCGACCTACAAACAGCCCACCCTGATGGCTTCTTCATCATCGCTGGGGATTTTAATAAAGCTTCACTCAAGTCAGTACTACCTAAATTTTATCAGAACATTGACTTTGCGACGAGAGGGGACAACATGTTAGACCTTGTTTACACAAACATCCAGCATGCATACAAGGCTGCACCCCTCCCCCACCTCGGACAATCAGACCACATCTCCATACTTCTCACCCAGCCTACAGACCCATCGACAAACAGTTCAAACCAGCCGTGAGAGAGGTGAGAACGTGGCCACAGGGGGCCATGTCTGCCCTCCAGGACTGTTTTAACCGCACAGACTGGGACATATTCAGAGAAGCGGCCACCTATGAACACTCACTTGACCTTGAGGAGTACACAACCTCAGTGACTGGCTACATCAGCAAGTGTGTTGAGGATGTTACTGTCTCCAAGACTGTTGTCACCCAGGCAAACCATAAACCCTGGTTCTCTGCAAAGCTGCGCAGCCTGGTGAAAATCAGAGACAGAGCCTTCAAGTCCAAAGACAAGGAAGCTTACACCACAGCCAGAGCCAACCTGTCACGGACCATCAAAGAGGCAAAGCAGGCGCATGCAGAGAAGATCAACAACCACTTCACAAGCACAAGAGACACACGGCGCATGTGGCAGGGCATCCAGACCATCACGGGCTACAAGCCAACACAACCAGATGAGCTGAACAACTTTTTTGCATGATTTGAGGCAGAGAACAAGGGAGCAGCGAGGAAGATGACCACCTCCCCCAACGACCAGGTACTACATCTATCCACAGCAGACGTCAGGTTGACTCTCCGCAGAGTGAACCCAAGAAAAGCTGCGGGACCAGACAATATACCTGGTCGGGTGCTCCGGGAGTGTGCTGATCAGCTTGCAGACATCTTCAACTCTGCTGTTGTACCTGCATGCGTGAAGACCACCAAAATCGTCCCAGTACCAAAAAAGTCTGCTGTGTCCTGTCTCAATGACTACCGTCCCTTTGCACTCACACCCATCATCATGAAGTGCTTTGAGAGGCTGGTACTGAGTCAGATGTAGTCACAGCTCCCACATAACCTGGACCCGCTACAATTCACATATCGACCCAACCGCTCCACAGATGACGCCATGTCAACTGCTCTTCAACTCACCCTTTCCCACCTCGACAGAAGGGACACCTATGCCAGAATGCTGTTTATTGACTTCAGCTCAGCATTCAATACAATAATTCCCCAAAGGCTGGTAAGGAAGCTGGACTTTCTAGGTATAAACACTCCTCTTTGTAACTGGATCCTGGA
>JAODUD010000026.1:3263344-3273924 GCA_026784285.1 Stomatorhinus walkeri | reverse complement strand
GATCGCTGACGCCAGTGCCACCATTGATGAGGGTACGCTACAGGGAACATGGTGACATCACTAATCTAGAGCAGAGGGTCACTGATGCCAGTGCCACCATTGATGAGGGTACGCTACAGCGAACATGGTGACATCACTAATCTAACGCAGAGGGTCACTGATGACATTGCCACCATTGATGAGGGTACGATACAGGGAACATGGTGACATCACTAATCTAAAGCAGAGGATCATTGACGCCAGTGCCACCATTGATGAGGGTATGCTACAGCGAACATGGTGACATCACTAATCTAAAGCAGAGGGTCACTGATGACATTGCCACCATTGATGAGGGTACGCTACAGCGAACATGGTGACATCACTAATCTAAAGCAGAAATTCACTGATGCCATTGCCACCGTTGATGAGGGTACGCTTCAGCAAAGTTAGCAAGAAATCGAGTACCGTCTTGATATGCTTCGTGCAACTCATGGTGCTAATATAGAGGTATATTAAATGAGGCAAAACAAGCTTAAATATATATGTCTCATTTTGTAATAATTTCCACATATTTGCCTTTGTAATAAATTTTTGAAATTGTAAAGAGACTTTATGGACACCCTGTATATTTTTAAACATATATTGTGATATAAAATTAATTTTGATTATGAACATTCTGAATTAAAATATCACAAGAAGAAATATGCAAGCATTTTGTTATCCAGTAAAAGATGTGATTTTGTCATGGCTACTTTTGCGAATCGCTGTGTATGACTAGGCAGAGCAAGCTGAAACCTTGCCGTAATTTTGAGATCTGCTTGGAGTGGAAATGAAGTGAGACACCGCAAAATACTGCAGAGATCTATTTTTAAGCCCAACCAAGCTTTCTGGCAGAGTTTTAAGAATGATTTATCATGCAGAAAATCTGTGCAATGCGAACCAAAGCAGTCTTGTGTTTGTGATACTCTGATCTAATTTTTTATCTAGAAGAAACCGAATTGCAAAATCTTTCTGCAGTCTTCCTTTCCTTTGGGTAAACGTCATTGGTCAGACCATGAACCGCTGATATCCAATAGGGTTATCAAGTTGATCATGTGGATCAACACCCTCAGAAACCTCAACAGCATACAAGCTGATGCAACTGGGATAATCCTGTAAATCTTCTGTTTGAAGTTCTCAAAGCTGTGACCTTTTCAGCATCCTAAATATCAAAGCCAGAAGATTAAATAAAGTAGGTCTTTGAATGTACATTGAGGTGTGGGTATTTAGTTGGATAAACACTGACAGGTCGCTTACTATACAGTATGTACCTGTGCCCTCTTCTGAAATGTACCCACAGCATGTTCAGATAAAGTCAATTAAACACAGTCATATGAAAAAGGTTATTTGTTAACAGCATGATTTGAGTTCATATCTAGCAATGACCACAACTGGTCAAGAAGGTTTAACGCTGCAGCTGCAGGTTTTGAAGGTTCACGGGAACAGTGATTGTGTGAGAAGAGCACAAAGTCATCGTACTGGAACAAAACTTTGACAGCAAGACACTGTGGAGACAGTTATCTGTCGGTACTTAAAGGGAAGCGGATCCACATCGTTCCCGACAAGTGAACTGATGGGACAGCCTATCCATACAGGGGAAGATGTCCGTCATATTTCGCAACTCAAAGGAGCTTTGTCTAACATTTCACTGGTGATGCAATATTTGTTAAATTCCAGAGATATAGATTTGCAGGAAGCGATGCTGTTTGAGTTTCCAGTTTAGCTTTTTTTATGATATTATGTGTCCACAAGAACAATAGGTATTTAATTGCTGCATAATTGCTATTTTCTTTTCACCTGTGTTTGTGTTTCAGTCTCAGCTTCTTTCATTGAAGACGTTTGACTTCAGTCGATTTGGAAATTCGATGTTGGATAATGTCGATGAAAAACATGTTTTTTCTAACAATGGCTTTTGTATCTATGGGGCAGATATCTAGTGTCTGGAAATCACTGCCATCAGGAATGGCAATCAGAACCACGTGATTGGTGGATGGGGACAATGTTGTAGAGATAAAACTAAAACAACACAACGATTCATTTTACAGCTGCATCACTTTCAACTGTTACATAGGGTTTTTGATTGTTAATTTTTTTTAGACTGTATGTAGCTATAAAAACATTTGTACTCCATGATTGTCAATAAAAACAGAATTTTTCAAAATATGGAAAATATATTTTATTTTTTTATAGGAAAAACCCATATGACAACATCCTTAAAAATTATTCATTAACACTCAGTAAACAATTTATTACACATCCATGCTGCTTCTCTCTTGTTCCACCACATTCCAAATTTGACTGGTCACTGAAGAACACTAAACTCATTGTCATGTTCCTGAACCAGTATGAGTAAAGCTTTGCTTAGTGACATAGTGCGTTTGCATGATGGAATTAGCCATTAGAAGATGAGTATTTTGTGGCTATGATGGTTTGCAGCAATTCTCAAATTGACTGTAGCATTCAAGCAATGATTAATTGGTGTTCACAGGCTCAATGTCTTGCCAAGCAAACATCCCCCACACCATCACAGCACCACATCCATGGATTCATGATGTCGATGCCAAACTCTGACCCTACCATCCATGAGCCTCAGCAGAAATGGATATTTCGTCAGACCAGGCTATGTTTTTTCAGACTTCAGCTGTCCAGTTTTGGTCAGCCTGTGTCCACCGCAGCCTCAGCTTTCTGTTTTCAGCTGACGGGAGAGGAAACCAACATGGTCTTCTGCTGTTGTAGCCCATCAGCCTCATGGTTTAATGTGTCGTGCATTCTGAGATACTTTAATGCTCACCACAGTTCTGCAGAGTGTTATTTGAGTTGCCGGGGCCTTTCTGTAACCTTGAACTAGAACTAGAACTGTAACCATTCTCAGCTGACCTCTCTCATCAACAAGACATTTCTGTCTGCCCCTCACGTCTGTCTTGCACCATTCTAAGTAACTTCTAATGTCTGTCATGAAAATCCCAGTTTCAATCCCAAAATCTGCAGTCACAGAAATACTCAAACCAGCCTGTCTGGCACCAACTATCATGCTGTGATCAATATCACTCATATCTATTTTTCCCACATTCTAGTGTTTGCTGTGAACATTAAGTAAAGCTCCAGACCAGTGAGTACATGATGGTGTGCATTGCGATGCTGCCACATGATTGGCTGATTAGATAATGGAATGAACAAGTGTTCATAATAAGGTGCACTCTGATTGGAAGTAAACATGATAACAAAAGCAGAATCACAATGGCATGTAAGATGTGTATGACATGTTTCCATCCAAATATGCATATGAATGAATTTTTAGAATATTTCAAATGAAGATTTTTTCATTTCTCTGGATTAAAAAGGTTCCGAATTTAGAACGTAGGTTATATGAAATGGCTCTCACTGTACAGTGTGTATATAATATTTATTTCATTGCCTTTTTCAGTATGAATGTTCAGTAGTGCTTGGTCCATTACTCACTTCCTTCACAGCTTCAGTAACACCCTCACAGAGCCTCTGGAGTCCCCAACTCACCCCCATCCACCACCCCCTGGCCCCCTTTAGTGTCTTTTAGGCCCTCGAAAGACAAGCACCTCCTTAGCTTAGGTATTTAAGGTGTCTCCCTCCCTTATACGTGACTGCAGAAATAGTAGCAAAGTCCGAGAAATTGCACCCCGCGGGGTTTCCTCTCCGGTCACACGCTAGCCTGACTGGGGGGAGCAGCTGACAAGGATGCCTCTCCAGGTACGGGCAGCTGTGACGCAGCATCTGGTGAAGCTGGAGGCTGAGGTTTCCACGGGTGCTTCCCTGAGGTCTTGAAGCGAATTGGTCTCCTGCAGCTGAATGTTAATGAGCCCCTTCACTCTGAGGATCTTAGTGTCCTTTGTTCTCTACCATATCGATACACCTTGTAGGCAATTAAAATCCCTATTCCTGTGGTTTTATATATCATCCAAACCAGAGAAGGTGCTGCAGAATGATTCCTAGATTATTCTTTTTGAAAAACCTTAAACCCCAGCCTCTAGAGAGGATCTGCGATATACACCATTGACCAAATGCTTGAGAATTAAACAATTGTGAAAATAATTGCTGTCTTACTTACTTCTTCCACTAACAGAATTAAATTATTTTTTACTGCCTTTTCTTACTGAGTATGGGTCATTTCTACATGAATCTGGGAGAGCGCCCTCCTCTGCATCAGATAGATGCTGTCTGTCTGAGGCCGTGTCACAGTGAGCGTGCTAACTGACGGTCAGCACTGCTCCCTCGGTGACAAGCGTACCCATCGCTGCAGCCATCTATGAGCACTCATGGTGTATTTAAATCTGCCTCTTCCTCCTGCACCTGCACCTTCAATGGGAATTGCTTTATTTTCAGTGAATTTTCATAAATTCAACAAAGTGGGTGATAATTTGTGCTGGTGCAGTGTGGCAGGCAAGAAGCGTGGGAAACCCCGTGAATGGCGCTGTTTATTGCGTTGAGTGGGTGGGGGGGAGTCTCTTCCCCCAAGCGGGCAGGCATGGTCCCCTCAGGCCTGAGTGAGGAACCATCGTCAGCAGCTTGCCAGCTCAGCTTTGTCTCTGAGCCTCTCCACTCTCTGCTCCGGGCTATAAGATGCTGTAGGAAGCCAGCGGCGGCCCCTGCCTGGGCTAATTAGTGGCCACCTCCTGTTAACCTCCTCACATGTGGTTTCCGGGCCGACCGTGAGGATCCCGTTGCTGCCATCTGCTTGCGTGGTGCTGATTGACATCTGCTGGTATGTGATGGATTCCCAGTGGGTTGCCAATGCCACCATATACACTGGATTGTTGCGTAACTAGTTAAAAAGGAACACTTGTGAATTTTGTTGTTCCCCCCTGCAACGAGAGACAGAGATTTGCAGGTTTTTCACTAAATGGCTGATTGTGAAGATTGCCGAGCGTTATGATCTCTCTATTGCTACAGCACTGATGAAGCACAGTGACAGTGTAGCTATTAAGCAGGATGTGATAAGCAATACAACACAAAGAGTGAAATATTAGCAAATGAAGAAGAATTCTTATTTCCTAAGGGAAAGTATTTACTTTCAGCCAGTTAAAGATTATATTTTGGTCATGTTGTTTTTTGATATGCTTAATAGACCTTAATATTGATAAGACTCTGGCCATCAGTTTAAATATTCCCAAACTAAGTGAAAGTGACATGCTCAGCATCAATTATTTGACACCACCTCTGACAGACATGCCCAAAGGAATAAAATCACAGACAAGCCATGTGACGCAAGCCAGAGCTGGGGGGGGGGGGGAGGATTCACAGGGCTTCACCATCCTGATTCAGTATACCCACCCTAGTTATACCCATATATCTTCTGCATAATAATAAGTCCAAACAGCTCACAGTTTTTTACAAAAATGCCCAAATTTATATGCCAATTTTTCTTTGCCACTCCAGTCTGATTGTGTCCGTCAATTAAAAGTCCCTCTGTATCTAACAGGAAGTGCGGGGACTGAGGCAGGGTTTGCTCTTAGTCATCTGTAAATCTTATTGGCCAATAGGCACCTCTGTCATCCATCCATTTATCCATCCATCCATTTTCCATCGCTTATCCAGGGTCGTGTCATAGGGGCAGCAGTCTAAGCAGGAATGCAGAGACCTCCCTTCACCAGCCACTTCCTCTAGCTCCTCTGGGGGATACCCAGGCGTTCCCCGGCCAACCAAGAGATACAATCTCTCCAGCATGTCCTAGGTCTGCCCCGGAGCCTCCCCCTGGTTGGACATGCCCAAAACACCTCCTGAATGTCTGAGCTCCTCACTCATCTCTAAGGCTGAGCCCAGCCAACTCGCAGAAGAAGCTAATTTCAGTGGCTTTTACCTGTGATCTCATTCTTTCGGTTACTATCCAGAGTTCATGTCCATTGATGGTAAGAATGTAGAGTAAGAATGTAGAACATCTGGTAAATATAGACCTTTGCCTTCCAGCTCAGCTCCCTCTTTGCCATGACAGAATGGTACAGAGTCCACATTACTGTCAATGCTGCCCCAATCCATCTATCAATCTCCTGCTCCCTTCTTCCCTCACTCCTGAGCAAGAACCTGAGGTACTTAAACTCCTCCGCTTAGGGCAGCAACTCATCCCCCACCCCGAAGTGGGCAATCCACCCATTTCTGGTCGAGGACCATAGCCTTAGACTTGGAGGTGCTGACTCTCATCCCAGCTGCCCCACAGTCAGCTGTAAACCAACGCATGCTGCAGGCCACTGGCCGACGACACCAACATGACCATGTCATACGATCAAGGCCCCCGGTCTGGACCCCCTCTACCACCTACAAGCAGACCCACCCCTGATTGGTGCCTTTCCTCATGGGCAACTCCATTGTGGAATAGAGTCCAGCCCCTCTCCAGGAGTTTGGTTCCAGAGCCTATGCTGTGCGTCAAGGTGAGCCCGACTATATCTAGTCGGTATCTCTCTCCCTCCCGCACTAGCTTAGCTAAGGCTCCTTTCCCACCAAAGAGGTTACTTTCCATGTACCAAGAGCCAGTTTTGGTAACTGGCGAATGGTCCATCAAGCCCCCTGCCTTCGACTGCTTCTCAATCTACACTGCACCTGTCTCCCACAGCTCCCCCTGTAGGTGGTTGGTCCACAGGGGGCGCAAACCCATGTAATCCCTTTGGGCTTTGCCCAGCCAGGCCCCATGGGTGGCACCCCTGGCCTGGCTCCAGTGTGATACACTCATGAGGGTCGATATGAACCACACTTAGTCTCACCTGGGCCCAGTTTGCCTTCGGAGACCCTACCAGGGGAAATTACCACCCACAACATAGCTCCTATGATCACAGAGGCACGCAAACCCCTCCATCATGTTAAGGCGGCAATTCATGGAGGGTGATACCTACTTTAGATATTCATTACCAGCCTGAATTTCACTGATGCTATTACCATTACAGTATCTTTCTTTATACAGTGTGAACATTTAGTGGGGGTAGTTTAAACGCTTTGTGTGTTTGAAAGGCCTACGGCAAATTTTAATGCAATCAACTGAAATTTAGGCCTTCAAAAAATAGCCATAGCCTGCAATTGATTTATAGCTGTGACAATCATCGGCTGAATGGGTGGTGGCTTTTGTCATTTAAGCAGGGCTGAATATAAGTGCGGAGACTTTTGTTCTGGCTAATTTTGAATGAATGCACTCCTTCGAGGGTGTCAGTTATATAAGTTAACAGGGGGAAAATGTTACGGAAAACAACAAAGTATAAAGCTTAAGTTTGCTAGAGAAAGTTAAGGATCCTGGTTACATTGAGTTTCTGTCATGTGTGATAAGTGCCAGTGGGGCTTAACATGCCCATTTCAGTGGTGTACCTGCAACTAAGCCCTCTCTCCCATGAAAACGTCAGATCAGAGTTTTTCCCTCCAAAAGAAGATAGATATACACAAACACCCAATCATTCTTTGGGTGTTTTCCATCTTTATATAGTCTCATACAAGCATGTCCCCCAGGTTGGTCATCAAAGCCCTTAGATAGGGACCACAGGCATGATAATGAGGGCTACAGTAAGTAAGGCAGAGACCAAATGGCACTATTCTTGTCTTTATCATTTGTTTTTTTTTTTTGCTGTTTGATCTTAATGTCATTTTATTCACATAAATTATTCTAGGTCCTGATTGTAGTCAGCCCCGAAACACCCCAGCCAGCTCTATCTCCCGGCAACCTCGATATTTTACACAGTCAGCAATGTTGAAATAATTGTCAAGATAGGTAAATAGTTTTAAAATAAGAGAGACGAATGCAAGGCTTTAAGATTATGGACTCAAGGCTAAAAATATCTCATTGTCAGTTCTGAGTTCAAAATGAGTCCGTAATTAAGATCAACACATTAATATGCAAACCGCTGAATGTGTATACATGCACACCTATCAAGTTAGCATATGAACAAAACACAACTCAAGGTCAGGGAAAAGCGCTCCTTTCTGGGCATCAATTTATTTTCGGTTTAACAAGACCACGTGGGTATTGGTTGCAGGATAAACAAACAAAAAAAAACGCTTAGAATAGAAGTGACATTTGATAAACAAGTCAGGATCTGACCCCGTTTAGAACTTAAACAAAAATTCCAGCTATGTCTGTTTCTTAGTTTTTTTTTTCTTTTATTGCTGTCCCTTATTGTGGACGGCGTACTTTAGCTGTAAAATCAAAGAAGTCATGCTCATGTGCATTTTTTTTTTCCAAAATAAAAACTGAGAAAGGTCACCGAGGGCACTCACTCATGCCGGTCTCACCGGGTAACTTTAACCCAGTCTCTCTTTCTTTTGGATTTGTATACCCATGTCAGAATCTGAACCCAGAGGTAAAAAATAGAGCTTGTGTGTTAGCCAAAGGCAGGCCCTAGGTGAGAAGCAGGGTAGTATGAAGGTTGTGGGAACCCGGTGATGCTTGGGTCACGATCAGCTCAGAGGGTTGGCGACCCTGTCACAGCCACAGTGCCTTCAATATCACCGCCAGCTCTGATGTGGCTTAGTACACAGAGAACTGAATAAGTAAGATCATGTACGTGTAGATGTGCATGCATGTGTGTGTTTTTGTATGGATTAGGTCTATATTACATTATGGGGACCACTTTTCAGGTCCCCACAAAGACCTATGAATGCAATCAAAAAAGTAAAAATACCATAAATCTCATATTTTGTTTGGTTACTCATGGTTAATGTTAGGGCTGGGTAGAGGTTAATGTCATTTTTTTGTGATTACAGTTTTCCCCATAAAAAATAATGGAGAGTCCCCACAAAGATAAAATTACAAACCCGTGTATATATGTGTGCGTATGTATATATTTGTGTAATTATTACACTTTGCGTGCCAGATTTGTAAATGTTATTTGTAAATAACATCAAGATAAAAATGACACATTCTTGTCTACTTTTTACCTTTCAGTCTCTGGACCTTTTTAAACATCACAATTAACTTACTATGTTAATTATGAATGAAATGTGAGGATTCACGTTCTTTTGATAGCAATAAGTCTGTCATTTACAGCTTTTCAGGCAAAATCTGACCTCCTTTTGCATTATCTTGACACGGCGTTTTTTTTTTTTTTTTTTGCTCATGGAGGAAAGCAAGCGAAAACCAGCTTAGCGATTCAGCTCTCCTACTCATGCAAAGACTCTTTGAAGAGCAGGCCTTTGTGGGCCTCATATTAATAACGTATCAGGCTCATTTCTTTGCAGGAACATATTGAGGGGAACAGAAAAAGCTAACAATGCGTATGAAATTCAAACTTAGACTGACAACTGGCACATGGTTTTCTGGTTTCTCATCGGTTTTGCCTTTAGTGCAGTTAGCCAACCAGGAGCCTCGCTGGGGTCGTGTGAGATTTTGATTGGCCACTGTGGCGAGCGATGTGAGCCATGCAGGTATCCACAGCCTGAGGGGGTTCATGGGGTCAAGGAAATGAATAATAAAATGGCGGACAGTCAATGACAACTTGATTTGATACATTGCGTGTGCCGTTATTCCGCTTTCCCTGTGATTGTAATCTCGGCACGGTTATATAAACTCTCCGAATGAGTTACAAAGCCTGTACTCTGCTACCTAAGCATTGACACCTACCCTTTGCGATATCAAAGAGAGTCGATCAAAGCAACTCTGACTTCTAAAGGGGCAAATGGAAGTGCGTTAAACTTAAGTAGAGCAGCGTGTTCCTGAAGAGGAATGGTAGGGGCCCAAGACCCGCAGTGCTATAATGAAAAAGGGCTCAAAGTGGAGAAAAAGATGTGTGTCGGGCCATTGCGCACAATTTTGTAAAGAAGGCTGGTCTGAAATGTATCAGAAGGAAGAGATAGCTGTCAAAAATCACGCAAAAAGGGCAGAAATGTCAAGGACATGAACAAAAGGGCAAAAAAAACAGAATGACATGAGTTCCTGAGCATCCAAAAAGGGCAAATGGAAATTGCAGTGATATGCATCTGTCCTTTTGAATATGCTGGAATATGGGATACGTTTGCAGATAATATCATTCCAAAAAAATGTTCCTGACACCTTTAAACATATTCTTGCATATGTTCTGAAATCAGCTGCTTTGTTCAACAAATGTGCACATGTCTGTTGCCATGAAACACTAGACAGAAGATGTTTCCAGTGTTTCCTAATTAAATAAGAAACGCATGTCGGTTAGACTGTGAGATCAAAAAACAAAGGCGCATTTCGAGGGCATTTTGGCGGCCATAACCATCATAGACTTCAATGCAGTTTTTACCTGGTATGTTTCCTATAATCTCTCTTCAGCGCACCCACCATCAACAAGAGGAATTTGCTGCTGTACTGGGTGATGCAATGAATATAGGCAACACCCTGAAAGAAGCAAAGTGTCGAATGAGCCGTGACCACATTTTAACATTAAAGCAGATTATTGAGGATTAGAACAGAAATGCTGCTGGACTAAATTAGTATTTCATGATACCTGGTTACAAAGTCCATCTGTTGGGGTTTTCCTATTTTGCAAAAACCCTCTCGCTGATTCCTGCCTATCTCCACAACCTGTCCCCACACATAATAGAACTGAGAGACACTAGTGTTTCCTTTTCTCGCTGCGAGGGAAGCCCGGTCA
>JAODUD010000026.1:3243869-3259541 GCA_026784285.1 Stomatorhinus walkeri | reverse complement strand
GTATTTAGTCCGCGTCTGAGTCCGTCTCCCCAGATCGGTCATTGTGTAGTGTTGCGTGCCCTGTCCCCTGTCCCCTGTCCCCTGCATTCTCCGTGCTTCCCTGTACTAAACCCTGCTTCACTTCCCGATTCCTGCCTCCCGAGCCTGTTTCCCCGTCCGCCAGCTTGCTTGTCCGTCCGAACGTGACAGATATTCTACTAATTTTAATATCTGTTAGGTAGCCCTACAATTTATGCAACTATCATTATCATTAAGGTCGTTATTATAAGCACTATAGATAAGATTTCACTTAAAAGACACCTAAACGGTATATAGTTGATACCAGTGTCTCAGCTTTATGGATCAGGGGTGATGAAAAGCGGAGGAACTATTTCACAGCCTTTTGGGGATTTGAGCAATCCTGCCTAATGATACATTTTAAGTTTAAGAAGGAAAACAGTTACCCAAAGTTCTAACTTTGATTTATGTATTGATTCAAATTTGGAGGAAAGTCATTATAATTGAGTTTTTTACTGATTGGTTGATTGTGTATATGAATGTGTATGCTAAATGTCTGACAGACTAAGTAACAATACAAAAACTCACCCAGCCTATGTATGAAGACTAATAGATTTTATTAAATATGCTACAACGAGAATATGTAGTGGGGGGGAAAGCATGCTTTGAGCCTTCTTGGCATAAGGGTTTAAAATCCACCAGCTGAAAGCTTAATTAGCCTTGCATTCTTACTTCATGTTATGTTTTATGAAAGAGATGTGAGGACCGGCGTAAATTTTAATGCTGGTTTGAGATCTCGTCATTTGAAATATGAATATAGATCACAGGCCATAAACACACATGTCCCGAAATGTCCCTTAGAATGAAAATCTCTGCCAAATTAGTTATGCCTTCTCCACAGTGTCCTTGTTCTGCCTGACGCCAAGCACCGTGACACTCTCGAACCCGCATACCGGGCCATAGCCAGCAGCCACTTCTTCGCTAAGGTATATTGAATGTGCACAACGGAATGTCTCCATGCTGCAGGGTGAGTACATCTGCGGAATTGATTTCAAAACGACAGACGGTTCTACTCAGCGTGTTAAACTATAGACTTCAACTCCTTGTACGATATTATGATGCTAAGATGTTTGAAATACTGTAGCTGGCTTTGTGGGTGGGGCCTGTTCTTCAGTGTCACGTGCAAGGACTGGATCTGGCCTGAACATTTTGCCCTTTAAAAGTGAACAGTTCCTCTCATTTCTGCAGCAAAGTCCCCATCTGGGGAATAACACATGCATATAGCAAAAAGTAAAACTGATGGCGAAGCAGAGAATCCAGAGAGCACCTTCTGCTCCTGTGTGACAATTAAAAAGGTGGTTTTGTGTGAATTCAGCTTTTGCTGACCATAGAAAACACATCCATAGTGTTTTTAATCATGAAAATCTAATGATACAAATATTTACCCATTTACACCATGTTAAACATGATAAAGTACTGACTATATAATTGCTGTAATATTGTGAATATTGTGGTATTAGAAATAAAATAAAAACCACTTAAACTGAAGCAACTAGACATATTAAGAGTATGCTGTTACAGCCAGGACACATTATATATTTATTAAAATCTGTGCTCAAAGGAGAAAAAAAAAAAGTTTAACTGACTAAACCCCGCCCCCCAACCCCCACCACCAAGCAAAATTCCCTGAGCTACGTGACCCCCCCAACCTCTGCTCACTGCAGGAACCAATGCTCCACCAAAGTCTAATGTTCCCTCCCCATAATCCCCAAATGTATTGCTGCAGAATTAACAAAGACCCCTCCCCCCAGCGATTTCCTTATTATTTCACAGAATTCTAACATGCATAGCATTTTTCTTTTCTTTTTAGTCCATGTGAAATTCATGAAGTAGTATATTTTGCCATGTTACACCGTAAGTGTGTTTAGCAGCCAAAAATAATGTCCTTAGAATATGGAAAGCACACATCTGAAATTTGCACAGCAGTAAACTAAAAGCGCTTGTGTTCGCGCTACTGAACACCCTCTCACTGAGCATGATGCTTGGCCACTGCACAGCCATCATACTGCCAAAGTTATATCTGATACCGTAATAACTTCTGTAGTGGTTCCCCAGTATAGTACGAGTGAAAAACAAGGAGATGCAGGAGAGAAAGATAATGAAGCAGTAGGGAACTGCTTCAAATTATGTTCTCTCTAGTTGTTTATCTTGAGAGTGTTTCCCGTCTTTTGATTACGTGTGTGTGGCCCGTGACCATCTGCAGTGTTGGGAAGGTTTTCTTTTGAAATGAAATAGGTCACAGATTACTAGTTACCCTGTGAAGGATGTAATAAGTAATGTAACTTAATGTGTCTTACTTCATGAAAGTAATTTAACTTGATGACCTTTTGGTTAATTTTCTAACAAATGTTTTATGCTGGACAATAAAGCTGAAATGTCCCAACAGCTTTGCTGACCTACGTCGTCTGCAAATACGGCAAAAGAAGACATTTCTGCATGGTGATGATATGCAAAGCAGCAGATGCTTATTACCAAAATGAATATATTCAGATGTAACCCCTTTGTAATCATACATATATTTATACTGTATGCCGCTGTTATTACCATGTTCCACAAAATACTCCTGGACCCTCCGGTTGTACTCCGCAAGCTCCTCAGCCTCTTCCCCTACTTCCCCGCAAAAGAGCTTACACTTAAAGGCAATTAGCAGATGATCGCGCAGGGTGAGGCTGGTGGTGGCTTTGGGTGGACGGACAATGCTGCGTAATGACCCGGGGAGCCTGGGAGCCTCATGGCGTGGGGGCGCCCTGCCACTCACGGCCCTCCTCAGGGAAGGGTAATTGCAGCCCTTGCACTGCTTCGCCTCGTCCCGCTGACAGAATGCCGATTCCGGGCCTCCTGCTAATTAATCAATGGGGCAGGCTGCTTTAGGGAATGTGCGGCTGTCATGGACAGGGGTCTGGGGCATTCTGCTGCACGATCTGTGCCTCGTAACTCTAGCCAGAGACAAGTTCTGTGATGAGGGAAGCCACATGCACCTGGCCAAATATTACAGAAGAACTGCATTAATATTTAGCGTTTCCTTCTCATTTTACTGTACTGCCACATGCATACTGGCTAATGCACATTCCAACCATCTGGTGCTGATCTCTGATTTTATGGGGCTGTTGCAGATCTGAGCTTGCAGATCTGTTGCAGATCTTGGGTTTCTTGTTTCTTGGGCTCAGAAGGTTGAAAATCTAAATAAATAATAAGCAAGTAAAGTCAGAAGATCATAGTTAGCTAGCTGGTTATGAGAACATACTACTTATCTCCTAAATAAGCAACGTGTTCATTTAATATTTACCGTAGTGATTGTTTGTGGGCAACACCCCCCCCCCCCAGCAAACATCACCACTGGTGATAAGGCAGGTCGTACCCTGGTTGGGCAACTTGGAAAACTCCAGTCCACCAAACTGACATGTTTTTTGGAGGCAGGAAGGAGACTGGAGAATGTGGAAACCCCCATACATCCAGGCAATGCCAAACGCAAGAACAAACTCGCCAGGGAGGCCAGTGGCGTCAGAGGATTGACTCGGACTAAGGTATCAAGGTACAACGATCAATTTGTTACACTTACATTCCTTCTTTCATCTTTTCAACCTTTGCAGATGCATTTATTTTTGCAAGCTTTGGTCTTTCCGTTTGGCCACTCAGGCTTTAAATCCCATATTATGCTTAGGAAGCATTTTGCACTTTCACAAAATGATACTGCTGAATAAAAAAGCTGTGCATAATACAGGGAGCATTAGCCAATTTATGTAATACACATATCGATATAATATGTATTATTTGTATATCCATCCATTCATCTTCAAATCACAAGTCGGAGTCACAGGGAAACCCGTCACCCATCCCAGGCAGCACAGGACACACCCTGGAAATGATGCCAGTCAAATATCAATAACTGACACTATATAACGAGGAACCAGTAGCGATACACATAAAAGCTGCCAAATATAATTGATCAGGCTGATATATCTAAAGGAATACATTTTATTATGAGCACATTTCATGTTTCCAGCTTCCACCTTGCTCTGCGGGGCTGGTGAAGACATCGGCGGGCCTCTCTGAGAAGGGCAGCTTTGCACCATAGATGCGGAGCACCGGGCATCCATCTCCCCGTCGCCACCAGCCCTGCGGATGAGGCGATTCCTGGAAACGAGATTGTCAGACGTTTCTGAATGCGTTCCGCCGCCTCGCTCCCTGGGGAGAGGAGGGAGCGTGTGGGATCAGCAGCTGAGAAATGCCCTGCATCGAGTTCGAGCTTCAAGCTGATGATGTGCTCTGTAAGCAAGGAGCAAGCGGACGAGAGCCGGCGACAGGAGGGGTGGCCAGAGCAAGCCAGGAGGGATCACGCGAGCGGCATGCGGGCGAAAACAAAGACACCTTTGGTCTTCTGCTTAGACAAGCAGTGAAATGCAATGAAAGAGAAGCAGTAAATTTGCTTTGGTCTTAGCAGGCTGAGTAAGGCCTCGGGTCGATTCGTGTTTGCACATGAAGGGTCACTTAATTGAAAACAGTGATATCTTGAATGAAACCAATATAGGCCACTGGTTCCGGTTTATTTTCATACCGCAGATGTATTTTCTTAGGTTAGAATCAGCTCCATCCATCTCCCCTCTCTGTTCACATATGAGCTCATCGCCACCATCATAACCCTCATTTTCCCCCCCCTTACTCCCAAGGTTGAATTTATTTCAGTTTTATATGGCTGCAAAATTACACTGGGAAGAGTTCTGCTGCATCCACGTGGATGAAAAGTATTGCCTATTGATGACTGCAACCTGCAGTAAAGCTAATTTTCTTTAATTATTCATACCAGTAACTAAGTGGTAATTCATCATCAATCAATCATGACAGACCATGTATTTCATGCAAGAACTATTAGCTAATTATTGACTCTTACACAGCCCTAACATTAACCAAACAAAAAGCCAAGTTTGGCTATTGCAGTGACAGATTTTCATAAAGTTGAGTTTGACCTTGTGGAGATAAGAAAAATGTTCTCACAAGGTCAAAATAATAGGTTTTTATCACATTGTATTTGGGGTATTTGGTCTGTCCTGTAGGTAAGGAAGATGGATGGATGGATGGATGGATGGATGGATGGATGACTAAACGAAAGACAGTCCTCCAACATTTAATTAAAGAGCTTGACTAGGAACACTTTTATTCCCAGAATTTCAAAAGCCATATATAAGACATGAACAAGACACCTGGATATACACACACACACACACACACACACACACACACACACACACATGTTTGTGTGTTTTGCTTTTTCTAAATAAACAAAATAGTTTTAATGTCTAGTTTTGTTTCTGATTCATTAAGATCAACTTGTAGCCTAGCCAACCACTTACCTAAAGTATCATCCCCAACGCCGATTGTCATACGTAAACTGGGAAAAAAAAGTAGCAAACAAGGCGTAAAACACAGGTACAGAACCAGTCAGCATTTACTTAATGATTAGAATGGCAGTGTTCCATCCGTCTTCTGAGCACTTACCCAGTTCAGGCCTGTGGGTGGGGATCCCAAGCAGCATTAAGTCTGATACTGTGTACACCTGGATGGGCCGACAGCCTCTAACAGGCCTCACACACTCTGTGGCCAATTTAGAGCCACCAGTCCAGCCACCATGCATATCTTTCGAAACCCACACAGCATAGTGAGGACAAGCTACCCCCACACACATAGAGCAAGTTCCGGGTGCGAGCACTGATGACCACGCTGTCCCACTTTGTTTAATGTCACTCTACTAAAACACAGTAATTCTTGTGTATTAGAATTAAAAATGGGTGGCTTAAATGGTCTTAATCATATTTAATATTCAGATATTAGATTTTTTATTTTTAAAAATCTGCACCATTTAAAATGGAATGCAAATTCCTTCATGGTGATTGCAACGCTTGATTTGCACCTCATAAATGTCAGCAAAAGGCACATTTGCAAGTGGCCTGTCAAGTGACGTTCACAAGTCGATGCATGCAATTTGTCTGGCGGGGTTTCTCTGCTTGAAGCAGGAGGAAAAGTGTGTTAAACCCTAGTAGGTCAAATGCTTTGTGGGAAGGCTTTTACCTAGCTGGACTCAAAGAACTTCTGCAGTATACACTCTTAGCGCATTAATTATCTGATAATGAAGAATTAGCTATGTACTGATCTCATGTTTACCATCAATCAATCATGACCATTCATGTATTCCATGCAAGTGCTATATTAGTTGACAATTAACTAATTAGTTTAACTTGTCGTACTTAAGATCAGGGTTTTTCCCATAGAAATGAATGGACAGTCTGCACAAAGTGATGAATACAAACATGTGTGTGTGTGTGGGAGGGGGGTGTATATAATACATTGTGGGCATGTTTTTCAGTTCCCACATGCTGACTTGTTACTTATGGTTACGGTCTTATGAGGATCTTGGTGGGAAAGTTTGAGAGGCAGAGAAGGGAGCTCTCCAGGAAAACTGAGCTGAAGGAAAAGGACAAGGACAAGGTACATTTCAAGGGAGGAGAGAAGGTGGTGATGCACGACATCAAAATCCATCTCATCAGAAGGGGTGATAGAAAAAAGCTGGTGGGCGTGAGGCCGCGGAGATGGATGCAGAGCCACGGGATGGGGAGCCGTCGTCGCGGAAACACCGGCCCGGATGTTGTGCCCAAATCTGTAGATTGCTGTGGAGGGCTGAGGGGAAAGAGTGCTGTTTATGAACCACCGGCTGGTTTCGTTAGAAAAGGCTGAGAAACCCAGAATCGGGGAGGAAACATATTACCTGAAAGTTAAAAGCTTTTCCTTTTTTTTTGTGCAGAATGGTCAGATCAGTCTATTTGAAGACCCAGATGATGCAACCGGTGGTTAGTTGTGAAGGGCAGGTGGGGGGCGTGCTTATGCTTGGGGTCGTACTTCAGAGTGGATAAGATGGGATGAGATGCAGAAGGTGTCAGCAGGGTAAAAAAAAAAAAAAACACGTTTACTGTCAGCCTCTCGACAGCGCTTGATCCAGGGGGCCTAGAACAGCAGATGATATAGACGCAAGACGCAAGCCTTTTCCGGTTTCAGAGGGAAGGGGGCCAACCTCCAAGCCGGGAGTCTAGAGGCAAGCGAAGATCTAAAAGAGGCAGGAAATAGATTGAAAACAGCATAAGGGGCTTGCTGGTGATGCCCAAAGCTCAGTAGAGAGTTATTTCCACCAGAGACATTCCTTTGAAACCGATGAGTTCACAGAATCAGGGAAAAGCTGTCATTATTGACCTGATTTGGGTACCATTGAGTAACCCCTAAGAGCATACAACGGAAGGTGCCAGAAAATGCACGGAACGCGTTTCTAGGCTGGTTCAGGAGAGATGTGATAGTTCTCAGTTGTTTTCTGAATCATGGGAAGTGGCACTTCTGACAGAGCGACAGTCAAACGGAGGAAAACCATATAATATATTATACAACACTTCACCATTTTGCTAGTTATGATGCAACAAGGTGTAAGATTTAAAACAGACGTTCGGGGAATCGAATAAATAAGCACTTCTTATTAAACAAATAAAATAACGTTCTCACAGTGAAGGCCGAATTCAAATTAAAGCTGTCCAGAATGTTCTGAATTAAAATGAACGGACAGATTTCGAGCTGTTGCAGAAGCTCCTTGTATCCTGTTAGTGGAAAAATGCAGGGCTGTAGCGTACAGGCCAGCACCCACTGGCTGAATTCTCAATAATAGCATCCGTTTGACACATAAGTCTCATGGGCTACTTAAGCCTTTAAACTACACCAGCTATCATTTGCACACGTAAAATGTGACTTTCCCTTGAATTTATGGAGAGAATTCCTTGATAAGAATGAATATCATGTGTGGAAGTGCAACACTTTTCTGAGACACGTGGGATGGCCTTGCTTCAATAGCTGAGGTGACTCTTATATAAAGTCGTCAGGTGACTGTAAAAGTGCCCTGAAGCAATGGGGTAGATCAACAAATGACAAACTTACAGTTTCCCATTCTGATTTATCTGTTCTTCTCATGTCAGATTTTCACACATTCTTTCATCAAAATTAATCGAAACACTTCTCTCGCCTCAAAAAACAATTCTGCCTGCAACTGTTAAATGTAAAAATTCAATTCTTAGTTGTGTTAAAAATCCATATAGAAAGAAAAAAAAAAGTAGCTTTGTTTTTGTTCATGAATTTTGCCATATATGTGAGTCAGGAACCGTCTCCAGGGAGTGCTATTAATCAGATAATGCTTCAATGCTAATAGTATCAAGCGTTCCATGGAAGTCCTCCTTGAGGTTGCTCCTGAATCACCTTGAAGCTGCCTCTGAGGAAGCCCTGGAAAAAATGTAGAAATTAATGGCCCCGTAATATGATTTACCAAAAAAGCGACTTCTGAGGCATCCCTTCCCTCTTGCAGTCCCTGGGTAATTGGATCTCCTGCCGGGAGCTGGCGCTCGACGGGCGTGTCGAGTAAACGAGGATGAGGGGGCCTGTGTCTCTACAGGGTCTCTAAAAGCACCACGCCTGAGAGGCATTTGACGGAAATACAGCAAGGCCAGAAAGGTTAGCAGATGTCCTAGACGGTGGCAGACAGAGTGGCGAAAAATAGAGTGCCACTCCGGCTCGGCCTCCGGTTGCCTTCCCCCGGATCCTTTGGGACGCACCGCTATTTTCCCATCTGTTGTCAGCTATTTCTGGCAATTTGCATTGACTCATTTTGGAGATTACACACCCCTTGCCAGCTCCCTGCTGCGTCGCAGTCAGTCGCCCACCTGCGTCAACAGTCGCGTCTGATTGGTTTTATCGTTTGTTTGGAGGGGGGAGAACATTGTACAGACCCTTTAAAAGAAGATGTACCTCAACAAACGATGTGCAACGATGACAAAAACAAAGTGTAATATTGTGAACTAATCTCCTGTAGCTCAAACTGCAGTTTGGGTCTAGACTAATTTCCCCAGTGGAAAACTGTAATTGGCCCACCCATCACTGGAGGAGGAGTTTAAGGAGGAAGTGCTGAGGTAATTCCAAGCTGGCCAATGTATAAGCATCTCCATCACTCCTGCCAGGTGCTTGTGTGCAGCATTCATCCTGAGCTCAGTCAGTGGCATGGTACTGCATCACTTGTTGTGAGTAAAGACAGTGGTGTGTAATCGCCTTGCTAAGGATTATATTAAAGGAGACACACCTTTCACTCAGGACATGTGGGAAGGCAGGAGAAACATGGCCGACAGCCAAACCTGAAGTACCGCCCTGGGTAAACCAGTTAAATGTTAATATTTGTTTTCTTCACAACCATGACTAGAATAACCAGACCTAATAATAAAGGGATGATACAGCTTCATCTAAAGCAAATTATATTAATTGATCAATATTTAAGGTTGTAAAAGACTATAATTATTAATAAAGTTACATTAATTTTAATTAAGATTCCAGTTATGAGGGTAATTTGTGATGGCAGACCATTTGCTGTTTTTTTATATGAAAAGATGTTTCATGTTAGTATTAATGTAACTATGCCACAGTTCCAGATGTTTAAGACATAAGACTCGCTTTAGATGTGACATTGTTTCGCTTCAGTGTTTCACTCTCGGATCTGATTTGATTGATGGTTAAGGGTTGACAGCCTTGTCGTGGAGGCCACCTGCAAACTTTCTTTTGGAGCATAACCGCTACATAATTCCACACCACAACATCTGGGAAGCCCCGCACAGCTGTATGTTTCATGGAACATCATAGGTGGCAGGAGACCGTGGCGACTAAGAGTGAGTCAGGGAATGGATTCTCCACAATCAGGGAAAGCAGAAACAATTTCAAGTGCTGGCCAGCCATAAATTTAATCCTCTGTCTTTGAAAAATGCTGAGGGATGGGAGATGGCAGAGGTTATGTTTGCTTGTGACATTAAGAGGACAAGACTCAACTGAAGCTCCTGTTTTACACCATCAGATACTGTATAAAAGCCTGGTGTACAAAGTTTATGGTTTATTCACTGAATCTGAATCGATTGCCTGAACAAGTTGTAGATGTAAGTAGACAGCCTGGGTTCACCATCACCAGACACAGGAAGGCCTTTCAGTAAGCATTGTCTTAATGCTACAAATCCGCGCCATTACAACCATCATCTTCTCTGAGTTGCATGGTCTACTCACCAAGACTTGTGCTTCAAATAAAGAAGGAATGTTCCTGAATATTTTTATGAAAAGTGTGAATCGAGATGGCCTTTGAGTCACGTCAGAAACTGGGCCAGGATGCACCTCCTGAAATTTAGCTGGTTGAATTAACACAGGCACTGATGGGAGGGAGAGCTAATCACATTCCACTGGAAGATGGAATTCATAACCAGCTGTGAGTGGCCACTGAACTGTAATGGTGACATGCTGTAAAAATTCATTTATTTTAAAACTAAAGATCATTACAAGAACATCTGTGATAATTACAAACAAGATTAGGATAAATAATTAGGACACTTGAATAAGTTATCCATTTTGTAGTTTCTACATTTAATTGCAATTTCCAAATCAAAATCATTGCAAATACCACTACCTTAAGCAGCCACAAAGCCCCTATTACTGAGTCTTTTGTCTTCTTATATACTAAATTTTTACTGAAATAAATTAGTTTTAAGCAGCAGTCTCTGGAGTACAACAGTTGGTATTCTCTCAAGGTTTGTACATTTGGATTATTCATAAACCTGTTGTTTAGAATGAAGAAAGCATTTTGCAAAGCACCTTTCAGTTATTAATACTAATTCTACAGCCCTTGCTGTGACATTAAAGCAGACACAATTTGTCATTCAATATAACTTCCAGTAGCTTTATTATGTTTTATCATAGGGTCATTCACAGTTCGCTAAATGTACATATAAAATGTTACAACAGAATTCCCAGAGTGATTTGGACTTTTCGCCCTCTGTGCTTCTGGCTTTCTGTTTAAACAGGATACATGAGTAATGGATGATATGGCCTGCATCTAAAATTGTACTCGCGGCACTCGGAAATTACACTGGTAGGATTCCGATGCAGGGAACTTCCCGGTGACTCAGATTCCACTGACAATCTTTGTGGGGAACCATCAGCATTAATCAGGCGATGAAAAGTTCAAAACACACAAAGACACAGATCCGTGCCTAACTTCAGAAAAGAGATGCTGAACCAGAATCCCAGATTGGAGCCACATCTAAATAAATTAAATTAATTAATGAATAAAACAATAAACCCTGTCCATATTATATCCATATTGTCTATATAGTCTTATATAATATAGATATACTAATATATAATAATAAGTACTACTGAGATGCTCCCAGAGTGTCATTACTGTAAACACTGAATAAGATGAAAGTTTATGTAAACCTGCACCTATTACTAATGATTTCAATAACTGCTAATCCAATTATAGTCACACCATTGCATGACTTACCCAGATTAATTTATGGTTTAAGGCAGAGTACACCCTGGATGGGAGGACAATTCAAAACAGCTACCTTAGGCATATACAACCCGTCACACTTTAAGTGACTAAGTCACCTCTGTAGCACATGCAGACTCTGCTGGCACTAATTCCTGAGCACTTACTTCTTACCATTTTAAGAACTGACTCATTTACATGTTTTCAATAGTTTATTTCTATATTACTAATGATATTTAATTGAATTTCTTGTTGTTTATTGCTGCATAGTTGCTCAGTTTCCATTCCCCACTGTCTGTCTTTTTTGTGTGCTTTTACAAAATAAGCAGAAATAACACCAGTCTTGTTTTATATGCTGTTTTTGAAAGTAATATTGTACTGTGTGTTCTGTAAAGAACCATTGAAATATCTTTGCCTATGAAATAAAGTTTGATGAATTGCCCCTATTCACCGCATCCTGGAAAAGCATTTGTTCATATATCTAGCAGAGCTTCACATCTTATCTTTATTATGTGCAAAGTCGTTGCGATGGTCTAGCGGTCAGTATTTGTTGCAGCTACAATTACAATCTGGGTCATGGCTGTTTTGAGCTCCAATGAGCAAGAATTTCTGCGGGCTGTATGCAGCAGGTTAGGTATCTGTGCCTTCCTCCAGAAGGTCATGGGTTTGAATCCTACGGCTGCTAAATAAACCATATCACCATTGGGCCCTTGAGCAAGGCCCTTAACCCAGACTGCTCCAGGGCTGCAGCAGGCTGCCTGACCCTGCATTCTGACCCCAAAAAAATGTTTCTTGTGGTGAGCAGAAGGGCATATGTTAAAATTCCTATGTCCCTGTATTCATACTTGTACAAATAAATAAAGTAATTTCTTTTTTATTAAATGGAGCATTTCCTATGATTTTTCCAGCAGAAGCAAGATCAAGAGCAAATGAACGCAGTGCTGAGGTATTAATAACGTAGAGGGGTCAAAAATGCATCAAGTCAACAAGCCAGGCAAAATAATGTGATTATGGTATTTCCATTCCAATCTGTTCCTTTTGTTTTTCAAATGCAGAATTAAACTGAATGGAAACGCAAGCAAAGTGCCGACCAGTGGGTCATGGGGGAAAATGAAAAATGAAATGAGGGAAGGGAGATGGCAGAGGTTAAAAAAAAAAGCGGGCAAAATGTCAAGGATGAAACTCGGCAGGAAAGACCTTGGTTTCAGGCGAGTCAGTAGTGCGGATGGCTGCCACCACGCCTACGCAGATTTACCCTACTGTCAAGCAGGAGGATGCCGCTGTCATACAGGTAGGGTCTCTTGATGATGAGGGTAGGTTGATGTATGACACGGTGAAGGACAGTTCCTGCGAGAACGCTGCCCCTGTGTAGGTCAATCCTTCCACTGCTCTCAGATCCCTAAACATTCTTATGGACATTGATAGATGTAGGTTCATTCTCAGAGCCCCAGACACCCTGCAGGCAGAGAGACAGTGTTGTGAATGAGGAATGCTGCTAGCTGAATGATCTAAAGCTGAAGCAGATCCAGAAAGGTCCATCACCTGAAGGACTCAAGGAAAATATCCAGCAATATGAATAAAATTAGGATGAAGCCTTCCCTTTCCAATAATACATTAAGCTTGCACTTTCCCAAACTCTAGGCCTGTACTATATCTCATTTATGATTAATGATCTATTTGCCATTTGCACAAGTATGACTACAGGAACATTCTCTTTGCTTACCCCTTCATGCTCTCTCTAGCTCGAGGGTCACAGTGCAGGATTAACCAACATGCAGCACCCCTTGAACTGAATATTAAGGACTTTGCTCAAGGGCCCACGGACTTTTGACTGCTTTGTGAAGGCCGGGGATTGACCTAACGATCTTCCAGTCACGAGCACAGAGATTTAGTCAGCTAAATTAAGGGTCATTATTTCATTGATGATTGTGTGTGCAATGTGTATGCAGGTAATGCAATAATGCAATTAACTATGTAATGATGGAAACCTGCAATGGAGAAGACCACAATCAGATTATGCAAGGCAGGACCTAGAATGTGACTACCTCAGACCTGCGTTTTATGTAAATTAGGTTAGTCTTGATCTTTTTAATTATTTTGGCTTTGAGGCTGCTTCAGCCAATCGTAAGTGTGCAGGGGCGGGCTCAGTGCTTTCTGCAGATTTATCAATGCATAACACAGAGAAGTGTAATGGAAAACCAGCAGGCCAAACACCATCCGCATCTTTGAGGTTCAATTTCATGGCATGCAGCATTTTATATGTAAGTGGCCACCAAATGTTTTGAGGTAGTGCAACAGCACCTATTACGTGTTATAATTGTGCCAGGACCATGTGACCAAATGACAAGAATCACATCTGCCTCTGTGATTTATAGCATTATATTGTACATTTACATATTACACATTTGCATTAGCACAAAATGTTCTATTAATTGTATATTTTTATTAAATACAGTGTGATGATTTCCCTATGACCCTGTACTGGATGTGTATGACTGGATGGATGGATGGATGGATACAACAAACATAGGAAACACTTTGTCATGTCACACATAAGCATTGTGCGAAAATAATCTTTTAAGTTTAACCTAGACAAAAATGAACAACTTTCAGTTTTGTTTCAGCCAGTTTGGAGTTTAATATGGGAATGCAGAGATCGCATATTTACAGAAGTTCTGAGCCTTGTAACTGACTGCACTGCCTGGATATGCCCGATGTTTATGTTGTCCTTGTAAACACAGCCCATGGTGATGAAAAGTGACTTTAACGGTGCGGATGCGTGAGCACTGCCTGCTGTGCTGTCACGGCTCCCAGAGGTAAGGAAGCTGCAGCCCCTGGGTTGACACATGCGCCTTGAAGAATTAGACGCTTTGATTTCCCCCATAAAGCCCCCTGTCTCCTCATCCCGGATGAGCAGAGTGAGTGTGCATGGGGGGAGTAGAGGGGGAGGGGTTTGGCAGCAAAACCGCCCCAAGCAATTATTTATTTGCTGGAAAAACTGAAACACAACACAGATCCTGACTGAGAGCTTGACAGATCGCTCAGTGCTGTCTTTTACCTGAAACGTGTACCTCTCAGAAACCCTTTAGTATGTCTCTCACTGCTCTGTGATGGTTTTCATTTCTGGATGAATTCTACCATAAGTATCTTATATAACATGCAGAAAACAGTGGCACTGTAAGCCAACATGATATGTTGAGTTGGACAGACTAAAAAGAGCTCTGAGCTCTGTTTTTAATGTTTTAAATTACTATATATCTTGTCACAATGTCTATCAAGTTATACTTTGCAAATCAGCATGGTAACGTTTAACACTTAAGGAATAATTTGCTCAGACAAGTTCTTAACAATTATCTGTTTTCTTGTCTTGCTTTGAACAAGCTGATGCCCCCTTTCTCTCCTTCCTAATAGGTCTGCCACACTCACACTCAAATTAACAACTTGATTAAAAAAATAGCCCGATAATATAATGCAGCTGTTGTTAAACTTAGTCGTGGGTAGTGTAGCTTAACAATGCCACTGTCTGGTATTTTAGTACACCACAATATTTACCCACAGCCACCCACCCATGCATCTTCTGTACTCGGCCTGTGCAGTGTCAAGATCATCACAGGGCACAACACACACTCAGCAACTCCCCTTCTCCTTAGCATGTTTTTGAACTGCAGAACACGGGGAGAACATGTTGGATCAACACATGCAGAGACCTAAACCCTAGTCTGCAGAGGTGCAAGACAAACATGCAACCACTGCATCGGCAGGCCGCCCCTTTTCTGGAACCATTCTTCATTAATTAATCTAAAAGTCACTTTGCAGTGCTTATTTTACCTCACGAACAATCCATAAATTCATCCAGCACATTCCTGTACAACACTTAAAAGTACAGAACCTATAAATAACATCACAGGGTTAAAAATGTTGCAGTTAATGCCTGATCTTAAGCCCCAGTGCAGTGGTAAATACAGACTTAGACAACATTCTATCTGAAGTGTTTCACCGCTTGGTGTTCCTGTCAGGACCGAACCCTCACTTCCAATTAATCCCTTTACTCAGTTACATAAGTATGTAAGGCCAGGCTGCAATAATTATGTAAAGAATGCATTCTGAATTCAAGTAAATACACACAAATGCTGAAAAGAGTATAGAGAGTTTAAGGCGGTTGGTACACAAAGCAAAGCTACGCAATACTTACCATGTGGTAGCCAAGGGAACTGGGGGGGGGGGGGGGGGGGGCAGAAAAGGCA
>JAODUD010000026.1:3189799-3213691 GCA_026784285.1 Stomatorhinus walkeri | reverse complement strand
GGGGTTGGACCTCCATATCATGATCCTCACGCTTCGCTTCATACCTGCAGACCGCCTGCGTAACAGTGAAGCATTTTCGTTCTGACTTTCACAGCCAGCCATCACACGTTAACTATTTACTTGACAGCTGTTTAATAATCATTACTTATTCAGTTTTAATGGTGTCACAAACTATAACTTTTTAAATTACTGTATATGTTAAATCTCCTCACTTGTGGTGTGGTGCAGTGGTCACAGATTGTCTTGTGTTTCTAATGACCACCGCGGCGATGGAACGCATGGACGAGCCTCTTATTCCAAATCACTTTCTTTCTTATTAATACTACAGGCTGATCCACAAATTGTTACAAAGGATGTATCTAGTGTGTGTCCAGTCAGCACCGCAGGGCTTAATAAGAGGGATTAATGCAGCCTTTGTAAAATTATCCGAAATCCAGCATGGCTATAAACGAATGCCTTTTGCTTAACAAATTACAATATCCAGCAGCATATTTTCCAATCTTAGATTACGTGGCAAAGGTATAGCCAAAGGCAGAGAGATTAATTTGGGGTTGAACTGAGGATGGTTAGGTCTGAATTGTAGTCTTATTGGCTGGAAGTCTTGTCATCAGACCGATGTAGTGTGAAAACTCCAATCTTACCCAAGCTTTGGAAATGTCATACAAAATTTGCTTAAACAGATAATCTTCCTTAATTCTTAAATTAATTCTTAAATTCCTGTCTATCCAGTCCTGTGGACAAAAAGGGCAAGTGAGGTGAGAGACATTGAGCTTCAGAGCAATTATTTACCTGTCAAAATGAGGCAAGTTCATGTGTGCTGCAGTGTAAAGGCAGAATGATGGAAAGGAATTACAATGTGCTGAAATCCATATTTATATAATATACGCATGTATGCATACACTATATTGCCAAAGGTATTGGGACACCCCTCCAAATCATTGAATTCAGGTGTGACAATCACTTCCATAGCCACAGGTGTATCAAGTTAAGCACCTAGACTGCTTCTACAAACATTTACAAAAGAATGGGTCACTCTCAGGAGTACCATGATAGGATGCCACCCGTGCAATAAATTCATTTATGAAATTTCTTTGCTACTAAATATTCCACGGTGAACTGTTAGTGGTATTATAACAAAGTGGAAGCAATTGGGAACAACAGCAACTCAGCCACGTAAAATCACAGAGCCGGGACAATGCATGCTGAGGCATACAGTGTTCAGAAGTCATCAACTGTCTGCAGAGTCAATAGCTACAGAGCTCCAAACTTCAGATTAGCTCAATAACAGTGTGTAGAGAACCACATTGAATGGGTTCCTATGGCCGAGCAGCTGCATCCAAGCCTTACGTCACCAATTGTAACGCAAAGTGTCACATGCAGTGGTGTAAAGCACACCACCACTGGACTCTAGAGCAGTGAAGATGTGTTAATAACTCTGGAGTAACGAATCACGCTTCTCTGTCTGGCAATCCAATGGATGAGTTTAGGTTTGAGGATCGCCAGAAGAACGGAACTTGCCTGACTGCATTGTGCCAGGTGTAAAGTTTGGTGGAGGGGGGATTATGGTGTGGGGGTGTTATTCAGGGGTTGGGCTGGGCTCCTTAGTTCCAGAGAAAGGAACTCTTAATGATGAAGCATTCAAAGCCATTTTGGACAATTTCAACTTTGTGGGAACAGTTTGGGGCGGCCCCTTCCTGTTCCCACATGACTGCGCACCAGTGTGGAGGAACTTGACTGGCCTGCACAGAGCCCTGACCTCAACCCGACAGAACACCTTTGGGATGAATTAGAGCGGCGACTGTGAGCCAGGCCTTCTCATCCAACATCAGGGCCTGACCTCACAAATACTGAAGCTGTTAAAGCTGCAAAGGGTGGGCCAACTCCACATTAAAGCCTATGTATTAAGAATGGGATGTCATTAAAGTTCATGTGTGTGTAAAGGCAAGTGTTCCAATTCTTTTGGCAATATAATGTATATCTTTATATGAATGTGTATACTTCATATGTAGGTATCTTTATATGAGCAAATCAAAACATATATCTTGTGTGCATATACTGTATATATTACAGCTCATCACAGTACTTTGCCAATAATATACATCTGCTCAGTATTCTATAATTATATCATAAACAACATACATCTTAAAATACATTCTTTTTGTTAATCAATTATCAATAAGAAACAAAAAATCTTTTAACTTAAATAAAAGCCACCTAAATATGCATTTATTTTCCTGCCTACCTTTACATTTTTACACATTTCTGTTTCTCCAACTGATACTGTTAGAATATATGAATTATTCATTTATTTCAGAACAGGTTTTTTTTTCGCATGTTGGAGAGTAAGGATGCAGTCTGAGTGTGAAAGCATGAAAACAGCAAGAATGTGGCGATTCACCAATCTCAAAATTTAGCAGCCCGAGCCGTCCTCATACTGCAGTTCTGTCATCCCTCCTTTAATTGGTCGACTGTTCAGCATGATAGAAAACCTGTCCAATCAAAGAGCACATATTATTCCATGTGACTGACGCATACAGCCTCACATTGCTACAGGCATGTTTTGGACTTAAAAATTATTTGAAGCTCAGGACCAAGGGTACATTTCATTTTAAATTATGCAAAACTGTATATGCTGTGTTCCATCATGGGTCAGATGTCAATTTTTAAAATTGGTCTTAATGTGTTGTGAATGTTCATGATGTCTAAGCTGATTGCCGGACTCTCAAGTTTCCCATTCTTTTTATGAATTGGCTCAAGCTGGGCTATTACATTAGTCCATTTCTGCATTAAAATTGAGATTTGAAGAAAGATTTTTAATTTATGAGCTATACAAAATTAAAAGTATGATCTTTTTGTGTAGAACAGGGGTGGGCAGTCTTACCCCGAAAGGGCTGCTGTGTGCGGGTGTTTACTGCAACTCCCTAATTATATTAATAATTGGAGGACTGATTGGCCGTGGAATCCTCACACCTGGGTTTGAACAGCTGACCTAAAGCTTGTCGCAAAATCCTGCATCCACATCGGCTTTTTGCGGATTGCGTGCCATTGGTGTCGAAAATATAGGAAGTGGCATAATAGAATATTGATATTATTCAAGATATTCAAATTATTTCAAGATACCTCTGTGCTTAAGAGCCATGTGAGGGACCGACAGTCTGTCCTACGGTGTCTCCTACTTTGTTCCCTGTGCATTCTGAGATAGGCGCCAAGTTCTGGGCTGGATGAATGTCTGTACGAAAGCAAGCCAGTTTAGTCTGTGTTCTTTACATCCTCTCTAAGAACGCTTTTCATCACAAGCATTTTGCCATGTCCACCAGGTTTCCATAAATGCATTGCCAGTACTGGGTTTTCATATGCTGCAAACCTATTCTAGCAAACAGGGCGTGTGCTCACACACCCTTTGAGCAATTTAGAAACACCAGTTCATCTAAATGCATGACTTTGGACTGCAAGAGGAAACCCTGTCAAACATGGGCAGATCATGTAAACTCGAGACGCCCAGAACCCGGGAATCACACACACAGCCCTGGAGCTGTGGGAGTACAGTGTTACCCACTGAGCCGCAGTGCCACCCCGTAACATATCTATTATCAAGTTAAAACTTCAAATGAAATACACATACGTGTTTGGCAGGTCTGTGGCTTTAAGAAAACTGAGTAATGTCGCCCCCTAACACATAATATAAATACTATGGTTTGTCTGAATCTTGATAGCTTTGGTCTGGCATGACTATTGTCTCCAGGGTTGGGGCCATTCTGGAATGCATTCATCTATTCCAATCCAAATCAGGAAACGGAAATGAAATTCAAATTCACTTCCAGTTCTGTTCCCCATAGTTTTTTTTCCAATCCCAACTCCAATTCCATTTCCTGATTTTGATTGGAATTGATGAATGCATTCCTGAATGGCCCCAACCCTTGTTGTCTCAGAAGAAAGCTTAACGACTCAGCGTGTCTCTCACCCTGCGCGCCTCGTGTCCTGCCGTGCCAACAGGTATGGAGTCGGGGCACGGCTTTGAAACCGGACGGAGCCCCGTGCGGGATCAGGCTACTTTTATGTGCGACATAAAACAAATTTCAAAGCAGAGCGCGATTACTTAGGGAAGAAAGAGTGATAAAAGTGAAAAGTTTGATTTTACTCCACGGAATAATTTTGACGGCGAATAATAACGAGTGAAAAAAAAATGTACAGCGTAGAATTCTATTACTGCTTGACTATTGCCAGAGGCAGAATAGTCAACCTCCACATAGACATATTTGCATATTTATAAATCCCTCAGAATCAGGGCTATAAACCATATATTTTATGTGACAGGGGACCAAGAGAAGCCTTCAGGAGAAAATCATGCAATAATTAATATTAAAGCTCAATCCTATGAGGGATACTTTATTCCTACCTTACTTTTTTTTTTTTAATTTCAAAATGTACCTGTAACTATTTTAGTAGAGCGGCTGCCTGGGACTTTATGTTTCTCCCTGTCACAGGATGATTCTGGAAATGATAGAGAGAAGTGGTTTCTGTCCTTGCCCCTGGCTCCTGTACCGACTCGCCAGGTGTTGTGAGAAGGTATCTGGCCTGGACGTTGTTAACATCAGAATGAAAGCCATCTGCTGCTATATCAATCCAGCAGCTATTAAAGGCTTTGAAACTGGCGTCGCTCCCCAGCCGCGGGATGCTCTAATTTGGCAGCGCCTCCTGCGGGGGAAGGAAGGAGACCCAATGGAAGCCATCGGTTTTATTGTCGCAAGGACCACCCTTACGGCCGAGCCAGCGAAGCGCCAATACGTGGCATTCGGTGGAAACTTCAAGCTGTTGTCTGGATTTGGCCTCAAGTTTTCTAGGTTTTCGTGAATACTCAATGTATCTGATCTATTGAGGGACTTAGGCAGGATTCAACCTCTATGTAAATGTGCATGTAATAACAGTCCATTTGGACCACACTCATGTAAACAAATGCCCTTCCGAGTGAATATTAATGAAAGAGTAGCACTCAGAGCAGTGAAATCCCACTTTGATTTTGCATTCTTCCCAAATAAGCAAGCTCTGTGCCATAACTAATAAAACATGATCCCACTAATGTTGTATTAGTACAACAGTATCATCTGATATGCTCCTGTAAGCTTTACTGCTGTATCCATGCATACTGTTTCTTTTCAGATTTAGAGCTGAAAAACTATGGAAATGTGGGGAAAAGGTTAAAAAAAATGGCATTAAAACTTGAGTAACTTAAGTACTGATTTTATAAGTAGTGGCACCGAAATATAATGCAATATGTCATTTATAATGTATTTATCTAAAACTGCATTCATTAATAGCGTTGGGGTTACGAATTCTAACCAGAGAAAAAAGTTGTGGCAAAAACAGTTAGCATTTAGATACTGTATAATAATGTTTCTTTATTACACATTCTCATACCAGGATGTGAGAAATGTCTCTTCTGCCTGTGAGCACATGGTATATCTTTATTGCAGAAGAAGACTTGCAAATTCCTTGCACCACAGTGTCATTTAATGAATGCGCAAACCCATCACTCACAGTCGGTGGCAAGCTGTGGGCACTGGGCACACCTTTGCCAAATAAAAACAAACGGCAATCCAAACCAGAAACAGGACCGTTCATCCCGTCCCACCCAAAGGGAAGTATTTAATCATCCCTCTTGACACAGGAGTCACGCGGCAGCAGCGTGAGGACACCCCCGTAATGCAAAAAAAAAAACGAAGATCCAGCAAACGTGCCAGTCCCACCCCCCCGCCGGAATACACAGGCCGCCCGTTTTTACTCAAAGGATACCACCTAAACCCATTCTGGGACAGCAGGCAGTGATTGACAGACCAAGGAGGCGCAGCAACGAATGAAATGAGGTCTCATGCAAATATGTCTGGTGCCACCAGAGCGCAGGTGGGATAATGAAGACAGAGGTTCTCCGAGCTGTAACAGAGCCAGAGCCAGATTACGGTAATTTCCAACACTTGGGGATTACGGTGATGAGGCCAACAACAAAAGCAGTCAGAGCATTGTGGGTGCCCCGTTTTAACAGTGGTTCGATTCTGACCCACTAGGAACAACTGAGAGAACTCATAAACTACATTTTTCCCCGGGATTTTTCCATAGACTTGATCTTTCCCTTGCTTTTATCTCCGCCAACAGATTACCTTTGTCTGTTTTTCCAAGGAATTAAACGTGTGACTGCACCCAATCGGAGCTGACAGCCGTATGTTATAATCTGACTGCATAATAGGCCAAAGAAGCAATTAAGAACACTCGAACATTTCGGTCGCCTTCATAGCATTGTGGAAAATTAGAATCACGCCCGGAAATAATTGCATGTAGATTAAAAACATCTGACGTCTCAGTTTACCCTTTATGGCCCAATTCAAAGTGAAAGATAAGCAGGATAGATTGTGGAGAAAGCGAGAAGGCAAGACACGTCTGCATATCTGAAATGCCATAAACGAAGGCATCATGAAGGTGGTCCTGGTGTGAGGTGCTACTTCGTTTCTGCATCGTGTACCTTGTGTCATTAAACTTTTATTCTCAAAGACTTCAGAGTCCGTAGTACAATGTCTTTGTGAGGCTCCTGTCAGTTTAATTAATATTCAGACAAAGCACTGGTCCTTGGGATGCAGCAGCTACAATTCCGACTGCGGCACTGAGCTCCAGGCTGAGAATTATTTCACGTTAAGATGATGTGACGCCCAGATGCTTTTCAGTGGTTCATGAAGGAAGTCAACATGCCCTGTAATGAAGCGATTTACAGTACCAGGGTGTCTCTTACACTCCCTGTGCCCTCTCTGTGTTTGGAATCGCTCTGAGCCTACTGTGAACCTAGGATGAGCACTGTGATAAACAGTTAAGGATGGATGGATGGATGGATGGCCACAAAATATATATTTACACAATTAATACAAGCGGTTTATATACAAATGCATAGTAAGTCCATACTGAGTTCCATACAGTCCCCATCTGTGTGGGGGTACAGATAAGTATAGTATATTTTGCAGTGAGCATAACAAATCAAATCAAAGTTTATTTGTGAAATATACAACAGTATGGCAAGCAGTGTAGCAGGTTTATCGAAACAAAGGATTTAAAATTGAATTAAACACAAAGATGCTGTAATAATACTATCATGTTAATTGGAGTAAAACAGTATGTGTCATAATTGTTACAAAGCCTTCTATGATGGTGTATTAATGATATCACGTTACTGAAAGGAGTGCCATGACTCATATCTGAAAATTCATCCAGAATTCCCTTTGATAGTTATGCGAGAAGACCATGCAATAATTGAAGGTGTTACTCGAAATAAAATTGCATTAAATTATCTTGTGATCTGGAAATTAAATTTGAATGGGATACACTTTTCAAATACCTGAGAAGAAGTAAGAGGCTCGTAAACAATGTGGAGCCTCTCTTCAGTGCTGTGCCTTTAATGTGCCTGTGCTTGCATTTCCGCTTCTTATCTGTTAAATTTGTCTCCATCTCTAATAAAAGACGTCGCCAAAGGTCCATCAGAGATGCTTTATTCTAGCACTTGAAATGTGACAAGAAGTCAAAATGAAATGTATTAAGACACTTTAACAGATTTGTCTTTCATACCTTTGCAAATTGGCCAAATTCTGGAAAACTGCAAAGTAATATGGTCTTGACCTCATTTTTAACTCCCATCCGAAGAACATTTTTCGCAGTTTGGTCAGAAAACTTGTGTCTAGAAGGTGTTCTGTCCTTACACAACCTGAATAAGTCGTTCTTCGCTCCAGGAACAAATATACACAGCCAAATTGCTCCTGGACATATAGAATGAGAGAATGATTTTTACCTTTAGCTGATAAATATTTATTATTTTGTAAGACAGCAGGCACTGTATTTATGTTGAATGAAAAGAAAAAATCATGAATATGTCATTTATTTTTCTTGCATGGAAATCATTTTTCTTCTAGGTATGCAGTGTTATTACACGCAAATTCTGAAGTTGGCATTTATATTACGAGAGACCAATACCTGACTGATCTGGCTATTCCTGCCTCTTTAGTTCCTACCCCTTTAATCTGACATTAAATGCCCAGTATAAATTGGTCCACGGCTCATTCTGGACTGTTTTCAGATTCCATCTGCTTATATCATTCAGTAACTGTATTTGTGTGGTTTTGTGATAGGTGGGCTTATCAGGGTGGGGGGGGGGTGGTTTCTAAATCTTCAGGAAAGTTAACTTTGGCATTATTCGCCTCAAGGCTTTAAGGTGTTGGTGTCACAATAAGTTAAAGTGCAATCTGCCATTATTATTCCCTTGGGTTGGAGTCATCCTACAGATTTCCCGCTGTTACAGCTGAGGAACACTTTGGCTGAAGCTGCCCAGGTGGAGCGTCGCCGCTTACATGTGTTCTGCGGCCCTGAGGTCAAACCATAGGATCATCAAGCTTACAAATGGTATTAAAACGGTAATGACCACTGTGTATGTATTGTGATGTATGCTGTAGGCAATTTATAACACACTAGCATCCCATATACTGTGTGCTATGCCTTGTGCCCAGTGCAACATGTCCAGCATTTAGAAATTGGAAAGATAATTGAATATTGATGTGGGTATATCCTTTTTAAAAATACTAGCTTCTATTCACTGATACAGAGTGATGTTCGTGTTCCAGCTGACCCGCAATCACCTTAGTGCTGGATGAGAAGCCGGATAAGAACATCTGTAGTTGGCTAGTAGAATTGTAGGAGTTCTACAAAAGTTCTAAAAGTTCCAAAATTATAGGCAAGGCCTACATGTTGACGTTAGGGGTCGAGGCATTATTTGCAATAGTATGAATCGCATTTGTGTCGGAGTATAGAGCGGAGGAAGCAATTTCACCGGTTTGACAGTAGATGGGAGCTAATTCAAATAAATAAACTCATAGGATAAGGTCTTGAGAGATGAATACTCTTGGTAGGGATTCTTAACTGCACAGTCGTTGCTCATCAGTTTGGCCTGGCAGAGCTATAAGGAATACGATGCCGCGCAGAAGTCTGATGGTTGACAGGCCAAACGTGATCTTGAAGCAGCAGAAGCTAGTGGGATGTGTTCAAGTCAGGCCTGACATATCAGCATGTAGGATGTTTAAAAGCCAGACAGATACCTCCAAATAACAGACAGAAATTTCCCCCCCGGACCCTGGTCCACGGAACTATAAATATTAACTGCAGATCAGGTAACTTATACACACACACATATATATATATATATAATTAATCAAATGAATGCTTAAATTTTATTTAAACTGCTGCATTTCTGGATGGTTACAGAGCAAATACACAATAATTTGCAATTATTTCATTAATCTGATCTGCATTCACACTTCTGTGTGAGACAGTCCTACTCTGACAGTGGGGATATCAAGTTATATATACAGAATATAGTTAAAATCTGTAGAACTAAAAAACATAAAGTGAAAATTTACTTTTCACTCTACAACACCTGTACTTCCCATAAAGGTTTAATGGTGTTTGTCTGATAGATGGGTAAGGCATGGACGATATTTGGCTTTATCCTGGTGTTCATGAAACCCCTCATGGATTTATTTATTCGCCTATGGGGGTATCGTCCTGTTAGAATATAGCAGCATTTTTCAATTCAGTCCTCAGGAACCCATCAGTCAGTCCATGTTTTTGCTCCCTCCCAGCTCCCTGCCAGTCAGTCCATATTTTTGCTCTCTCCCAGCTCCCTGCCAAACAGTCCATGTTTTTGCTCCCTCCGAGCTCCCTGCCAGTCAGTCCATGTTTTTGCTCTCTCCAAGCTCCCTGCCAGACAGTACACAATTTTGCTCGGTAGGGAGCGGGAGCAAAAACAGGGACATTCTGTGGGTCCCCAAGAACCGGATTAGGAAACACTGGAATATAGGAACAGCATGAGGCAACAGTGTCTGCACCATAGGGTGCATCTGGTCCTGTAAAATATCCTCATATTCCTCAGTCATTATATGACCATGCAAAGCAATCACCAGACCTGATGACTCCCATGAGCTAGCTGCCCATATCAAAGATATTATTGTGGGAAGGCATCCCTTTCTCCATTCCTACAATACTTTATCAATTGAGGGGTTCTGTTTTTGTTGTGCTTTTTGTGAAATTGCCTTAGATGCCAGCAGCTTTTGAATGGCAGACCTGCCATAATTTCCAGGTTTGTGAAATTCTCAGTGTATAGTTTTTTTTTTTTTTGAGACTGGGTCGCACAAGCACTTTTTCAGTTCTGTGGTATAGTTCTGTGATTGAGGGCATACTTGTGGTATTTAACAATTGTCCTGTAAAGTGCTCACCTGCCCCCTCGCATTGAATCAAAACCAAAGTTCATGTGGTTTGTCCATGTTTGGCACATTAAATCATTTTTGTCGTTTTTTGTGACTGATGCATCTAGATTTCAAGCATAAGCTACTTGGCTGCTTCTGAATTTGAGACGTATTGCTTTGAAAACTCATATATCAAAGTGTTGATTGTCAGACCTCTTTTACAGTTGATATACACTGGTAATTGGCTTTCAACCTAATATTCATCCATCCATCAAACCATCCACCTCCTAATCATTTATCCTGGCCCTTAAGGCCATACAGAATCTTCATTAAGACATTTGTGATTTATATGTTTAATTTTTACATCATTTTATGATATTTACCGTATACATACAATTTCCATAGCCAGCATACCAATAAGCCTTTTGTCGTTTTGGAGGCAACAGTCTCCATGTCCATTCAAAGTATAAGTAACACCTGGCAATGAAATATTTTCACTATATTGTACATCAGTGTCGTGTAGAATCCCAGTCTACCATGATGGCTGATGTCTTACTGGGCACATGTGGTATGGAGGCATGACAAATAAGCAAAGGAAAACAGAAACTATACGAAAACCAAGATGTCCATATAAGTTTATTACTGTATTACCATATTATACTAGTATTATACATTATAGCTATATTATAATAATTTTTATTATAATATATTACAATAATATCATAATGCAATATAGCATATATATGTGTGCACGCAAGCGTGCGTGCATGCGTGTGTGTGTGTGTGTGTGTAGGTGTGTGTGCGTGTGTGTGTGTGTTTTTCATTCTGAACAGGGTCGTGGGGAGTCTTAGGTGTGATGATACACAGATGTATACTGACGTCCTCTCCTGGCCAGGAAGTGAACATGTTACTTAAAGAAATGGATACCAGCAGGAACAGACGATACTCCTCGTCACTGCACACTGTATCCCATACTCACCCCTTACTGTATCCCTCACTTTTTCCTATCCCTTCCCACAAGTAATAGGCTCTAAGCCAAGTATAATCGATTGGAATTTTTTAGGCTCAGGGGTCACAAGATCCTAATAGTGTCATTCAGCCGGGAATACATTTAAACCTGACGAAAAAGATTTCGCTTCCACTGTGAATTAGGAAATCATTCAAACAGACAAAGACGCGTGCTTCTCCATACACTGAGAGTGTCTTGTTTAATGCTGACATTACTGTAGATTATGCTTCAAATCCAAGAAGTGTAAGGACTGGGGAATTCATCCTATCGATGGCATTAAACGGTTATTTGATCAAATGAATTATCAAGCATCCCATGTGTAATATCAAGGCCAAGAACAGCTAAGATACTGATAAGCATATCAATGTTCCTCAAGCAGTATTAAGCAATGAGGCATTTAAAGTTGTATTAGAATGCTCAGAAGCTGTTTGGGGGGGGGGGGGGATTTATATAATGTGCTTATTGCTTTGAACTGAACTTTTTATTGGTTAATGTGTGTTTTGAATGCATAAATAGCTTCAAGGTTGGGAGAGAATCTAAATCTGTCTGAAACATGCACCATCAACTGTGAAACACTTATACGGTATGAATCGTGCATAATTATAAACGGAAACTGTTTTTATTCTCGGGTTTGGAACACTGAAACACACCGATGATTCAAAGCACTAAGACCACCCTCCATGTGAAGTGAATAATTGAGTCCTGCCGCATATAGGGACTCATAGCTGTGGATAGGAGTTGTCAGTCCGGCACAACAGGGCTTAATGCACTGTGTGTTGTAACACATTACTCCCGTAACCATGATAAACATGATCTGCCTTTTGTGCCATAGTTCCACTCTCAGTAATTACTCACCACGGCTGGCCATGAGCTTCTCACAAGCCTTAGAGGTCGTCCATAAGGATTTAGCCCTGTCAGTGTCACTCAAGTCTTTACCCCTTGCTCGCTTCTGCTTTCAACACATCATCTATCAGTACCAAATGTTACTTACGATTTAATGGATCCCAGACTTTATCATTCTCCATTTTTACAAGATCAACATTATTCGTGTTATGTGGCTGTGGTTCTAATGATTTGGCTCACATGTTGTGGATATTTACGCTCAATACAATGATAAAAACGGTCATTATGGAGTTGTGTCTCTCTTTGCTCTCAAAACAGCCCATTCTACCAAATCAGAAGGTGTTCTATTGGATTCAGATCTGGTGACTTGGAAGGCCACTGAAGTACATTAGCATGTTGCAAGTAGCCATAAGAAAATGGCAAATGGTGAATTATGGCAATGACGGGATGCACATGGTTAGCAACAATACTCAGGTACTGTAGGCTGTGGTATTCGAGTGATGACTAACCGGTATTAACTGCCACAAGGTGTGCTGAGAAATACAGGCCCCTCACCATTACATCACCACCAGCAGCCTGACCTGTTGACACAAGGCAGGTTGAGTCCATGGATTCACGCTGTGGACACCAAATTTTGACCCTACCATCTGTGATTGAGATTTGTCAGACCAGGCTACATTTTTCCAGTTCTGGTGAGCCTGTGCCCACTGCTGCCTCAGCTTTCTGTCTTTGGCTGACGGGAGAGGAATCCAACATGGTCGTCTGCTGTTGTAGCCCATCCGTCTTAAGGTTTGATGTGTCACGCATTCTGAGATACTTTTCTACTCACCGCAGTTCTGCAGTGTTATCTGAATTACAGTGGCCTCGAAGCAGTCTGGCCATTCTCCTCTGACCTTTCTCATCAACGAGGCATTCCTGTCCACAAAACTGCCACTCACTGGACATTCTGGGTTAACTTCACATTGTTGCATGTGAAAATCCTAGTAAATCAGAAATGCTCCAGTCTGCCCGTCGGGCACCAACAATTATGCCTCGATCAAAATCACCAAGACAACATTTTTCCCTCATTCTGGTATTTGCTGTGAATATTAACTGAAGCTTCTAACTTGTATGTGCATGATCTTATGCAATGCACTGTCGCAACGTGATTGGCTGATTAGATAATTGCATGAATAAGCAGGTATACAGGTTCCTAATGAAACCCTCAATGAGTGCATATAGATATTGTGCCATGTCTGAAGGCATTGTTCATTTATAGATCTTTAAATTATGGGATATAATTTATGATGGATGATAATGAAAATAAGAAAAAATAAGATCTCTAGACATTAAAGTGCTTCTTTAGGTTGCCTCAGCGCTAATTAGAATTCATATGTATGTTGATTATCACAGCAGGCAATAACTTTTCATAATTTCAATAATTCATAATTTATAGTTTGATTAGCGAGCAAAAGTCAAACATCAATTATCTCTCATGAGTAATTACGTAAGTAAGATCTGTTGTTTCACTTTTAACTAACTGTCAGCTGGGGGTACTACCTCCATTTAATTAATAAATAAGTGTTAGAATTTTTGAATTAATTGAATAACTGATAATGCAGTGATCAGGCAGCTAGGTTGGTGCTGTGTCTAATATATGTCAAGGATGCTGTATATATTACAGGTTCAGCATTATGATTAATCAACAATTTATCACATTCTCTTTAAGAACTATGGCATGTTTTTTTACACTTGACTTTTACACTTTAAATCGTTTCCAGTTTTTATAAAAGCATTGGAATTATCCAGACAGTCTCTGCAGAAACACAGGGAGCAAATTCATGAACCATTCCATCTGTGAAACACGTTTTACTAATGGCAGTTACCTCAAACCGTGGTTTCAAAAACTGACCTGCATGCTGCAGGGGATAGCAGGCGGAGGCTGCACATATTCTTTCCATAGTATGGACCCATATTCGTGGAATTTAGCAGCAGTTAAACACAACTGCATCGGCCAATGATTGGGTATAATTGGTTAAAAGCTGCCAGAATAACTATGAACAGTCATCAAACAAATAGCACAAGGATATCAACCGGAAAAGGGCCGTTTTAGTATACAGACCAGGGAGCTAATTATGTCCAAATGCGACAGGGTTAATATGGGAAGGTAAATTTATCGTACGACGGCAGTGTGTGTGCTTAATTTTTCCATAAAGTAATATTATTGTTCTCCAGAATAGCACCAAAGAAGCAACAGGTTTTTCTTTTGACAGTTGCTGTTGTGTTAATGCTGTGACATCTGGAATTGGCAACCTCATCGAAATACAGCATTTCATGCGACGCCCATTGAATCACTTAGCTAGCTAATCTCATAATCTAAGCGCTGTGTTACGGATATAAGTAATGGCTTTCGGCAGCTTCGTTCAGGCCGACCCTGTTTGAGTGCTGCAGCACAATCCCAAAGGGGAAAATAAGCAGAATGAAAATGAGCACTATAATAACGGGGATGAATAAGAAAGGACATTTCGTATCCATCAAAATCCAATTAGGCCCGTCATGCTGTGGGCTAACATGGAATCTTTAGTAATATCTGCATTGTCTGCATATATCACTGCCGCAACATGATATCTGCCTCCCTTTCTTGTTATGACTAAAGCAGCCCATGATAACAGTAACGGCAACCTGCCACTAGGGACAGCGTGACGTCCCCGGCGATATTTGTTCGCCTATTTATTCGTTTTTCAAAGGCTTGCCAAGCCACAGATTCCTCCAGTTGCCAAACCCTTGTACAATAGTTGCCCTTATAAATTTAATCAATTAATTAAGTAATTATAAACAGATAAATAAATAAATATGTGAATTCTTAACTGCATAAGTGGTTATGTGATGAACTGGATCTGCGTCTATGTGCTGGACCCAAAACAGAGCCAAAGTAGAATCAAAGGATCAAAACCGGGAAAACAGACAGGGGCCGTAAGAGCATCAGAGAGAAAAGCGAATCCAAATATCTGGCTGTCCATCTAAGTCAGGAAGCGCAGGCAAAAAGGCGGATACAGAGAGGAAGTTCGAAATGGCAAATCAAAGAACGCTCATTATGGAGAAACTCACAATGCCTTGATAAAACCATCATAGAGCAGCAATGGTATTTAAGTTATATGCTGTTGGTAAATAGGTGCATTTAATTCACCAGTTCTCTGGAAACTGTGGAGTGGAATCTGGATGCAGAAGCTGACAAATTGATAGATGTGACAGTTGGATGGATGGATCGGTCGATGGATGGATGGATGGATGGATGGATAAAGCAGGCCAACACAATAATCAAATATTTCCATGCCAGATGGATAATAATCATCAAGGCTGACTATTAAACAAAAATGGTGTGATACCTACCCATACAGGTTCTGGGCAGTATATTCAACTATACTCTCAAGTTTAAAAGTGAAATGTATTTGGGACAGGGCTCAGACTGCAAACTGCAGATTCTGCAAAGGTTATACCGTCACATCGGTGGGACTCCACGGCAAAGCCGCGGCTGTCACACTGGGGACTCTCCGGGAGTCGTCATGCCATTGTGTGCAGACAATGAGCTGGACCCTCCCTCCCTCGACTGTCACGTTTGATTCACACCATGCTGCACACGGCCGGTGCATAGTCAGGTGGTGCAGCTGTCAGAGCTGCTAAACGTGGGCCCTTGGCAGCCTCCAGGATTCAGTGCAGCAGGCGATCAGGAGAGCACCCTACGTGTGCTTTAGCTTACCTATTAAAACCTGATGCAACTATGAGGCGACTTACACTTAGCCTGTTAGTGTTTTTGGGTCACGCTCACATCACTGCAAGCAAAATATTCCATGCATGACATCTCTGCAGACATGCAATGCTTTCCTAAAGCTGGGTTTTTCACAGCACTCGGCCCCCTGGAGTCACAAAAATGACTCAATTATCCTAATGACTTGAAGTCACCAAGCTAACTGAAACTGAGGTTTCTTCACTTAAGATTGCGTGCAAGCAACACGGGAATTTGATTTGGTCATCATGATCATTCTGATATAAAAATCGCTATTGGACTTTGCTGGTAGAAGGCATGACTGATTTAAACGTGATTATAGTTTCAACCACTGCTCAGCGATGAACTGGAATTCCTTCCAGAGTGTTCTCCTGCCTTGTAACCCATGCTGCCTGAGACAGGCTCCAAGCCCTCTGTGACCTTTTCCTAGATAAGTGGTCGGAGGATGGCTAGCTATTAATTTTGAATGCTGGATGTTCAAGACATATAAAAAGGGATTTCAGCGTATGTAAGTCCTTCCCTTGATATATGACTTATGTGCCATATTTGCTCTAGCTACTGTGTCAGACTGAGATTTTCACCCCAGGGGGCTTCTGTTTCCTGTTCTCTGCTGTCACTGGGCCAGTGACAAGTCTGTTGATCAGGTGAGTAAAAGTCTGTCTTCATTGTCTGGTGGGGAGCCGGTTGTTAGAATGACATTGTTATTGACATGGTTAGAATCGTTATTTTTTTCACTAAAGTGCTTCTCAATCTGTCAGAGAGCTTTCCTGAATGGGCTGTAGAGCATAAATGTCTTCCGCGGTCTTTTAGATTTCATGCCAGAAATTGTCTGGGAGCCAATTCTCTTTTTTGTATAAGAAGGAATCACTGTCATTAACTTAGAAAAAAAGTTGAACTGTAGGTCGTGCATTTTCATACTGCAGATTAATGATAAGAATGGTTCTACTCCTGGCTTCTCCCACAGCCAGCAAACTCTCTTCGGATTGCTTCAATAGCATTATTTATTTATACAGAGTATTGGACCGCTGCGGTTGTACTGCGTCCCACACAAAGCAGAGGCAGATCCCCGAGACAGTATGCATCTGATCAGCATAATAGGGAATGAAATTTGCTGTCAATGGAGGGCTTTAATAATAAACTTTTGTTGTGTAAGCTATGTCCAAAAATACCATGAATGACCATCATAAGCTGGTGTGACCTGCTTATCGTGGTATGACCATCAACTGTCATAAGTTGGTCAACCAGTTTAAGTATTTATCAGCAGGGTTCTAACCCTATTTCTCCTGCTCAGGGTCACCTAGAGCTTATCCTATGAGAAGAACAGAAACTCTCACCCGACCCCAGCACGCACACACCTGAACCACACACACACACACTATGAGGTCCAGAGTTGAATGCCCAACCTTAGAGGTGTGAGGCACCTTAGAGTGTTACCCACTGAACCACCATGTCTCCATGAACATGGGAAATGTGTTTTTCTATATTCAGGAAAAACATCCATTTTAAAACGCCATGTCCTTCCCATACCTGAAGTCCTGATCCCCATGGCCTACACAAAGGTTAATTTCCAGATTATTTCCTTAGGACTGTGTTTTACCAATAAACCAATAAATAGAATTCACCAGTAAATCTTCCATTTTTCCTTTTTTCTGTTGTCTTTCATTCCTTTCATCAATAGTTCATTCATTTGTAAAATTAGTTTCTCCAAACTAATTGCCATTCAAACTGCATGCCATTTGAAAATTCCCTTAACCATTTGTTATTTTGGGATTAAATTTCCTATTTAAACTACGTTTTCCATATTTTTCTACAATATAAAACATTTCCCTTGTTCCAACTGGGATCTTATTACTTTGTTTTCAATTTGCTTAATTAGGCAGCCTTGAGAATTGATAGCTTTATATCTTATTATCCATTACAGCTGACAAAGTTGGCATCTGCAACAAAAGTTGAATAAATTTGACCATTAATATGAGTAAAATGGTGCTAAGGACAGATAGCTAACATATCTCCGTGATAATAGTGAAATTTTTATGTCAAATCATACCATTATTCTAAGAAGATATTCAAAGGTTATGGTTAATATGTGCTTAATGTTTCATGCAACAGCTGCCTAGAAGAGTTTAACAGACTGCACATTTTCCGTACTGACATACAGTAGCTTTTCACATTTGTTTAATTCAGAATCGGGCCCTTGTGCACGCGCACGTTTCCTCCTGTGTTTCTGCAGTGAAGATGCCTGCATGTGAATAAGTCCACTTTCCTGTCTGAGTCTGTGCGGCTCATTATGCAAATTAGTGCCTAATTACTGTTGAATTTCTATTTGTCATCACTGCTTTAATAGGCCACAGTGGCAGTTGACTTGCAAAGTCCGTTGTATTTTCAAGTTTAGCTCTGGTTGGTGGGTGCGTGCAGCACTCAGATGGTGTGCTTTTCAATAGAGCTGTAAGCACAATGGTGTGTTCTGCCATCATAGCCTTTGTTAGGAACAAAGGAACTGACTGTGCTACACACATGCTTACATTTTAAAATTGTGTTCTCGCTTTCAGAACAGGCAGTTGTCACAGCCGTGACCCATCTGTGCCAGAAGCATCAGGAGGAAAACATTCACACACGCCTGCAGACTCCCCGATCGACTCTCAGCTGCGCTGTCCAACATACAGAACCAGGTGCCCAGCTAACCCTACTGCCAAATCTGGGCACAGCAACCACTGCCTGCTCAAGCTGAGTGCCTTCACCACCCGCACCAGCGGGAGCCCTAAACATACCCTTTTAATGTTGTGCTGCCTTCCGATATCTTAGCACGTTGGGGGACGTGCATATCTCCAGCCGAGATAACAGAAGCGACAGTCTGTGCCTTTTTCATTAGGTGAGACTAGTCCATATCTCTCTCTAAATATAGAAAAATACATACTGGATGTAAATATGTTGCTTAACATATTGCAACCGCGATTCCCATAAAATGTCATCTGTAAAGTCCCTTAAATGCACTGATGTCGGCAATTTGCACAGAATAATAACGGCTGTGAGACTTTGTGGCAGGTTTAACGATTTATTTCGAATTAGCTCAGAGAGGTCTGGGCTGCACTGGCTTTGAGACTTCTGTGTCACCTTTCAGCCTCCACATTTTCAGCAAAGTCCTTTGTTGCATTTATATATATATATAAAAAAAGCCTGATCTGATCAGCAGTCATGAGAAAGAAAGAAAGGCTTTTGTGTGCCGAGCCACGCGGATCTTGCTCACCGTTTCTTTCTGCCATTTTTATTTTATGAAAATTGACGAAGCAATGCTACTCTGTGCAGTTTGTGGGTGGGACACATTTGAAATGCCAAAGCAAGCATTTCATTATGAAGTAATATCATCATTAGATGGTCAGTGTTTATGCTGTGGATTTCAACAAATATCCAGTTGCTGATTTGGGGTGTTAGTGCTCATAGTTTAGGACACAAAGGATCGGCATGATTCACACGAGGTTCCTTCTGGAACTTCAGCTACACCCAGCAGTCCAAAGTCATGCAGTTAGGCCAAATGGTATCTGTAACTTAGCCATGGTGTGTGAGTATGTATGATTGTATATTATTGTATATGAGTGTGTGTCCCGTGATGGACTGACATCTCATCCAGCGTGTATGCCTGCAGTGTGCTCTCTGCTACCAATTTTGCACAGGAATGGATGGATGGATGGATGGATGGATGGTAACATGCACTGTGTTTTAGTTTTTAGTAATACACTGTTAATTTTCTTTGCTCATTCTTGATAAAGTCTATTGATAATGTATACTCTGAGGGCAACTGACAGCAGTACTCAAAGCACCTTCATATTAAAAACCAGTAGGATTTGCGTCCATTTCAGTGATCATTCATTTAAAAATTTTTGTGAAATGGTTTCTCGGACCGGAGACTCAACGCATTTAATAATCAATCCCAAAATATAGAGGAAAAAATGAACACAATTTATATAAAGTAAAGTAATAACAGTATTTTACTAGTTTTTTTTTTTAAAATAAGGTCATTTACCTGAAGCTGAGTCAATAACGTGCCACCTGGTCTAACCTCCAGATTATACCTGTGGACTCAAGCCTGCTATTCAGCTGTGATAAATTGATAGTTAGGGCACAGGTCTGACACAGGGGTCAAAGTGTCTGCGACTCAATTTGTAAAACTAATGGCGTTTGAAATGTTTCTGGCTTGGAGTGGGAGGTGTTAAAATAAATAAATAAATAAATAAATAAACGTCTTCATAGAAAAACATTTCTTTTCAATTTCAGTGTCCCCACCTCTGTGCCGGAGATGAATAATACCTCTGGGCTCCGTTTGAAAACTCCCCGCATGAAAGATTGCGCCTTAGATAAACACTTATTGGTATTTGCGATCCAGCGGGCGGACCTGCAAATCACAAAAAGCTCCGGCGAGAGGGAGATATCTGCAAGCGGCTTCCCATCATGCAGCGGAATTAAAGCCGTTTTCACCGCTTTCCGCTCAAAGCGTTTTTATTTCCCTTGTTCTGAGGTGGCGGAAGGGCAATGTAGGGCCAGATACTTATCGACTGCATTCTCAAATGCAAAAATGAATTGAGCACACTTATTAATGGGACTCCTCTTACACTGAAGCTTTGGGCCCTGTGCACTCCATGCACCGCTGACCAGGATAAGAGGTTGGAGGATGGAGATTGATATAAGGACATTTTCGTTAGATACAATATAATCTTGAGTGTGTGTGTGTGTGTGTGTGTGTTTGGTATATGTGTCAAAATTCTTTATGGTTAAGGTTAGGACTGGGTAGGAGTTAAGGGTGTCATTGTTGGGATTAAGATTTTTCCCAATGAAATCAATGGGCAATCCCCACAAAAAATTCAAGTCAAGTTACCCCTAAAGTGATATCATCCAGTAACATTCCGGTACCCTGCCATACTAAATGATAACGTGCCGTATAGCTCTGAGAGGTTAAAACTGACATTTCCTGGTTCCTGGGCTCATCTGGTAGGGGTGCTGTGAAATATCTGTGTGCTTTTGTCCAGCGATCATGAACACGTTGCTGTATGTTAAGGAGAGTTCATGGACTCGATATTTACCCATCCGTGTAGCTGCAGTAATCTCACGTCCAGTGGATAACAGTGATTAGGAATGGGGTTAAGGCTGTGGATGAGCATGCAGGTCATGGCCTGGATCTCAAGCTGATGCACAGGCATGTACTAAATGGCGACTTAAAAAGATTCAGTCACCGGCACATGTCTGGGAGCAGTGGGAGGAATGGGGTGGGGGGGTTGGCTTAAAACAGGAGGCATAGGATAATCATATACACACTAATAGCACTAGTATTAATAATAATTATAATAATGATAATAATGATAGAGTAGTAGCATTAATAGTTATTAATTGATAAATTGTTAAATTATATATTTTTTATGCTGTCATTTTAAATTATACTCTCAATTAATACATGTACAGTAGGGCCAGATTAATGTGTATGTTATGTATATATAATTTTTATCATGTTAAAATATTTATCACTTAATTCTTAATCCTTTATAATAGAGCCAGTCTTTTGCTAATTGAAATCCATTAAATTGAACTAACTCAATGAAGAGATTTCTGTTTATTGGTGGCATATGCTGTTTTAGATATTAAAATTTGATTGTAATTTCTAAAATGCAATCATTCAGAAACATTGGAGAAACAGCTGCCCCTGCATATTTCATGGGTAAGAATTAATCATGGCACAGAAATCCTCTGCCTATAAATGAATGTTAATTGAATTCTGGATAGCTGACTTTAAAAGAAAGCGGGAAAAGGTGCCAATGTATTAAACAAAATGTATACAGATCAGAACAACAGCATCGTATAATAAGACCATCCACTCAGCTTGATAACAAGGTAATGCAGATATTATAGAAATCTGTGGACCCTTCTATCTATTAGAATAGTCATTTGTTATTATAACAAAATATATGTATGACAGCCATAGCAAAGTGCTTTCAGTCTACCTTGTAAACTGCTCTGTACTTTCAGTATGAAAGACTTTGATGACAGGAGACATGTTTTAAATGTGTCTAATGAACCATGTTTACTACCTGGAAAGTAAGAAATAAACAGCAAAACAATTGAGTCAAGCTATCTTTAATTAATGTTTGTTTTCAGTGTTTTACTTGTGCATTTTAAGCTATTGTACTTATTCGTTCTTGTCCCAATCCAGATAGTCATTGTCACTTGCTCTGTGTTTGCTAGGTTACACTACCTAATATTTTTTTTTTAATATTCTCTAGCCTCTGTTTACTGAGGAGCATATTGTGTAAATCAGAGACTAAAACATCTCTTTAGGCACAGAACGGCATAGATGCAGAGTAGACCGTCAATGTCATCTTCATTCAATATCACGAGTCATGCTGAAGGTTGCTTATGTAAGTTGTGCATGAGAGAGAATAGCTTGTATCCAGGAGTACAGGGTGTAGCGTTTATAAGGGTCTCTCTGAGAAAGGAGTCTGTCCTTTCCCTAGCACTCTGAGGGTATTCACCATATCTACTCTCTCTGCCATTGGCTGAGAGCTTGCGCAACATCATCCCATGCCTTCCATCTACCCACCAATCCATCTCCATATATCCCGACAACGACGACATCACAGATTAGTCCTACCACAGGACTGGTAAGCGTTCCAGTTCAGCCCCCAGTTATGGTCAGGGGCAACTCCAAGGTGAGGAATGGCCTCATCTCCTTAATGTTTGGGTGAGGCTGGGTAATCAGATTAGCGTGGGAGGGAGTCAGGATGGCAAAGGGAGCGAGCGGGTGGTGGCAGTAGTAGGGGGAGAATTCTGCTTCCAGTCTTATTATCCCTTTGAGGTTCACTCCATGAGAGTCTGCATTATATCCAAGGAAGCAGATTTTGAATAAAGCTGCATAAAATAAATGACATTTACTTTACACATCTCTACAGATTGTAGAAGCAGATTAAGACATTGTCACTGGAAAAGATAAATACTCCCCATCTTAATATGCTGTTCTTGGCGTAGTTATCAGGCCTTAGACACAAGCTGATTTTATACCTTTCAAAAGAATGGGGACCCAGCATGTTAAAGCAGGAAATATCTTTGAAAAACTGGCCTTACGGCCATCTCAGGGACTGCGGCGGAGGGAGATACACAGGGTGATGAAATCATGGGGGGGAGCTCAGGTTAAATCAGGAGGGATATGCGCAGCGTGAGGGGAGATGTACGGGGTTGTGTCCTTTGTGCGTAAAAAATGTGATTTGTAGTAGCCAGGGGGGGCGGATGCTGAACCCGAGCAAAACGGCTTCCCACTCAGCCCGGGGAAGCTGGCGGCTCCGGCATGACAATCCGGTGAGGGGCATGACGGTCCGCCTGTAGAGGAGAGCGGGTCACAGCAGCGCACAGCTCGCACGGGCAGGCGGTGAGACGGAGGGCGATTTCAGGGCCCGGTCCAACTGAAACAGCCCGGCCGTACCTCGGCGCTCTCCAGCCATATGGTCCGGGGACCCGTATTATGGGACCCATATTAATGCACCGCTGTCAAGTCGCAAGGACAAACAAGCTTCTCGGGTGACAAGGACCCTCATGCATCACGTGCTGCTTCTGGACCTGCTTCTGGAGCATTAAATGTCTGGCCGCTCAGTGCAGCGTCGAAGTGAATGCATCCATTCAGCAGTCTGGTGTTTCTTTCTTCTTATGGATGGATGGATGGATGCATGGATGGATGGATGGGATATAAAAATATAAGATATAAAGAAATATATAAATATATAAATAATGCAATTAATACTGTTGTGATAATTAGAATTAAAAAATCAGGCTGATTAGATAAATTTGCCCGAAAATTAAAGTTTTTTTTCATAAATATAATTATCACTGACAACAACAGATGTGGTTCAAACCAGGTGAAGAGGGGTGAGGAGCATTGTGTGTGTGTGTGTGTGTGTGTGCGTGTGATACATGAGCGGGTATACCTATCCTTATGGGGACACAATGTCCCCATAATGTGATAAATATCTGTTTTTTTTCCCTTA
>JAODUD010000026.1:3098397-3125182 GCA_026784285.1 Stomatorhinus walkeri | reverse complement strand
AGAGGGGTGGCTTATGTAAGAGATAGCATCTCGGGTGGTGGTAAGGCCATCTATCAGATCTGGCTAAGGGGGATTGCATATGTAACAAGCAAGGCCTTTTTTAAGAAGTGAATGAAGATGACTAGTTTAATTTCTCAAGAAGAATACAGAGATCTCCTGGCAATTAAGACATTTACATGTGAAAACTGAGCAGGTAATTTACTCATATTCTAGAATCCTCGTATGTTCCACTACGTTCCACTTATCGCATATATTCATTCATTCAGTTTCATTTTTGTGAATGTTTACACAAAAGAATTAAATAAATAAAATGTTAAACCTAGGCAGCCTTCAGGAACACCTTCTAACAGATTAATGTTATGCTGAAATGTTTCTCCTCACATTTAGACTGAGAGTTTACAGAGATTTTGAATGTAATGAGGAAATTAATTAGAAAGCTCATTCATGTCGATGTGGGGTGACGCATAAATCCCCAATAAGCTGTTCGCTATTAGGGCCTTCTACCATACCAAGGTGTGGCGTTTTAATGCTTACGTTCAAATTAGTCTTACTGTGGTTGAAACCGTGGGTCTAGAAGTGCAATTTGCAGTGCAATGTAATTTTTATGCTGATTTTCAGAGTGGAAATGAATGACATGATAAAATGGAGTTTTTGGGATGGTTTAGATTTTTTGGCTTTTAAGTTTGATAACAATTTATCCTTGGAAAATGACTTAGGAGTTCTAAATACAGAGCCAAATACAAATAGGCCAGCTATAACAGCAATAGTAACAATGGCAAGTAATGTTTCAAAAGTCAGGGGTATAAGGTTAAACTGTACTATAACATTAGATTCCAGGTGCCTACAAACTAAAACACGGTGTAAAATACATCTTTTGAATCTCCTGTTTTACTTTAAATAAACATCTATTTAGCTCATAAACAGACTAGACAACATTATACTTACATCAGAGGTGGGGATTTCAGATCCAGAGAGTACAAATCCAGAACAAGATTTTGTTTCAACCAACCAGGTGGGAGTATGAAGAGTCACAGTCACAGAGCACTCAGCTGATTGGTTGAAACAAAAAATTTGTACTCTTTGGATCTGAAATCTCCACCTCTGATTAACATGAGTAAAGACCCATTATATTTGTATTTTTACAGCTTTTGGAAGGCTGACTAACAGATGACGGCCAGATGATTCAGGGCAGTTGCTCTGTCTTGGATGCACAAATGTGCTTTCGTGATTGCAGAAAACACTGCAGTGTACCTGTAGAATGAGATGTTTTCATCATGCAGAAGCAATTTCTACTGCAGTGACAAGAGATTGTCAGTATTTAATTGGATTTTAACACACAAACTATATACTTCTGTTTTATAACAGTATTTTTGTCCATAACAAACGGGCTATTGATTTTCACAGGGAAGGACTTGTGGATGAACAGAACATGAGTATGTGAGCTAATACAGAGTTTGTAAAAGCCTTGTAAACGCAGCACCATGTAATAAAACTGTTAAAAAGGTTTTTTGCTCTCATTTATAGTATGCAATTTTTGAGTCTTCCTGTTGCCATAATGATGTGTTTTTGGAAGGCACTATTGTTGAGGCACATTACAAAATATGGTGATGTCACAAGCATATGCTCTATGTTTCAAGGTAATAATTATTACCAGTTTCATATGCATTGCTACATTTGTTTGTAGTTAATTCTTAAATTTGCTGTATTTGTTATATATCATGGTGAATTAAGCAAAGATGAATTTATGGGGCAGCATGTGGCTCAGTGGGCTAAGCTGGTGTGCTTGTAATCACAAGGTCGCCGGTTCAAACCCAGCCTCAGCCTGTCTGTGGGTCCTTAAGCAAGGCCCTTGACCCCCAGCTTCCTGGGTGCTGCTACAGGGCGCTGCCCCTTGCAGACAGCTTGCTCTACAAAGAGCAAGTTGAGGGAGGCATAAAAATAATTTCCCCACGGGGATATATAAAGCTTTGATTATATTGTATTTGGGGTATTTGCTGTTTCTCCAAGGTGTGTAAATCTCATCTGTTGATTACTGTCTGCTGACAGCCTATTAAGTATCCATAGTTTCATCCAATTTATACTGAAATACATAGTATTCTCCATGTTTTTTCTAGTTGTTACTTTGTGGGAAATCTGAGTTTTCTAAATCACTATAGTTGCTTTCTTGAATTAGCTGAGCCACATGCCCAAAAGCGTGGGAGCTGTGTGCTGATGGGTTTCTCACCACTGAACATTGCGTTAGCACTTTCAAAAAGGTTAAATTTTCATTCAGCACAAACAAGCGATTTGCTGAAAGAAGTGTGCAGAAAAAGATTTCACAGTCTCCCACAAACAATTGATTTCTTTTTCTACTGCACTCCAAATAAACAATTCATTGAACAACGCATTAAATGAGAAATGGTCAGCAACACAAAAACAATGTGTTTTATAATATAAGCAGGGGGGATTTTCATAGTTTAATTTGTAGGTATTTAATAGCAAAACTCTGTTACCTTCTGAAAAATCAGCACATTGTTTTTTCATTATAAATGAGATCTATCCTACTGATGATTAATCACAATGTTTTGATGTGAAATGAAAAATAATAATAAAAATTAAGAAACAAGGCCAAATAACAACTAAACAAATAAACAAATTGTGCATTTACTTAGAATGTTAGTATTTTTAATGTTTAGGCATTAAAAATATGGATGACAGGAGGTCATCTCTTCTAAGTTCATCTCAAGTCAAGTCAAATTCATATCCTATAATTTGTTACACATCTATGAGATTTAATGTAAAAGGAAATACCCTTCTCTAGCTAATGAGATATCTAATGGTGCGAAAGATTAATGTATTTTGTCTACAAATAACTTCTTCAGTTGAATTTGTATTTTTTATGATTCGTATTAAAATGTCAGATATTTCATACTATTTTCTGGAGTGTCATTTATTGTATTCATTCTGAACAGGTCTGCAATGACTTAACGGCCCATTTTTTAACAACGGGAAGCATGATGTTTTCTCGCCAAAAAAATTAGGTGAAGGGAAATTGGACATGCATTCTGGGTCACGGCCATAACGCTACAGACTGTCTGCAGGTGCTTGGAGAAGATTAATACCTCACATGGACATCACTCTGGGCTCACGTCAGCTGCCAAGCTGAACCTGAGGGCGAGGAACGGAAAAATAAAGCATTTTACTGGCAGAGACCAGCACAGGACAAGGTTGATGAGACAAAAAAAACAAACAGAAAGAATGAGGTATAAAAAGCGATAATTGTGGCTGTAAGAACAAATCCAGGGAGAGGTAGCAGAATAGCCTGGAGCTTTTGGAAGCAGTAATGATAAATTTTGCACTGTAACTTTTTGCATTATTACCTATTTTCTCTTAGGAAGCTCGGTCTTGCTGTTGGCTGTGTGTCTTTATTGAAAGAAGCTCGCCATAAGGGTCACTGGGCAATTTGTGAGAGACCAGGGCTACAATGGACGTACCCATACAAAGGTTCATTAGTACTAATCTCTACATTTCAGAATAAATACAAAGACATAAAAATAATAAAATGGCATATGAAATTATGCACTGACCAAAAAATAAAATAAAATAAAAATAATAATAACTTCTTGGGGGAATCTCTATGGGTTGGGACTCAGAAGGTTTCCAGTTCAAAGCCCTGGGTCAGCAGAGTGATCCCACCATTGGACCCTTGAACAAGGCTCTTAACCCCGAATGCTCCAGGGACTGGCTGCCCCTAAGTCTCCTCTATGCCAGTTCCATGAGGTGACCTCCTGGGATGCTGTCCAGCTCTCCTGAAGAAGGTCCCACATATATGCTGAGCTCTCATTGGCTACTTTTCCATCACTCTTCTGTCAAACTCAATTTAAACTATTGCGTTTAGGCCACACGGCAAGGTGATGTGATGAGACACTATCACTCTCCTCTATATGTGGTTTGACATGTCCAAACTTTTGTCTGGTACTGCATATAAACAGTGTATAGCGTACACTGTGAGTGTGAGTTAATATATAATACAGCATAAGGGATAAGGGAAATTCACTAATTGTTTCTTGATTAATTAGAAGGACACAGTAATACAGGTTGGATGAAATCAGATTTTTACTATAGTATTTTATTAAAAGAGAGGATATTGATTATTTTTGGCACATCCACTGCCACTTCAGTCCACTGCAGGTTTTTTTTTGGTGCGCACAAGTTTTGACCGCACAAATTTTAGAGTATTATTCTTTAAGAGCCGAGCTGCCCCTGGACATGCTAACATTTCAATTGGGGAGTGGGGAGGGGGTCCTGAGAATTAATTGGGTTGAGGGATTCATACTTCTGTGTTTAGAGTCACTCCTCCTGAGTATGCAGCGATAGGTGATGGTCCAGACACACCAACATGTACTCTGAGGCTGTGTATGGGGGGGCTGGGGGGGCCACAGTTTACCAGATTGTTTGTGTTTCCTGCTGGGAGGCAAATACAGCAGAGAGGCAATGTTCAAAGTGGAGCGAGAGACTGCGGGAGATTTCGTGAGACAGATTCCTTGCACTACCTTCTGGAGGAAGAGGAGCAGCGTTTCTCAGAGGTTACCAGTAGTCCTTGGCTGGGCTAAGAGAACTGTATTGTATAATATATCCTGTGCCTTCGGCTGAAGAACTCCCAGATACTCCTGTAGTACCTCCCAATTTCTAGAAAGTATCCCTACTTAAACTCTCCAGAGCTGCTCCTACGGCCAGCACGGAGAGGATACCATAGGTTATGTCTGCCATTTCTTTAAACAGAGTATCCTGCCAGAGAAACTTCACAAAGGCCCTGTAATCTCCTGTGCTACGTGATCTGTCTAAATCATGCATCATGATTTCACGCTGGGAAAGGGCAGCTGAATGTCTGATAGTAATCGTTAAAGATCTCTAACAGAAACCGGCCCACGTGACTGAGAACACCCAAGAGCGTTGGATAAATCTTGCCGTGAGCGAGCAGAGGACGGCGTATTCAGAGGCGATTAGTTGCCCTCATTCCCATTAATGCCGGTAAACAGGAACGGCTGCGGAGTTCACTCTCACATCATTCCCTCGCAGAGAGGAGGATCATGGAAGATAAATAAGAAGACGGGAGATGGGAGGCAAGGAGTTGGGCTTCTGCGAGCTTTTACTGAGCACAAAGGATCCGTGAGAAGAAAGAACTTGATTCCCCATGGACTGTGGAAGCTCAGACTCGCGCTTGCAAATCTTGGCACCAGAATAGCGTATGATAATCCTGATCTGAGGAACTCTGACACTGTTTTTATTACCAGAACACCACATTAAACCACATTAAACTCCACATTAAACCCCACCCCCCCCAAAAAATACTAAATGCTAAAATAATAAAGTAGATATGGCTATTTATCATAAATTTAAAGGAAAATGTACATATAGCAACTATTTAGCTGAACACAATGATGAGGAATGCAACACGGGGGATTTCCGAGCCATAAAGCGATAATTCTGAACCTGTTTGTGCTGAATCTGAGGGATCAATGTGAAAATCTTGACACCTGGATGTGCGATTTTTCCACACTTAGTACTAAGACAATTCAGATGGGTTTCTGTTTGTTTTTAATTGCATTAAAACCACACTAAGGAGGCCCTAATCCACATTGAATGTGAAGCAGGGCTTTGAGAGAAGACCTCAATAGAACCTGCCCCGCTTGAGAAGAACATACCAACACAATAGTTTCCAACATTTTTCAGTAGTTCTGGTTGCGGTGTATATATATTTTGTAATGAAATAATGAAATTTTAAGATGAATGCATGCATGTTTTATTTACTGCAATTCAGAATGACTGGTTCAAACATCTACTGCAGTTTGTAAGAATGTAAATCCTATTACCAGAATTGAGGCTTCACACTTCTCGATTACTGTTTACTTCATGAAATATTATTCCCACTTTTGAAACAGTTTAACACAATCCACAGGACTGTCAGCATGTTTTCTGAAACATTTACGATGGCCTGAGCACAGCGTCAAATGTCATTGTTAGGGTCGCCCAGCGGGCAGGAAGGCAGTCAAGCCGTGAAGTCAGAAACATGGGTTTATTGGCAAAAACAGGACTGACACCGACGAGCATCAATGGCGGATCTGGGGAAAATAACTCAGACGGAGACTAAAATACACAGAACAAGCCAAAAACAAACAAGCAACAGGTGATCAGATTGCAGTTCGGGAATTAACACGAGGTAATGAGGGGGGCGTGGCACACAGGAGGATCGAACGAGCAGGTCATGACGAGCATGTTCACACTTCAAGCATCACCAGGCATAAAAATCTGTTAGACAAGTCATAACAACCAAAACACAATCAGCTGTCCTCCCCTTCTCAATAAATTATTATTCTATGATCCTCATGATACTTAGACAATCTTCACTGAAAACTGTTTTGATGAGAGTATAAATACTGTACATACCACACACTCCATCACCCAGTGAAGACCTACAATTATTTGCCCATGGCTTACAGCAACTATTCACCAAACAGTCAAAGGAACTGACAGAAAGTACTTTTCCTGAAACAAATTACTTGCTTCAATCTTTTTATGAGTCAAAAAATGATCACACTAGACAGAGGATCTGGAGGAATTATGAATGATGAGTATCGTAGCAATTTTATGTCTTGGTCCTCAGACCATAGGTGTCATCGCTTATCCATCTGTGTCCTATGAATAATCGTTGTTGATTTTTTAAGTCTTTCCCGATGACTGTGAGGGAATTCCCTCTCATGGTGTCACCTCTCATGCCAGTGGATCGACTGGCCAAATTTAAGTTTAACATTTCTCCCTTTTGCCACTGCCCTAGGCTGTAGTGTAGGATAGTGACAGAGACCCTCAGATAAGGATTATCATATGCTATTCTGGAGCCAAGATTTGCCTATGCCTTACTCAGCCCCCGAGGCTAAGGTTAGTCTTCAATTTTTTGCATTGTGTTCACTCTGTGTCTGTTTATAATTTGTCTGCCATTCTAGCGGAACAGTACCAAAAAATAGGATGTATAATGTAAGTCTTGTATCTTTGCACCTTTTACTTCTTCTGTTAAGCTACTTTGTGCCGGTTCACTTGGCCATGACAACTGGTACCCTACCGCCAGACTTCAGTGTGAAAAGAAATCTGGGTAGTATTGCGTTTCAAAGTAAGAATAGTCCATTACAGCCAGGACAAGAGGCCAACTTTGCGTTGCTATAATTTAAATGATCATTTATCTTATAAATTGTAATGAATGTAACTTCAGAAATATCCATCTTCATGGGGCGCCTGGTTTTTGGGGGCCTCAGCCAGCTCCTGCCCCTGCTATATGGTACATCTATGGTACGTTTATAGTACTGGGAATCAAAAATTACTCATATCATCCAACATAGAACTTCTGTTGAATTTCGAAAACTCCCTAAGTCCACAGAAATGTTCTCAAAAAATGTATCCAGTGGGACTGAGTGTGTTTTGCAAATTGGCTCTTCAGTCCAATGCCAGTCGCACTATGCTTTCACTTTGCTGTCACTTAGGTTGATCTGGGTAAAGTAGACCAGAGAGGCTGATTATGAGATTTCGTTATGACAGGACACGCATGAAGTATTTACATTTATATTTTATTCACATGTAATTAGAATAGAATAGAATAGAATAGAATAGCCTTATTGTTGTAGATGAAATTTCCCATGCATTACCTTGAACACTTTTTTAAGAGATACAAAAACTAAGAAATTTCAAAAGTAAAATTTAAATATGCTTTTAAAATATGCTAAAATATGCTGAAGGAAAACTTAAAAATGGTTGATATTCAACTCATCTTCATCTCACTAACAATGGAGGGAGTCATTCTTTTTTGTATGCAAAATTAAAATTAAATTTGAAAATGAGTATGGGCAATATAAAAAAAATCAAAAAGAATTTAATTTGTTGCACTGCAGTTTTTTCTGATATTGCCATTTTTTTGGAAACATTCTCAGTTTAAAAACTTTCATCAAAGGAGGCAATATTTCCCCTTGCACATTAACAACTCCATCAAGATCTGTGTGTAGTATGGTTTCAAATCAAACATTAATTTCCATTCGGCACGAAAGAGAATTATGGAGCTCCTCATCCTCATTGTGCCTTACAGTACAGTACGTAAATGCTGACTTATCCAAACCTCATCTGCCAGAGACAAGCATTAAAGATAAGTTATTAGTGTGCTTTGCTTGCTTGGAATGCAGTGAAATGCAGTGAAATACGCAGTCCCCATACTTTTTATCCTTCACCCCCACTTCCATTCTTAATTACGGTTCAACTCTCAGCAGGTGGCCTAAAGTATCTCAGAAGCAATTACTGTTATGAGATGTGAACGAGACCCATCCACAAAGCAGCCTGTCTAGCGCTGTCCAAAACAGCACCGCATGATGATGGCTTCAAATATCATACAGCGGCTGATAGGTAAAATACTTCCTACTAGTACCACCAGAGAGTGTTTGATCAAGGGAAATTAAGAAATTCATTCTCCTGTGTAAGTTTGCACGATATTTGCACAAGGTATCATCCCCGCCGTTATATCTGACTCTCCATCACTCGTGTTGCACCACAGATATATTATGTTTAGATGACGTGCAATTGTAGTAATTAAATTATACAGGTAAGATACTCTGGGAATACTTTCTCTTCGTTTGCACACAGAGAACTCCAGCATCCATCTATCCATTCACCTTTCAGCAGCATATCCTGCTCAGCATCATGGGATGAGCAGGTTATTAACAAGTGCAAAAGTAATCAAAGTTTTTGTGTTTTCTATGGTTTAGGTGAGCACCCATAGTGGAGTCTGTGATTTATTTATGTATTTTTGCTATATGGGCATTCAAGATAATTTGAGAACCGTAGAAGACTTTTTCAGCCATTAACAAGTATGACTACTGTATATTGATGAAGTTCCTATAAATGTGCATGAATCATTGATGCAATTTGTACATGACAAGCTGTATTACTGAAAAGCCCAATGAGAGTATACGCAGTACACAGCAGTTCATTTGCAGACGATGGAGTTATTTTTTCTTAATTTTCAAAAAGCAATGTAGAAATAGAGCTAGACCAATGGCGATCAAAATTCAGGATAAAATGACTCAACCTTTTTTTTATTTCTCCTTTGTGCACACAATTTTCCTTTTTCCCCCAAATTTAAAAGTTTAGATTTTTATCAATTAATGTAGTGCTGCAAGCTTGATTACTTTGTCATGAGCAAATTCATTTGATGCATAAAATCTCTTATAAATTATATTCCCCTTTAAACCTAAATAGAAAATTCATCACATTCAGAGGGATAGTGTTGTGTTTATCTGTTCTTCATTTTTAATAAAGTCTTACTCAGCTAGAATGGCTCAGCATTCAGTTCTGCCATTTTGAATAAGACCCCCATTCATACAATGAAAAGACTTGGGCGGGGGGGTATTTTTTTCTGGTAATCTTCTCTATTTTGTGCACCTCTACCGCCTTCTATCAACTCCAGCAAACCCAAAAAACATACAGTATATCTAACCTTTAAATTCCAGAGTCTACAGTGGTAATCTCCTTAACGTGCAACAGAGTCTTTATCCGCAGGTCTACAAAAATTGAACTTTTTAGTCAATTGAAGTTGGAGTTCCTAGCAACAGCTCTTTAATTATTTGAATACATACCTCTCTTTTTGGATTTTCTTTTAACCATGATAATTGTTCATCTAAGTAGCTAGCCCAAATACTTATCTGTTGGCTAAAGTTTGCAACTTTAAAGCTGTTGGTTAAGGATATATGAGTCACACTGACTTAGTGAATCATTTTTAGTATTATTCCAGTTTTTAAAGGCTTACAACTTTGTGTATAGATGTAAGAGGGCATCTGTACTGACTGCTTTAATCAGCAGAACACAAAGCTGACATTAAGGATCAGTGTTTTAAAGAATTTCTTTGACATTTTATGGACAGAAATTAATACCTTACATTAATATGGCCACTATTTCAAATCTTCCTCATGTCTCCTAACTCTTGGTTTATGAGTCGCTCGATTTCCATAGACCAATCAGAAGCCAACGGGCCAGGACTGCCAGCATGCTGGACGTCAATCAGCATTTCTACTGCATTCATCACCTTCCCTAATGCCAGAGAAGCGCCTGCTCCCTGGCTCTGAAGTCAGCTCTGACAATTAGTCCCTAAGACTGCCTAACCTTTTCAGCTATATGTCTGAAAGATTAATGTTCACATCATCGAGCAGAATAAGTTCGGCATCAAAGTCACTTTCATCGAGGGGTTTCTCAGAAGTCCTTCCTTCCTCTGAGAGAGACCTCCATAACTTTTGGGATTGAGCAGCTTACAAGATTTCTGCACTCCTAAATCAGCGGGGTGGTCTGGGAAGCAGGATGATTAAATAAGGACTTGTCATCGTAAAAGACTTTTTAAAAGAGTTTTTTGAACCCACACAGTCAAAGATATAGTTAACAGGTCGCTAGTCCTTTCAATGAGATTTTAAAAGCAGTGATGTTTCCAAACCCTTGCTTTGCAGAATAACCCTTTTGTTATTCCATTTTGCTTCACTGTGGGCCACACCACAAGGTGTGCAGTGTGTAATTTTTGCTGGTGAAAACAGGTTCCACCATTAAGAATGCTCCTTGTGAAGGGCCAGCCTCATTTAGAATTTCATGCGGCATTTTCATTCAATCTAACCTAATTTTGCAAGAAATGCAAGCAAAGTGCCTGTGATGCATTAACTTCCGAGAAAATAACATTATTACTTTGAACAGTACTCCCTAATAACAGTTTACAATGAGAATGACGAATAATACATTTCATTCTTGCAGGTTGCCTAGCGACCAGAAGTCAAGTTAGCAGTGGGTTGAGAGGTTGGAATATTCTTATTAGCAATCCATAGTGTGATGCTACTGTGAAAACGCTTATTCAGGATGCCTGGCATGTAGCGATGTCTTGAGAGTTTTTATTCACACATGCTTTTTTTCCACATATGTAGCCGCAGCTACACTACGCTTCCCAGGGTGCCACAGCGGGCACAGCAGGGGTCCTGAGGGTTATCTCACAGCTTAATGGGAGGAAAGAAGCCCCCCAGCTTCACGGCATTCCCTAGAAGCGCTCAGCATAATTAAAATGCAGTCCCACTGAAGGTAATTACGTGCACTGAACTCCTATGGGCCCTCATTTAAGAATGTGGAAAAACAAGGACAGCATGCGGCCCAATTTTGGTGTCCATGCATTTGCCTGACAAAAAAAAAAAAAAAACAACAACAGCGCAAAGACATACATCTTGGTGATTTCTGCGTGTATTTTGTAGCTGGAAAAATGGGAGCCGGAGACAGACATCAGAGGTCATATCTTAAACAGAAATGAATCATTGAGCGCAGTACTGGTGAGGTGGAACACTAAGAATGGAAATCTAAAGGAAAAACTGGGACAAGCCTTCACAGCTACAGCAATATGTGTGCATCCAATTGGAAGGCTAACAAGAGATATTCCATCATGCTGAAGAATGTAACTTTGAAAACTGCAAACGATGTTGGGAGATTTATTAGCCAGCTTTATGGAATAAGGGGCAGACAAACAAAGCAGGATGCATATATATGCTCATTATTTACAATTAATAGTTAATGAATGAACAGAGGGGCTGGACCCACTATCTCTGTCCTCTCTCCAAACATCGACTTGTCTTTCACAATCACTACAGGTTTCCAGAGGAAACCACAGTCTAGTGTTAAATGTTGTTATATATGTTGTAATACCGGTCATAATACTATAAGTCAGATCATTACAAGGAACCATAGAATGGTCGCTGAACCTAGGAGGCTATCGCTTGTGACCCAGTTGCAGGAGTTTGGTTTGATCGTGTGCTAGCTACACCCATGTGCCTTATCAGCCTGAGCACCAAAGGCAATCTGCTTAACACTACTAGAGTCAACTCCCTTCCACAGCCGGAGAGGTCAAATAGCCTATAAAATGCAAACCACAATCTAGGTGCCTGCACGACCATTCGTGAATGCGGCCAACGCAAGAACAGCGGGAGCCCAGATGCAACAGCATGCTCCAAATGAGAGATTTTATCAGAGGCTTGCAGTCAAAATGCTGAGGGTTTTTGTCATGGTGGTAGGCACTGATGAGTGACGCGTGTAATTAAAAAGACATTAGGAAAGTATTTTTGCAGGTGTGCAATCTTCACTCACAGATTAACAGCCCTACATCATACTAGGTTTTTTATTGGCAGTTTCATGCAAATAGCTGTATTAGAATGGGCCTTTTAACGGTTAATCACATAGTATTATCCCATTGCTGAAATCAGTGTCCCGTGTGCTTCCAGTGTCATTCTCCCAGCTGGCGTTGAAATGCTAAAGGGGGCATTTCATCCAGAAAGATACCTGCCCGTCACTGGGTGCCTTGATAATCTTAACCAGGCCTGGTGGGGGGGGGGGGGGAGAGTTACCCTCAAGAGCCACTGTCCCACAGACTACCAAGAACAGACCTCAACTGTCACGCTTATGCAATTTTCTGCTTTCTCTGGGGGTGCTTTTTCGACTTTCCTATCTACAAAGCGCTTCGACACCAGCATGCTTGTAAAAAACCTGTTATGCTACATTAAATTTAACTGCTTGAGTGACGGGGAACAGCACGTGAGATGGCTGAACATTCAAGGAATTTGTAGACTGAATACAAGCATAACCCTTGGCTTTCAATGACTAGTTTTAAATCATCTGCACTATTCCGTTAGTGCTCAGAAAATATTTAAAACCTCCATACAGGAATGCATGGCTTAACGTCCAGGTTACATTCTGTCCAATAGGAGGTTATGTGATTTGGACGCTATGTGAACATTGTACAGTATACTGGACCTATATTTTACCTGTACTGCCTAGGTAATCAAGATACTTTACACTAGTTAAAACAGGGCAGTACTGCAATTTACTGCACTATAATAAAACTGATAAGTAATACATGTACACTGCATTAATTAACACCCCCAAAAGTAAGACAGGGCATGCATGAAAATAATGATAAAAAAGTATAGCAAAGTAAATATATAAGTGCATGACACAGACATTTATTATCATTATGGGTATTTCAGATTAGATATGAACAGTGCAATTAAATGGCTGGAACTTCAGTTGCTATATTTATACCAGCTACACGACGGGCACTGCGGACGCCTATGCGTCCCGTTAGCCTATCGGGCTTTTTCAGCTCCGTGTTAAGCCTATGGAGCCTTGGACATATATGAGGTCAGACGTGATGCGGAAGGATATTGAGCGATGTCTAACTGTATTTACATTATTTCAGTCTTTCTGGCTACGAAACACTTACTGTCTTCTAGCAACATCAAAGATTGCACAGAAAATGTGTTTGATCAGTGAACGGTGAAAAAGCCAAGTCTGGAAGCTGTAATAGGTAATGACTCAAGTGGCTGAATAGACTGACAGACACTTCTAACTGTCGCTAATAATTATTAATATGAAGTAAAAATTTGTGATCGCACAGATGTACTCATATCAGTTACTCCTTACAATGACTGCTCTCTACCTCCAGTGTAATATAATCATATATTATGTATCTCTCATAATTTTCCCCATCGCAATGTAACAATGTATGGTTATTATTATTTATGGTATCATTTTTGATATTATCTATAAAGATTTACCCTGAAAATTCAAACAGCCGGGGCACAGGTTTAACAATTAATTACAGAAAAATTCTTCACCTTAGCGAATAGCTCAGCTTCGATTTCAGGTGCAGATACCGCATATGGCCCGCAGCTGCCAAAAAACACCAGTGAGGTACAATCAGAAAGGCGTGAAGCTGCATCACGTAACAGAGGCTGCCCAGGCGCATAATGTGTGATCAGCACTCTGATGTGGCATGGTGCGTTTTCAAAGGGTCCCCATAACATCCTGGACCCCGCAACTGATGAGCCCTCCACAGTGAGCAGATACGAGGCTGGGCAAGAAAACTCCACCAGCAATTACCTCCCTTAGCCAGCGCAAGCATCTCTTCATTATACATCCGAGGGCCTTAAAAAATCCATTTTCACTGTTTATTAGGTCAAATGCTGGCTGTCTGCCTTGTAAACAATGTTTCTTGCCCATAAAGTGCTAATTAAGGCAGCACGATTACCTCATTCTTAGCAGAAGCGACAGTAAATTTTTTCAACCTTTTTCCAAAGGAAAGAAAACATGGAGGTATTCGGAGTCACTGAGATGTTCAGAAGTGATGTACATTTACGTTTAATGCTGGTGCATTTTCAGTTTTGGAGATTGGGACCTTTTTTTACATTGATCTTCCTCCCCAATCCGTTCTCTGGGAAGGAGGACTGTGGCGTCGATACACAGTGGCAACATCTAAATCAAATCATATTTCTTAAATCATTCCTCAGCTGATGCAGGAAATCAATTTACAGCAAAAATACAGCTGGATGTGATACTTACACTTTGAGATAAATTTCATGTTTAAAAATGCAACTGAATTGGCGTAAACGTAGCAAATCCATTAAAGGCAGGAACCGTTTTGCAGTTCAGAATTGGTCGCATTATTTTTTACATTGGGCCATTTTCAGACAAGCTGTTGCATAAGATAATGAAGTTAATTAATAATTAATTATAATTAAGTCTTTATGCCAGTGCAGTCTATCTCAGGTAGTTAAAAAGCCAATAAATTAAACTCCAAATTGGTAAATCAGCACCTAAATAAAAGTCCGTTTGGAGGTAATTCCCAAATGTGGGCAGACTATAGGAGGAAGGGCACACGTTTGACTTTCTATATTTGTAGATTTCATGTGTAGTGGCACAGCTAGTAACGCTATGTTGGTGCCCCCAAGACACTTGGGGAAGTCCCATTCAGGCCTGAACCTGCACTTAAAGGTGATGATGAAGGGGGGTAGGGTGACAGGAAGTACTAGCTGGACTCACATAGACCAACTACGTCTGCATCCTGTAGCCAAACATCGTCTTAAAGGACGTCCCTAAAATACAGGGCCCCCCTGTATTTTAATTGATGATCTCACACCTGAACACCCAAAAAAGAAGAAAAAGTTCATTAAAAAAATCAATAGCAGTTTATAGCTTCTTTATGAAAGTGCTCTGTGTCTTTCAGCTGCTGCTGATATTTTGTTACATGAAAGATGGAACTGAATGTGTCTTACAGAAGCACTTTGAATGGAACAATCATTTTATAAACTGTCTGGTCTACTCAGGTGTCATTCCAAAATTAAATACATCAAAGTCAATTGATCATCCAGGGAAGTTTCAGGTCTTGTTTTGTGCAATTTGTATTTTCATGCATTTTTTCATACACTTTTCAATTTTCATACATTGATTAGAATGATCCTTGAAATAAAATAGCCTTAAAATTGGTTTGTCAGATTAATTGGTCCTAACCTCAGGCTGACAACTTTGGCAATAACCTAGGGTTTAATCATTTATGACACTTCACCTTTAATTAAATTGTGCTGGTTTGTTAATAATTAAATCCCAGGTGCCTGTTTGTCATTAATAACTGCAAGGCTCTAAATGGAAGAAATTAAGCTTTAATCAGTCTGTACAAAAATACTCAAAACTTCAAAAACAGGGGAAAAAATGGTTTTCAGTGGTTAAACGTGGAATTCCACCACAAGATAATAACATGTTCGTTTTATCAGCAGATGGTACAATTAAACAGAAAATTGCAGTTTTGCTTTTCAAAAAAAGTTCTCATTCTAACATTACGAAGAGAAACCGTACTTCTGATTTATATTGGAAGTGTACGAAAAGTGAAATTATTGTTACATGCTTACATATCAGTGCATCTGTGACGAGCACGCTGCCTGTCGGGCGAGCAGGAAGCAGGCTGAAGGCAGCGTAGTCGTAAAAAAGGGGTTTTAATAGCAGGGTAACGGAGCACGGGGTACAGGGCGAACAAAACGAAAGCAAAAGGGAGCAAGCAACCATAGCAACCATAGCAATTATAGCAACCATAGCAACCATAGCAACCATAGCAACCATAGCAAACGGGCAAACTAGCAGACGAACAAAGCAAACAAACAAAATGACGGATCTGACGCGGACTGGGTGAGACAAAGCTTAAAAGCACAAGACAATCAGACATTAGTTAACAACAGCTGGTTTCCATTGGGGGCAGACACGAGGTAACGAGGGGGGCGTGGCACACAGGAGGCTCTGACGGGCGGATCATGACAGCATCTGACTGATGAACTAATTTGTTTTAACCCTCTGGAGTCAGCTCCTCAGACTACAAAGAGTGGTATATAGTGGTATCTACATAGTGATGCTCAGTGGTGCGCTGGCTGGCACAATTACCTCACACCTCTGGGCCCAGGGTTAGAGTCTCCACCATGGCTCCACGTGCGTGGAGTTTGCACGTTCCCCACGTGTTATCGTGGGGTTTCCTCTGGGAACTCATTCCACAGTCCAAGAAAATGCTGAGGTTCATTTGAGCATATTGATATTTAAAGTGCAACATTTATTTTCACATCGAGATAAGTACTCTAAAAATGTCTCCTGTCCAAACAAAAATGTGAAGAAAATGTTCTCGAAATTGTACAATAGATATGGATTCCTGTTTGCCCAAAGTTGCATTTAAACCATTATCACAGTAGCATGGTGAGGGGCCCCTGCACTACATATTTTCTACCGTGGTGTAGTGTAACTGGGGGGGGTCTATATTTTCTATACAGAGATTCACAAAGAGCAATTTAATCCTATATTGAATGGAATTCTGGGGTAGGGGGACTCTGATTCTGGTAAATTATAGGAGTGGTTTTGAACATATTTCTAAGACGTTGAAAACAGCCCAGCAGACACATAAATTCAGAGGTATTCAGGTACAGGACATCTCTTAACAGACAGCGGTGATGTTTTTCAACAGAGAGCCATCAGTAGCTCAAAATGAGCGGAAAATGAGAAAAGTGCGAACTGAAATGTCACCTCAGCATGAATTTTCAAACAAGCAGCGAGGCTTATCCAAAAAGATTTGAAATCAGAAAAGGCTCTCTCCGGCGCTTTCAGGGGGAGCAGATAGTATTCATACGGCCAGATAATTACACTTCCGAAATTCAATCTCCCTCAACATCCACCACGACCCCCCAAAAGATCAGAACGTCATTAATTTCAGTAAGAAGAATTAAGCCATTTGGGTCAGTGATGCTCATTTCACAGAGTGTCTTACACTGATTGAAAAAGCAAGTTCAAAGCAGAATAAAGATGTTAGATCTCTCCCACATTTCAGTGGCACATGCTTTGGATATATCTGCTTGGGGAAAACATCACGCATCATTATAAAATCACATGAATATAAAACTGTCACATGATGAGTCAGTTCAGACCATGAAATAGGCAGTAAACCACAGCGTTAAAAGGATGCTTTGACTAATAGCTGAGCTCTTAATTTCATAATCATGACCATCATTTTGACAAGAAGTATCTTCATGTGGTGCCGAGACGGAAATGATCTACTAATTGAAGGGTCAATCAAAGAGTTCAAGGTTTGGCTCTTCACAAAACTTCCCAGGGACCAGAGGTGGATAATTCAGCCCTAAAAACGTGACTGTAACTCATTATACTCAACAATTTGGTTCAAACAAAATCTTGGTCTGGCTTTTTAGACATGAACTAGACATGAGGCGGAGTCAGGTGCATTACTGCTGCATTGCTATTTTGAGGCGGTGAACGTGATTGAGCTTTTGACCAATAAAAACTTGGTCTAAAGTCAATGGTGCAGTATTTCAGTTATATTAGCATGTTATCTAAACAGTAACACGCGTCTACAGAGTGCATGTACATTGCTTGTACACACAGGGACATGCAGCAGTGCATAAGCATATAAATATACAAAAGATTAACAATAAAAAGATTATAATTGTGAAAGAACATTAATGTTTGCAGTAAAGTATTTTTAAAGTCCCAGGATCTTCAGCCAGTGGAGCTGCATGACATTTACGGTTCATTTATCATATGGTATGTGTCATACCCTGCCCGTACGAGCCCCGTGTGTGCCACGCCCCCTCGCTCCTCGTGTGCAAACCCTGATTGGAAACCACCTGTTGTTAATTCGTGTGCTCATGATCATCTGTTTCCTGTCAGTCTTGTGTATTTAGTCCGCGTCTGAGTTAGTAACCCCAGATCCGTCATTGTGATGTTTTGTGGCGTTTACCCGTGTGTCTCCGCAATAAACCCCGTTATTCTGGATATTCCTGCCTCTCGTCGTCGTCTTGCCTGCCCGCTGCACCCGCAGTCGTGACAGTATGTTGGAAGTGTCTCAGGTAAAGTATAAAATCAGACCTGTTCTCTCAACAAATAGGATACATTTTTTTAAATAATAGTAGGCTAATCATACATATAGACATATTTTGCCTGCAACAACTTTTGCAAGGTCATAGCTCTGCACAAACAAAATCCACACATATTGTATATGTCTTTCAGTTTTTAGTGTTGTCGCTTTTTATTTGCCTGCACGTGCAGTCAATGTCAGTGTAGTCTGCCTCTTTGAAACTGAATACACGTGGCTCTGAAGTGCCAGACTTGTGCCCAGGTATGACAGCATCTGCATCTGTCACAACAGGCAAAAGGTAAGTGGTTTCTATTGTAGTTGTTTACAATGACAGTGACTGCCAAATATCTGATATCCCCGTACTTAGTTTGACATGAAGTAGTTACGTAGTTTTATGTTAACCTTTTCTTAAGCAAGCACTTATACCCTCAGATAGCTCTGCCATCATCAACCAAGCACTCATGAGAGTGATGAGGGGCTTTCAGAAATGCTAACATCCTTCTGAAAGCTCCAGAATCGGCTGACCGTGTAAAAACAAAACCAGACACTATTTCTCTTTTATTCTGTGAAAAAATTTATTTAACTTTCTGTTCACTCACAAAACATAAATAATCGTTTGATAAAATGACAAAAAAAAACATATACGAGCAATACTTATTTTAATCCCTTTTCCCACTCCTGCAAACATATCAACCACTTTATTCAAAAATTAAAATCTGTCCCACCCCTCACTCTGTTGCCACAGGTGCTACTTCGGTGGCATCCTGCTGTTGCCATAGATGTGCTTTCACTTCACGTACGAGCAGATCCATTTCCTCTGCAAAGAAACATTCTTTTCTACTACCCGGCAAATCCTCCATTTTAACGGAAATCCACCAAAGTGCAAGCACACCAGGCTTTTAAAGATAACTAGGGATGTCACTCTGATTGGTTTATTGCGTGTTATGCCCCAAACACACCTATGACTAATTACGAGATTTTAGTACAACCCTTTTGAACCCGCCTGGTGCAGCAACTTTTTTCCAGTGTTAAGCTAGCAGAAGTTACCACACCCTCATAGAACTTCTGCCCTTATTGTTTACCTCTGTGATGGTTCTGATTTGAGCCCCTTAACGACGCAGGAAAAGTTCTGAAGAACTAAACTACTTTAAGTTTTTAGATACGTGATTCACATGAATCAAAAAAGCTGGAGGGAAACTATTTCTGTGTTTAATTAGGCAATGAACTATTATAAAAAGTGGTGCCACTTTATAATAAGACTACCCATATAAAGGGTTTATGAATGGTTTATAATCTGGTTATTAATGGCTGTATAACTTTGTAAATTATTAATAGACGGTTTTAAACAAGTTACAACAATGTTTTCTTTTTATTAATGAGTTACTGCCATTTACAAGTGGCAAAAGGGAACCTTATTGTGAAGTGGTACCAAAAAAGTTTAATTTATTATCAAGTTTGGCATTAGGTAAAAAAACTGCAGTGTTATTTAAGACACATTTAAGATACATAAACATTTCAAGACATCAGTTCAACAGCTCAACAGAATCCTGATAAAGTAATTGCCACTTTTGGATTTATTTTCCAAAACTCTAACAGTATTCTGCAGAGGTTAAAGACAGCCATTGGCTTCTTGCCCAGAATCAAGTGTATTATGTAGTTTGCTTATTGCAATGTTCTAGACAAAGTTAACACATTAAATCATTTGTACACACAGTATTGTCCAACTGCTACCCATCGACATGTTTCTATGATGTTTACATTCTCAAAATATCGCATAATGCATTGTTATCAACTGTTATTGCTAACAACACCAACAATGAACTTGGCTTCAAATGGAATTGGTAAATGGCTTTCCGACTTGTTATACTGGAATGTCATTATTTCGGGTGTGATGTCATTCCCAGCTCTGACTTCTGCAGTAAATGGAGCGCAGAATTTGAGCCCCACCTCTGTGTGTGTAGAGTTTGCATGGTCTCTTCGTGGTCTACAGGTTTCCTTGGGGTACTCTGGTCACATTCAGCGGAGTAAAGACATGAAATTAAGCTAATTGATGTCTGTAATTTGCCTATAGAGTACGACTGTGTGTGAGTATGCGCCCTGCGATGGACTGGCATCCCATCCACCCTTGTACTCTATGCTGCCTGGGATGGGCTCATGAAAACAGTAGGCAAGATTTTGAAGTTATTGCAGGTAATTATAACTTTAGTTTCTAAACAGGGAAAGAAGTAACAATAAGACACTCAAGGATACTTGATGTAAAAGCCTCGCTTCTCGCAGCATATTATAATTCCTTAAAAAGCTAAATGTAATTTACACACCTGGACCATGAGTTCCAGGAAACAGATTTCCTTTGAATAACTGCTGTATTCTCAACAGTAAAAACAAGTGGAAAATGTACCTCTTATAATCCCATATAATGCCACTCTCCCTAAAGGTCACTAAGGTGCCACGTGGAAGCCGCTGTATTGAGCAAGACTGACGCGAATCGCTGTATACAAAAATGAAAGCCTTTGGAGACAAAACCGAACAAAATGAGATTGGGCTAGATGGTTCCGGAAGCCCTAAGCAATGAAGCGGGAATACGTGTCCCTCTTCAGGATAATGAGATTCATTTAACGGAAGCCTGATTACTATCCCAGAAATTATGATGCACAATAAACTGAAGCCTTTTCACCCAGTTTACAATCCGTTGAAAATCATTTTAGAAAATCATGAATAGTAATAAATAATGAACTGTAATGTAAGAAAATTGATTACACTATTTTTGGGACAAGTAAATTACACTGGATTGAAGAGCACTAATAAGATTAATAATTTATGGTAAAAGCTAAATTGCCTGTGAAAGAACTGTACCATTACCATGGCAAATATCACTCAAATTAAAAAAATTGGGACTTGTACATTGTGCATTATGTTGTCAATGAGGGCATTACGGTACAGATGAGTCAGTCTTATTACTACTATAATATTAGGCAGAAGGCCAGTGATGTAGCTGGTAGGTAATTACATTACCACTAATTTTCATTAACTGTTAACAAATTGCAGGTAATTTGGAGATTCCTTAGGCAACCAACTAAACCAAACACTTATAAGCTTAATAATTTCTTTATAAAAACAAACATGTGTAAAGGGCATATTTTGTGGGTGGGAACTAGTGTCATTTAAACACTCTTAAGACTTTAAAGAAGGTTGGTCCTAAAGACAAGTGTACTCAGTGCTAAGGTACCTTTTCAATCCACAAACAATATGAGATTTTAAAAATGCATATTTATAGATTATTTTTTGGAACATTTTGATTCTTTGAGAGTAATACTAACATTATGCACATGCAATGAGATGCATTAACGTCCCATTTTTCAGAAGGGAGGAACTTTAACACCATAAAGTGTATCTTCGCAAATTAATCCTTGCTCTGTTTCCTGCCATGCTATCAATTAACTAAATTGCCCCAATATCTCATCCACAATTCTTTGAATGCCACTGTAGTTATTAAACCCTTTGGGTGCCTTAAAATTATATCAGCAACTTGGATAGAAGACCAACCAGGATAAGTTGGGTTGCTGCTGGAAGAGGTGTTGGTGTGGCCAACAGGTTAGCCCATCCTGTGGTCAGTCTGGATCTCCATGCCCCAGTGCAATGACAGGGACACTGAGCTGTAAAAATGGTGGCCCCAGACATGGTGGCCCTTCAGATCAGATATAAAACAGACATCCTGACTCTCTGAGGTCATAAAAACCCCTGTGCAACCTTCAAAGGAGTATGGGTGGTACCCCAATGTCCTAGCAGTGACTGATGTCTCATTGAGGGAGACATTTTAATCACAACTTTGCTCAGTGGTTGATGGGTGCCCACAAGGTGACACTCTGCTGGTCATGGGTGACTTAAGTGCGACCACTGGCATTGACAGGGCTGGTTATGAGGATTTTGTTGGTCCCCATGCCTCTGGTGACTAGAGTGAGAGTGGCTCCATTTGCAAAGGGTCAAGGACTGTGAGTCACTGGATCCTGGATCCAATGCCATGAGCCATATCATTGGACTTGATACTCCAGTATTGCTGGAGCAGCGAAGGAGATCGATCACATCCTCATGGGCAGACAGGCTGGAGAACTGTGCCCAGTTTGTGAATTCTGATCACAGACTTGTTGTTGCTACTCTTGTTGTAGACTCAGCTTATATCCAGGAGGATATCACCTACTGGGATACCTTCACCAGATCAGGCTGTTTCTGATACAGTTTCTGTGAGGAACTTGCAGGCTTGGGTGTGACTACCAACACTAATGTGATGTGGGAGACCTTCCGTGATAAGATCCTGACGGTTTCCTATGGTGGTGTTTGTGTTTCCGGTGTTCCCAGAAGGAGGTGTTTCTTGCAGGGTACCCTGGATATTATCAACGGGAGTCGCAGCGCATGATTTTTTTGGAAACTTCAGTCTATACTAGGAAATGAGATGAACGGCTGTGAGGGCTCTGAGGACAGATAAGGAGGCATTTGTTAGAGGAATCTGTGAGCAGGTGACACACAATCTATGGTCTAGCGACCCACATCCTGCTTACAGAGAAATTGAAGTATTATGTACATCTGAATCTGTTTCTCAGAGATTTGCAGTTTGGGCAGGTGAAGGAACAGTTCTTACAGATGACACTGCGATTGTTACCCGTTGGGCCGGCTGCTTTGAACTATTGTTTAAAGCTGATCCCCCGGCTAGGATATTGGAAATCTCTGGGTCCACGGTTCTTGAAGCTGATCCTCCAATCAGCTGTAAACTACCCAGTCTCACCGAGATTACACAGGTGGTGAATCGGCCGAGGGGCCACAGGGATCTGTGGTGTCCAGGGTGAACTTCTCCAGGCTGGTTAATAGGCTGTCCTCCTGGCAACGCAGGAAAGCTTTGCTTCCATTTGGGAGACAGGCATCATCCCAAAATGGGACTTCTTGTCTCTATCTGGAAAAGGAAGAGTGACTGCATGGATTCCGGCAACTACAGTGGGATAACTCTGCTCTCAGTGCCAGATGAGGTCCTTGCTAGGGTAATCCCTAACAGGTTCTGTGATCACTTACTCACCTATCAGCAACTAGAGCAGTCTGGTTTTATGCCTAAGAAGTGTATCATTGACCGCATCCTGGCACTGAGGGTTCTCATTCAGCAAGTGTGAATATCAGCAGAGGTTCTTTGCAGCCTTTGTCAATTTTTGTAAAGCGTTTGACTCAGTTGATCGAGTTGCCTTGTGAGACATCCTGAGACTTCGCAGGATCCCCCCCGAAGTTGCTGGACATCATGGCCAGCCTGTACACTGGTACTATGAGTACTGTGGAGAGTGGAGCCAGAACCTCTGTGTTCTTCCTGACTGATTCTGGGGTTCATCAGGGGTGTGTTCTTGCTCCTTCTCTGTTCAATGCTTGTATGGACTGAGTGTCGGGCAGGGTTGAGGGGTCTAGCCATTGTTGGACATCTGTGAAGAAAGATTTACTAATCTTGACTTTGCCATGGAGGCTGTAATTTTCGTGGATTCAGTGGAGGTTCCTGAGAGACTGAGCAAGGAGTCTGAGTGTCTGGGATTGCAAATGTCCCGGATAAAACCAAGCACCAGGCCTTTAATGACTTCTTAGGCACAGACAATCAGAAGTGTGTTTATCTGTGGGGAGAACTTCGACTTCGACGAGAGATTCACTTACCTCAGCAGCAACATTCGTGTTTCTAGTGATCCTTTCTATGAAGTCAGTTGATGGATTGGGGAGTCATGAGATCACTGGAAAGGGACGTGTGGTGCTCCAGATATCTTTGCACGAGGATGAATGTCCAAGTCTTTAGGATCCTGGTGCTCTCACTCTTGCTGTATGGCTGTGAGACATGGATGCTATTTAGTGAGCTGAGACTAAGACTGGACTCCTTCTGTACAGTGTCTCTTCAGAGAATCCCTGGATTTGGCTTCTATTGAACGAGCGGCTGCTAGGGGAATACCAAATAATGCACATTACCTGCATTGTGAGGGAGTATCAGTTACGGAATTATGGCCATGTGATGCCTTTCCCTGAGGGTGATCTGGCTCGCAGGAACTGGACCAGGCCAAGGGGACACCTATGTAACACCTGGCTGCAGCCAATAGATGGCCATTTCTGGAGGGTGGGACTGGACCATGTGTCTGCCTGGAGGGGTGGCAGCTGGGATCCCGAGGCGTTGACTCGTGCGGTGGATGTGGCAATTCACTGTAACAGTGCATGCTCCATAACCTGACCTGACCTGACCTGACCTGCCCTTTCAAATCTGGCCTCCTAATCATCTCCTGTATCTAACTGGTGAATTCTCTCCTGCCCATTCACCATATTAGTTACTTTGTGGTTAGCATAATGTTGCAGAACGGCTGGGTAGCATCCAGGCGGGTACTACGCGGTGGCGGTGGTTTAAGTGGCTCACCATTGCTTCAGTAAAGAACTATGGGTGTTGTGAAAAAGAGCTATATAAATGTAACATTCATTCATTCATATTCTGATGTGTTTGTTTGCGCTGAGGTATTGTGGGCCCAGTAAGTTGGATGGAGTCTGCCTCCTTCAAAATTCACGTTACTGCTCTCCCCCAGACTGTAGGTAAAGTAAAGTGCTGAAGAAACATAGTAGAGGGTCGATCCAAATTCATGGGAGGCTGTGGTCAGATGTGGCTTTGCGCCTGAAGGACTCCCTCCACCCCGCTCAAATATCTGGACACCAGAAGCTGATCTCATGTAAATCCATTTCTGCAAAGGGACCTCTGCATTCTTGCTTATGAGTATCACTATTTGATTCAAATGGAAATATTCTATTTAGTGTGGAACTGTTCTTATTTTGATTCAAAATCATCCCTGATTTGCATATTCATGGTTCATTTTTATCATTCAGATTTCAAAAGTACATTTCCATCAAAAAATATTTGAGGCAAATGTGCTTTTTCAGGATGGTTCAATTGAAACAAACTGTAAATATTAAAGATCCTTTTTCAGAGTCAATTTCCCCTTTGGATCTTGTATATACATTCAACAATCAATGGCTGCTATTTCGGATGCCAGTAAATCATTCAGTCAATTGAGGATAATGGCTGATTTTCAGTGTGAGTAAAATTTGAAGATGTGGTGAGAAACATACACTTTCAAGGCAAAACAGAATCCAGAGGTTGATCGCTCTTTGTCTCGATACTATTAGTCTAATGAGCAAAAAGACGCTACACTGCGGCATGACACACTTAGCTTTGGCTGTTTAATTACACCTGTATATTCACTACCTGGTAATGCAAACCATTTTGCCATGTTCAGTCAAAGCCTGCCGAAAAAATCCACTGGGAATTTCATAACTCTAGTGTTAGCATTGGACTTAATTCGCGGTAGTTTTCTATTAAATATTTCAATTATTCTACATATAATTTTTGCAATACAATAGCTTGTTATTCAACTCAGAGGCAGTTGGAAGTCTACCTCTGGCCTGCACTGTCCTCCTGACTAGCTGTCAGGCGATCATCTGGAAACATGGCAGGCGGGGCCAGCTAAGTGGAGTTTCATCCGGTCAAGTGTTTTCTCAGGTAATTTCCATGCTCCATGTATCATGGAACTCGCGTGACACCTAGATTGCTGGACTTAGAGTTCTGCATTCAACCTCTTCGCTGTCGTGTTAAATTTACAATTCTCAGTTCAGGAATGACCTTCCAAACCTGCAAATGCTGAACCATAACTGACGTAATAACACTGCACTATGCAGCTCAACAAAATTACTAATTTATAGACTACATTATAATTTTATATTGCAACATTCTATTATTATTAATATCAACATCATTATCATCATCATTCAGTTTGCTACATTCTTTCGAGTTATTACATGATGCGGAATTATTATATAATGCGTTGTGACTGGCTTTACTATTAAGCTCTGACCACACAAAGGCGTGCAGCTGTGACTATAGGACTTTTAATGAACTTGTAATGCATCCTTCAGAGGACTTGACAGCATGTTCTCCTGTGGTGCTGGAAGCTGAAACTCATCAGCCATTAGGGTGTCAAACACCAGCCCAAAGTATGGTGACAATAATATCTAGGCATTTAGCACCTGTTTGCTAATACAAAATAGTTATCTACATAATACCTTACCTGAACCAGGGCTGGCCAAGGTGTTCTGGCAGCAGAAAATAAATTTTGTCAGTTTGTTTATATCAAAAAGGTGATTCAGGTGCTAATGAGCTAGCTAGCATCTGTTTCAACAGAAAAGCAGTGCAATATTAAAACTATTGTAAATAACTCTAATGTTACAGAATGCAACCAGTGATATTTCTTCTCATTTTTTTCAGTTATTCTTTTGCATCTCCTAATCAAATGATGCTCTAGGCCAACCCAGTCCTCAGGGAGCCCCGGACAGTCCATGTTTTTGCTCCCACTCAGCTCCCAGTGCACCTGTACCAGGTATTCCGTATTCTTGATTGGCTGACTGCGTATGCCACCTTCCGGGGGGGGGGGGCGGGCTCTGACCTGAACACATATGAACTCAATAAACGGCCTGTATTTTCTCTGAAAATGT
>JAODUD010000026.1:3077593-3089862 GCA_026784285.1 Stomatorhinus walkeri | reverse complement strand
CAGTGTACTGTGGCTTGAATTCAGTGTTTGGGGGTCATCTGAAAAACTGTCTGGGCACTGTTTTTTTCAGCAATGGGGTTTGCTATCTTCTGATTGACTCTGTGTATGACTGCTATATTTCCCGACTCTGACTTCTCGCTTTGCCCCTTTTGGTACCTTTGCTTGTTTTCTCGCTCCTGGTTTATGAACTCTCTCGCCCGGCTTCCGACTACTCTTTTGCTCGCCCCTTTGGTACCGTGATCTCCGTGTTTCTGTGTTCTTGTCCTGTGTTTGGTGCGTAGGAAGTCACTGCCATTTTTGTTTTGCGTGTCGCGTTTTTTCTGATTGTTTTTTGAAAGAGAGTCAGGTCAGTTTTTGTCATTTGGTTGTCTATTTGTTTCACCTAGGTTTAGCTTGTTGGGTTTTCTTTGGAAGTGGTTTTGTTTATTATTTTGGCCTGTGTCACTTCGGAAGTCTGTTGCACCTTTTATGTTGTAAAGTCTGCGTGAATAAAATACAAAAAACTACAAAAAAAGTTGTGTCGTGAGTTCCCTTTTCCCGTTCCCATTCCTGTCACATCATTCCCCTGTCCTTCCCCTGTCTGTCTCATTTCTGGACGTTCCCCAACCCTAGACTCGGGATCGTAACAGTGACTTTAAATGTATTACATGCATTTCTCATTGTGTTGCAACAAACATACACTATATTGCCAAAAGTATTGGGACACTCCTCCAAATCATTGAATTCAATCACTTCCATAGCCACAAGTGTATAAAATCAGGCACCTAGGCATGCAGACTGCTTCTACAAACATTTACGAAAGAATGGGTCACTCTCTGGAGCTCAGTGAGTACCATGATAGGATGCCACCAGTGCAATAAGTTCATTTATGAAATTTCCTTGCTACTAAATATTCCACGGTCAACTGTTAGTGGCATTATAACAAAGTGGAAGCGATTGGGAACAACAGCAACTCAGCCACTATGTGTTAGGCCACGTAAAATCACAGAGCAGGGACAATGCATGCTGAAGTGCACAGTGTGCAAAAGTCATCAACTGTCTGGAAAGTCAATAGCTACAGAGCTCCAAACATTGTGTGGCCTTCAGATTAGCCCAACAACAGTGCATAGAGAACTTCATGGAATGGGTTTCCATGGCCAAGCAGTTGCATCCAAGCCTAACATCACCAAGTGCAACGCAAACCCTCAAATGCAGTGATGTAATGCTTCTGGACTCTAGAGCAGTGGAGATGAGTTCTCTGGAGTGATGAATCACACTTCTCTGTCTGGCAATCTGGTGGATGAGTCTAGGTTTGGCGGTTGCCAGGAGATCGGTACTTACCTGACTGCATTATGCCAAGTGTAGTGTTGTTTAATGGGGAGTAATGGTGTGGGGTTGTTTTTCGGGGGTTGGGCTTGGCCCCATAGTTCCAGTGAAAAGAAGTCTTAATGCTGCAGCATTCAAAGCCATTTTGGACAATTTCATGCTCCAAAATTTGTGAGAACGGTTTGGGGACAGTCCCTTCCAGTTCCAACATGACACAAAGCACAAAATGCATAAAGCAAGGTCCACGAGCACATGGATGTGTAGAGGAACTTGACAGGTCCATAAGCACATGGACGTGTAGAGGAACTTGACATGTCCATGAGGACATGGATGTGTAGAGGAACTTGACAGGTCCATGATGACATGGATGTGTAGAGGAACTTGACTGGCTTGCACAGTTCTCCTGAAAGAATGGCCAAAAATTCCCATAAACATACTCCTAAACCTTGTGGACAGCCTTCCCAGAAGAGTTGAAGCTGTTATAGCTGCAAAGGGTGGACCGACTCCATATTAAAGCCTACAGTCAAGGCCAAAATTATCGGCACCCCTAGAATTTTTTCAGATAATGCACCATTTCTCTCAGAAGATTGTTGCAATTAGAAATGTTTGGCATATCCCTGTTTGTTTCTTTTATGTGCATTGGATCAACACAAAAAAACTGAGAAAAAGCCAAATTTGACATCTTTTCACACAGAACTCCAACAATTATTGGCACTTATTCAAAATTGTTGGTAAATCGTTTTATTTCAAGCATATGATGCTCATATGAACTCACCTGAGGCAAGAAACAGGTGCAGGCAATATAGCAATCACACCTGAAACCAGTTAAAATGAAGAAACGTTGACTCAGCCTTTCCGTTGTGTGTCTGTGCGGCACACTAAGCAAGGAGAAGAGAAAGAAGAGCAGAGAATTATCTGTGGACTTGAGAAGAAAAAGTCTGGAAAATTTTGAACAATCACAATACTACAAGTCCGTCTCCAGAGATCTCCATGTTCCTTTGTCCACTGTGCACAACATAATCAAGAAGCTCACGCAACACGTAGCTAACCTCCCTGGATGTGGACGGAAGAGAACGGAAAAGACTGCAACGAAGAATAGTCCGAATGGTGGATTAACAGCCCCAATCAACTTCTAATCAAATTCAAGCTGTTCTGCAGATTCTGGGTGCAATAGTGTCAGTTAGAACTATCCGTCAACATCTGAGCGAAATGAAACGCTATGGCAGGAGTCCCAGGAGGACGCCACTGCTGACACAGAAACATAAAAAAGCCAGACTGGAGTTTGCCAAAATGTACTTGAGGAAGCCAAAATCCTTCCGGGAGAACGTCTTGTGGACAGATGAGACCAAGGTAGAGCTTTTTGGTAAAGCTCATCATTCTACTGTTTACAGAAAACAGAATGAGGCCCACAAGGAAAAGAACACAACTCAAACGTGGTGGAGGTTCTAAGATGTTTTGGGGGTGTTTTGCTGCTTCTGGCACTGGATGCCTTGACTGTATGCAAGGCATCATGAAATCTGAAGATTAAAAAAAAAATTTAGGGCAATGTAGGGCCCACTGTTTAGGAAGCTGGTTCTGCGTCAGAGGTCATGAGTGTTCCAGCAGGACAATGACCCCAAACATACCTCTAAAAGAACCCAGCAATGGTTGAAGACAAAGCATTGGAGAGTTCTGAAGTGGCCGGCAATGAGTCTGGATCTAAATCTGATTGAACACTTGTGGAGAGATCTCAAAATTGCTGTTGGGGAAAGGCACCCTTCAAATCTGAAGAAGAGTGATCAAAAATTCCAGTTGAGAGGTGTAAGAAGCTTGTTGATTGTTATTGGAAGCGATTGATTTCGGTTATTTTTTCCAAAGGGCGTGCAACCAAATATTAAGTTGAGGGTGCCAATAATTTTGTTCAGATCAGTTTTTGAGTTTTGTGTGAAATTAAGTCAAATTTGGCTTTTTTTTTCTCGTTTTTTTTTCCTGTTGTTCTAATGCACATAAAGGAAATAAACAGGTGTATACAAAACATTTGTGATTGTAACAATCTTCTGGGAGAAATGGTGCATTTTCTGGGAAAATTCCAGGGATGCCAATAATAATTAGCCATGACTGTATGTATTAAGAATGGGATGTCATTAAAGTTCATGTGTGTGGGTAAAGGCAGGTGGCCCAAACCTTTTGGCAATATGGTGTATCTTCTTTTTTACCACGTAGGCATACAGTATAGGCAAACAAAGCAGATGAAAATCAAGAAATACATATCATTTCAATTAATATTAATTTTAGTAAACCAAGTATTAAAACAAATGGTGAACACATAGATATAGTAAACTTAATATGAATTTAATTTTATGTATTTCCCATAGATGCAGTTCATAGGCATAAAAGACACAAGGTGCTTGTGTTTAAGCGAAGGAAGCCACGTTCTGTGATTTCAGCGTTGGTCCCCAACAGGCCACTAAGTTTTAGGGCAAAAACACAAGGAGACGTCTAGTTCTTGTATTTGTTTGTGCTTGTCAAAATTGTTTGTTTTCAGGAAATCTTTTGACAATTGTGGCTTAGACTTGGTTTTGCAAACTTTGGCAGTACATGTAGTGTACAGTTAGTCCTGACAATGAAGTTCTAGTTAACATTTTCTGTTATTACGGAGGCACACAGATCTAATTACATAATCTGCAGAGTGACATCCAGTCCAGGGTGTCTTCTGCTATGTGCGGCTCCCTGTTACTCCACAGTAGCTTAGGAGGTGGGAGGGACGGAGGGGTATCCACCCACTTCTCATTGGATGAGAAGGCTTGGCTCATAGTCTCTGCTCTGTTTCATCCTGAAGGTGTTCTGTCGGGTTGAGGTCAGGTCTCTGTGCAGGCCACTCAAGTTCCTCCACACCAGACTTACTCGTCCGCGTCCTTATGGACCTTGCTTTATGCACTGGTGCGCAGTCATGTTGGAACAGGAAGGGGCCGTCCCCAAACTGTTCCCCCAAAGTTGGGGACATGAAATTGTCCAAAATGGCTTTGAATGCTGCAGCATTAAGAGTTCCTTTCACTGGAACTAAGGGGCCAAGCCCAACCCCTGGAAAACAACCTCACACCATAATGCCCCCTCCATCAAACTTTACACTTGGCACCCCGCAGTCAGGCAAGTACCGATCACCTGGCAATCGTCAAACCCAAACGCATCCATCGGATTGCCAGACAGAGAATCATGTTAATCACGTTACTCCTGAGAACACTTCTCCACTGCTGTAGAATTCAGTGGCGGCATGTTTCACACTATTGTATATGACGCTTTGCGTTGCACTTGGTGATGTAAGGCTTGGATGCAGCTGCTCGGCCATGGAAACCCTTTCCATGAAGTTCTCGATGCACTGTTCTTGAGCTGATCTGAAGGCCATACGATGTTTGGAGGTCTGTAGCTATTGACTCTGCGGACCGTTGGCGACTTCTGCACACTGTGCGCCTCAGCATGCGTTGTTCTAATATGGAATATTTGGTAGCGAAGTAATTTCATGAAAGGACTGGCTTGATTTTACACACCTGTGGCTATGGAAGTGATTGTAACACCTGATTTCAATGATTTGGAGGGGTGTCCCAATACTTTTGGCAATATAGTGCATATATACATCTATCAGTAGTGCTGTTTTATTTTTTTTTCCAATGAATTAAAGATCAGAACCAAATGTCCCTCGCGGCCACGTGCTGGTGATTAATGTATTGCTCACCTTTATCACCCAGTCTATTAGTTATGATCTGAGGCTCACAGGGAGTAATTGACTGTAATGTGGAGACATTTTCTGCTTTCCACTCTTCACAGTTATTGACAGAAACACCCTTATATCTCATTCGTTTAGTGTCCTCGCTCGGGGAATCCAAACACATAATCATGGTGGCGGCCAGCCCTTAATAATTCTCACCGTCTAATGCCCAGCCAGACCTCGCGGACCTCCTTTTTCGCCGAGGCCCTGCCGATTAGCACCCACCGCTAATTTAATTTCACGGCGAGAGCGCCTGTCTCCTCTTATACGGCTGCCCCCTTAATGTAGCACTCTGACGTGGCTCTGTTCCACCTAGGCCGGAGCAGGCTACACGGACCAGATGGTACCTTTTCGGCGCATTGAATTTCACCCCGATTTTATTGTAAGAAAGAAAGTGGCCACAGAACGGAGGTTTGGGAAAAGCCGAATGCAATGAAAATAAAGCAGGGTAACAAACACGTGAGTAAACGCCTCCCTGGGAACATTTACAATCAGTTAATTACCTTTTTCCTTTTTCCAAGGTCATTTAGGGAGATGCATCACTGCGAGGACTTTCTAATGTGGAGCTGCTGCTTTCGACAGCAGTGTGTAAATAGGGCGTTTACAGCCATCTTGGGGCAAAACAGAAAAAAGCTTGCGCTTCGTAGCCTGCAGAGAAAGTGCGCGGTGGCAGTGGGGGCCGGACGCACTACAATGGAGCAGACAAAGCACAGTGTACGTGGAAGGAGGCTGTGCATGTACTGCACAGTTAACAGCATGTCTAAAGCATGGCCAAGGCTGCCCATCAAAGACTCCAATCATGCTCTGCTTTGCACTTTCCCACAGGTTACTGGCCCAGAACTGCGCCACAAAAATAATGAAACATGAAAAGTACTTTAAATAAAACTGTCAACCAATTCTTCTTCTTCTTCTTCTTCTTCTTGTTATTATTATTATTATTATTATTATTATTATTAATAATAATAATAATAGTAATAATAATAATGTTGCTATTAAACAGCATTAAGCTTTACAACATGGCATCCTAAATCACAAGTTAATCACACAAAAGGGTATTTTTCAACATTTTATTTGTTCCTCATTAATGCTTTTCCATTTATATAGCTTATTTTCCTTTTTCTATGACCTATCGTAGCATGTTTCTCCTCCTCTCCAGGAAATACCCCCAGTTGGGATCATTGCTATCTCACAAGTGCAGCTTTTGAACATTGAACACGGGCGGGTCTCGTCGAGTCCCATCGAAAGGGCATCTTTCCGCCAGCGGGTCGGTCAGGAGGAGCATTAAGGGAGGGAGGAGCAGATGGCTGACACCAACCTGCCAATAGAAACAGAAGGGTCACACGTACTGGGGACGGCCAGAAAGAGCAAGACCTTTGCACCCTATGCAACAAACAGTAACACCTTCCTTAAAACTCTTATCCCTAATGCACTATAGATACCTTCATAATGCATTATAATGATAGGTATAAGAATTAAGGTATAAGAATATTACAGCATCTTTTATTGACAGCCATAAGTCATAGTGCTAATTATAATACATCATAAGCTCCAGTGAGAGCGTCATAGTTCATTATTATGGTTGGAATGAGAATTATTATTGTAGCACTTTATACAGTTACATTATAATGATATTGTATTGATTCCTGGGGGGGGCACATTCTCTTTTTGCTTGCCCCATCTTGCTCTCCATGACACAGACGTAGGAGGGAGCAAGCTTGGCCGTGTAGGGCAGCCACCTGCAGTGGCGCCCATGGAGCAGACGTGTAAGGAGCATGCTGGAAGGCCCACAGACATGTGAATATCTTTGCCTAAGCTGGATTTGAAGCAACCTTCCAACCAGAGGCCCAGAGACTTAGCTAGCAGAGCCACATGCTACCCCATACGGATGCATTGTGCTGCATTATGAAGACATAACAGTACATTTTATGCATAATAAACATGGCTATGTGTTATGCTTTTTTATAAATATCTATGCCTATGTTGATAATGCTTTATGAATGCATTATAATCTGTTATGAATGTGTTCATAGATTCTTATACTTCTTATGTTCTTATTTATCTCCAAAACACATATTAGCTAATATGACTGAAAATAACCCATCAATTTCTACAGGGGACAGTTGGAGGTAATCACCATGCCAACCCTGATCATGTGACCTCCCTTCTGAGCCTGCCACACCCCCCCCCCCCCTTTACAATTTGAAATCAATATAAATATCCCATCACGACATGTCAGCTGTCATACACCTCATTCCAACCCCTACGGCTTCTTCCAGTTGGGGTTAAAGGCATTTTATTTCTCCACTAATGGTCATATAAGCAGACAACCATCAAGGAAGCAAAGATGAGTGCCTGTCATTTGTAATTAAAGCCGACACTTTGTCTCCTGGTCATGCGATCATCTAGGCTATCAAGACACATTGTTACAGTTTTCCTCCAGGTGTCCCTCTTCAGTGTTCATTAGGTAGTTAGCACAGATACATGACAAGCACTTCAAAAACAGTTTGACTCGAGGCTGGATTTGCTCATCAGTTCACTTCTGACATATTAGCGAAGCACAGTATAATCCACTATGAAATAATAATATTGCCCAGCTATCTATCCATCCATCCATCCCACCATCTTCCTCTTGCTTATCCACTTTAGGGTCATAAGGGGCCTGGAACCTATTAAGAAAAATGCAAGACACAATGCAGGGGCTACTCCAATGCAGGGGCTACTCCAATGCAGGGGCTACCCCAATGCAGGGGCTACCCCAAGGGAACTGCAGGACACATGCACATACACTTTAGGTAGTTTAGTGATGTCGGATGACCTAACCGTGTTTTTGAAATGTTAGCTGAACCCAAAATATCCGAAGGAAACACCACAAGACAAATGAACTCCACACACCCAGCACTGGGGTGAAGTTGAATTCCAAATAAATCCCAAAATAAGCCTCTCCCAAGGCTTGTTACTACTTTTCAATCAGAATGTGATGAGCTGAAGGGAAATGGCAGCTTCAGTTCAGCCACATGATAGGTTAGCTAAATCAAAACCACTCATCTGATAGCACAGCTATTGCCACTCGCAAGTGCACAGATACTGAGACATTTTATTCCGACAATGAGGGATGATTTGAGCATTACATCTCTCCTCTTCTTAAACCCTTATTCTCTGAGCAGATCACAGCTCGTTTGCATTGCTTCACTGTTCCTTTGTTTTAGGCTCCTCTCCCTGTTACTGTCTCAGTATATCCTGCCTCCATAGGTCCAGCTCTAGCATTTGCTCTATATCTACATTATTTGAGCAGAGATCTCTGTGAGATGTTTAAATGCATCTTTGGTGGATATTCCGGTGGCTGCATTTGGCTGGAACAATTTGAGTTAACTGGTGGAGGCTCTCGGTAACATTCTTACTGTCCAATATACTATTAAAATGATCCAGGGAATCTTTAATTAAATCACAACTGATAAATAAAGCAGCCCTGTTATAGACTCGTATGATATCCATGGTGCTCATGGAGGTTTTACTTACACTGAGGATAGAAGGAAAAATGATTGGTTCAGAGAGAAAACCAATCAGATTGGTGGGTCCATGCAACTAGAGGAGGTGGGACGAACCAGTAAGATGTCTTGGTCGCACCTCCTCTAGATGCTGGGCCCCACCTCCTCAATCTGATTGGTTATCTCTTTGAACCAATCAATTTTCCTTCTGCCCTCAGAACATTTTTGTGTAAGTGAAAGTCCCACTAGCATCCAGGGGGTCCCCTGCCTTGTGCCCTGTGCTTTCTGGCATGAGTTCCAGACTCGCCAAGACCCTATACTGAAAAAGTGACAGATTCCACTCTGAACACATACAAAACGTTGTGATGAGGCCAGCTGGCAGGATATTAGTGTAAGGGACAGAACATTTGAAATGCAGGGATAGTTCCCTTAAAATGCTAGAGGCCATCCAGCTCTTGAATAATACAGCTCTGTAGTGTCCCAGGGGAAGCTGTTACCAGTGTATGAACTTAAAACATATTATTTTGATAATAAAAGTGTCAAATAATTACAAGGAGAAAGTGATATATTTTCCCATTAATAACCATACTTGTGCAGATGCAAATTATTAACCTAAAACAGGCTGCTTAACCATTTACACTCAAATGTCATTTTCATAAAACCCCTTAAACTACATGTGTTTCACGATACGCATTACTAACAACACACAAGCGCTTTGTTCAGCTGTCTGTTAATTATACCCGAGAAATAAATTCCCCGCACACTGAATGTGCTTGTGTTATTTACTGAATAGCACATACTTGAGATGCACAACCATATAGCCCATCAGTTAGAGCAAGTTTAATGCTTCCTACCCAAGCAGAATATTAAGCACAGGACACTGCTCAAGGGAATACACAGATCCAGGTATCCCTCCCCCACCTACCAGAAGCTCCACAATTAACACGTAATTAAACTGACGATCTATCCTTTTAATGCCCTTGCTCATTTATTTGTACGCTTATGGGGAGAATAGCATCCTGGTTCAGCACAAGCACTGAATATTAGCAGGGAGAGAGAAGAAATGTATAAAAAAGTCATGAAAACAATTACATTAACAGCATGGCTGTTCATCTTACCAGCCTCTTGGTCCTTCCCTGACTGTCCAGCACAAATTCAGTTGTTCAGTTGTGCAAATTCAGTTTGTTTGGTTCTACGGGGGATGTTCATTTTAAAACTTGGCACACAACATCTATATCAAAACCACAGTGGAGCTGAATTAGCCCAGGAGAAGTAATATCCTCCCTTCATATAAGCACTGAAATTCTACAAAATTATAATGAATTCTGAATCATCTACATGCATATTAGACCCAGTACTGGACACAGTTGATAGTTATAATTAGATCTCTACAGGAAACAAAGCCAGATTTGCATACAAATGGACGCAAAAAACCTGAAACCTCTCCACTGAAAATGCTTTAAAAGAGGTTGCAGGGGAACTTTTGTAGCAGGACTTGCTGATTACATTTTTCAATCGCCCAAAGTATTGACACAGCCTGCCTACCTAGAGAAGCCGCGTGATGTAAATGAGTGATATAAACTCCATATTCAGCACAGCTGAATGAGCTCACACAGCCTTATAGATTGAATCCGAAAAAGCTGCCTCAGTGCTTTACTGCTGTGTTCAAAGTAAGCGGAAGAAAGTCATCACCTCTGATCTCGAGTTAATGAAACGCTGGTTATTGTGGACCACCCTAGTTGTTACACTATTATTAGTCACACAGTGTCATTTTGTTCCCGCGCTGGACATCGATCCACGTAAACCTATAGTATCAATTAGTATGGGCAGCGTGTCCATCTGGTCAAGATAACTGATGACGACTCTTATTCAGCCATGAAGACTTAATTTAAATGATAAATGTGGCAAAACAGAACAGAGGTGGAGCAGTCAGTGCTGCGTTGAACAGTCTGTCTCCTTCACCCAGTTTTTTGAGCGCTGACCTGAAGTACTTAACCTCATTGACCTTTACCATGACACAGTCATGTTAACAGGGCAAGGATCATGACTGTGTAATCATCTGTTCAGAGGGAACTTCAGGCTGGACGTCTTGATTGATAATTTGTTCAGAGGTCCTGAAAAACTTGGAAACTATGAAAAGAAATACCTGCAACAGCTTAGAAGATCCAGGTCCAACCTTTATGACCTATGAGTGGTCATGGGCTGCTCCTTAATTGCTTCCACCTTATCAAGGGACGTGCAAATTACTATCCAGTAGATAAGGTTTTGTCCATTTCTTTCTAGGCATCGAGTGCTGCATTTATCTCAAGTAGGACGGTAATCATGTATGACTACTACAATAGGCTTTTAGAAGCTCAAAAATATATTGCACATGAGGAGTATAAATTTGGCCCAAGTTCTGTGAAGTCCAAAGGGCACCGCAGTGAATTGAAAGACTCCCGAGGGGAACATGTCTCTTTATATTGCCCTGCCAGGGGTACCAACCAACCTGTACGACAAATCGGCAAACACAAAACATCGAAGTGTGTCTGTCCTTTTGAATAGCTTCTCAGCGTTCAAAGGTCTACAGGGGCATGTCAGATCGAGGTAATGACGATAATACCTGGTGCAATCTGTCGATTTTCAGGAAACAGCTAAATTTCTCATAGTCTAGTACTCAGAGTGTTAAAGGTGCATCACACGTCTGTTTTTCATGAATGTAGTCATGATTGGTCATGGACCATTATTTAATCGCTTCATCCTTTTCCATCGATTGGGAAATTACATGCTTTGCTGGGAGCTTCTCAGTGGATTGTTTCAATCGTTTCCTTTATATATGCTGTATTTATTTCATATACTTATACTTTATTTAGATATTTCATGAATACAGGCCTCTGCAGTTCATAATTAAACGTCGACTTTGATGTTTTGCGAGTGCCTTTGTTTCGTTTTGTGCTGTCTAATTCTGTTACATGTTACATATTACTGATTAGATGGCCTGTCTCCTGAGATTCTGGCTTGTAGCTCAATTCACCTTGATTACATGAAGCATATCAAATGAAATGTCTCCTTAAAACATGTACATTAATAAATCTTACTGTTTTATTCATACTGCACTCCTCAGAGCAGCAATGTTTTCAGTGATTATCAATCAGGAGGCTCTTCAAACATCCTTCTAAGTCTCTGTTCTAGGTATGAATCTATTTACATGTATTATGTTACTGTTACGTTACAGCTTTATGTATGTAAGGAGCTCATAAGGAGCTCTGTAACATGGAATCATGTTATTATGATTTTTATTTGAGCTGGATTCATCCTGCCCTTGTATGGCCTGCTGTATCGCTGCAGCAATAATGTTAGAACTAAAAAACGGTATTGTGTAGCTGCTTCTATGGGGAACATGAAACCTGTGAGTTATTAGCATTCATGCTACATATCGCTGAGCAGAAGACAAGTATCATTCGGAATGAGACGACTAAATCATTCCAGCAACTGTGAATAGCATTACTCAGAAATCCACGTCGGGTGTCTGTCCCATAATCCTGAAACATATTGCCTGTCATCTCAAATGGCGTGCAGTTTTACTGCAGTTGTAAAAGAAAACATGCGCTGACCTCACGCCGTTATGTGGCCATTTATGACTGTGACAATTCTTGTTTCGGTGCATAGCGAATACTTTTTGTTTGGCTTCCCTAAATAACTTATTTAGGAAAATGCCCCCCCCCCCCCCCCCGTCCAGGGTTGTTCCCTTCCTCGTG
>JAODUD010000026.1:3065402-3077493 GCA_026784285.1 Stomatorhinus walkeri | reverse complement strand
ATGGGCTGGCCCCCTGTCCAGGGTTGTTCCCTGCCTCATGCCCGTTGCTTCCAGGATAGGCTCCGGACCCCCCCGCGACCCACTAGGATAAGTGAGTATAGAAAATGGATGGATGGATGGATGGATGGATGGATGGATGGATGGATGGAAAATGCCCATGAATGACAATCCAGGGTCAGCCTCAAAACCAAAGAGCCTTCAGCTATACCAGGCTTATAATTCAGGTGTCATAGAGGAATCATGATCAGTCAGGGGTATTAAGCAAGAGACAGTACTACTGCAGGACATTATGTGTTGCCCTTTGATAAATGGTGGTGGTGCAACAAGAGAATAATACTATATAACAGAATAACACTTTTATATACACTAACACTAATAAAATATGTTCAATATCCAAGAGGACACACACAGACACTATGAATTCAAACAACATCCTGATTACAATGTATCAATATACAAAACATAATAAGCCATGTATGTATTGCCAGAATTCTTTTCACAAATGATATTTGTAGTACAGGCATGTTCAAAATAGTACCAATATATAGCCTTGGAATTTTCCTAATGTGGTGTTTACTGACAAGGCTACAGAGACGGACTCCGAGAGGGAAAAACTACAGAGTCACATGACAGGTAGATGGATAGGATTGGGACATAACCTGACAGTGGCGAAGAATGAAAACAGGAAACCAAAATGGAAGCACAAGCACACAGGCCAGGTGCCCAGACTCAAGAAGACGTGGGGGGGGGGAGATCGGCAGGTGTCCATAAACCGGGAGGAGAAACAGAATTTTATATGGCTGGTAATGAGGCACAGGTTCTGATTTGCCATATTGTGTTTCAGTAAGAGGACATACAGAAATCGATTACTAACCATACAAATGACCTATTATCTACATCGATAGTAAACGCAAATTAGCAATGCTGTTAAAGAAATACAAATCAGTCATTTTAAGGGAAAAATCCATTTTGGGGGGTAAAGATTGAGAATGACTCCTTGAATGATTTCCATGTGCATTTATTGGAACTGAATAATTCAATAAACTGCTCAATCACATAGAAATAATGAGTGGTTCATTTGCGGAAAATGCCAGAATACAGGCTCCACATATAGAACCACTGGGAAAGCACTGATTTATGCTTAACAGCAAGTTAGCTTCACAAGTTTAAACTTTATCACATTTTTGTTGCTAAATCCAGATGTGAAAGAACAGCTGTTCTTTGAAAATATACCGTAGTCCTGAGCTGGATTAACATTCCCATTTTCTAAAGGAAAGTTTACTCTTAGTAAGAAGAGTTTCCTTGAAGGACAACAACTGTGGCAAAGTAACCAAAAAGCTATAATATGGGTCACTTTAATCTGGCTGGATCCAAAGAAAACGACAGCAGCCAGTGCTGGTTCTGAACTGACATCATACAGCAAAAGCTTCAGACTGTCTCACAAAGTTTTATAGATTTACTTTGCTTGGAAACATTCAGATGTGACAATGCACCTGTTTTTCTCAGCCGTGCTTTGATCCTGTTCTGTGTTTGATACGTAAAAATCCACTCAGCTTACCCAAAATAAGCATTTGCACGTTTCCAGATGCCACGCCCACGTCCAGCAAAACAGCCAAGCAGCCACATCCATTCTGTTCCCGCTCTGCATCTCCTGATATTAAGCACATGCATAGCTATCAATCTGGTTAATTAGCATGGATTAATAGCACCTGGCTTTTCAGTTTTTCAGTATCTCATTTTAAAGTTTTCAGTATCTCACCATAGTGTTTGGCTGCTCAGTGATCTTTGCTTATATGTTTCCTCATATCTTCGTTTTATGGTTCGAACTTGATCATTTGGCCTCTACCCTTTCTTGCTCGTTTGTGGACTATGACTCCAGAAATATACTTATACCACTGCTCCAACACTTAAATCCTCTCACTTTCCAGTCCTTATACTATAAAGTTCACATTAAAGGATCACTGACTAATGTATTATGAATATGTTGATAGACTTGTATAGATCCTACTGCCCAAATGCCACCTGAAATAAGGGTAGACATTGGCACCAGTTATTTCTCTGGCATCCCTACTTGGAATCCCCATTTTGATTTCTTTGTCCCACCATGAAATCCCATCCATCCATTTTCAGTAACTGTTCCTCCAATTAAAGTCGTAATGATCCAGATCCCAAAATAGGGATTATCCTGAACCAGATGCTGGCAGCTGAAAACAAATGGGAACAATATATATTTGGCAAGAATGAGCACATTTATGATTGGAGTTGGGGGACGGCGCAGGAAGTTAGTGGGACGCACTGTTGTGTCAAACCTCCCGGGTGAGGAGATCAGATCGGATGGATGATTATGATGCAGCCATGGAGAGTATGCTGGCCTTTATATTCAGAATATCTGCAAGTCTATAGGGGCTTGTCCCTTCATACCCTTCCCGGGATTCTTGTACCTATAGTTTAACGACTCACTGCTAATGTGAGTTAAATGTGCTGGCCTGTCATTGTGTTGACCTTTTGGCAAGCCATAATGAATAAGGCATGAATAGCTTAGTGCAGAGGAATGAGGCTGCTCCGGCAGTTTCAGGCAGGCGATCGAGTCTCTGTGATTCAGCTTGCTCCCCCCCAGTTGTCGGCCTGGCCCCCCCGTTAACCAGCTGGGGGGGGGGGGGGTGTGCTATTGATGACGACAGAGAGACCTCCCGAAGCAGATGGCTGAGTTACGCGCCGCGGAGATGAAAAATGTCTCATTACTCTCCTCAAGATAATGGCTCTCCGTTTAGTAAGCTGCCTTTAATGGACTTCCCGCGACCGGGCACATCAGTCCGCCGTGTGACCTCGTCTGTCGGCTTCCTCTCATGCACCATATCTCCCCCTGGAATCCCTGCTGAGATCCCAAAAACAACAGGAAAACAAGTGAGCCCCTTGCCTTAAGCTCAGAGCAAACTGCAAATAAACACCAAAAAGGGAGGTGATTTACCCTGTGCCTATATAAAGAGAACCGTAGGGGCCACCAGGTCTGAACCTTACAGAGATAAAATAATAAGGGACCCCAATGTGTCACACAATCTCAGTCCTGTTTACCTGCTTTTCCTAGCAAAATTAAATTCACACCACAGGCTGGATTTTCACTGGTGTACGATTTAGAGTAAACATTCCAGCAAATGTCACAAGTGCATTTTTAAGCGCTGATAATTTGCATTCATACTCCAATTATCACCTGCTATGCCATGATTGATACTATCTAGTGATGTGGCCTTTTATATTATATTTAAATGACTTCCTCTCTAGACTTATGCAAAGATATACGAGACTGTTGTGACCTCACAGGCTTAGGGGTCAGATTTAAGATGCCCCAGGGTATCTTATGGTGCTGTTGCATAGGAGAGGCAGTCACACCAGGGGTGAGGTAGATGGATTGTTAGGAGAGTTATGTCAGGTAGGTGTGTCTGTCCTAGTTCCACCAACTGCAGGTCCCTGATCCAATCCAGATGACGTCCTCCTAGGACACACCCCCGCCACCCCCACCAATGTTGTTTTTCTGGTCTAACTTGTACCAGATTTGACCAATTCAATTGTTTCCTGAATGTCACCACTGATCAAAAGATACCATAAATATGAAACATTACGTTTAGCTTTTCCTTTTTTTTTTGACCACATTTGCCCCTCATGGGACGGGGGCGCGGGTGGAATAAACACCTGGATATGTCACCCGGCTGTGAAAACCTTCTGAGACAAATCAGTGAAATATGACCTTCGCTTTGTGGCCGAGAGCAGCTCACAGCGATGGCGTCATGAAGCCAGAGGGACGTGGCGCTTCTGCACCTGGGCCCTCGCACTGCAATGGAGTGAAATCGGACGCAAAATTGTCCCTGAAAGGTGACACTAAACCACCGCAGTCGATAAGGAGACACGACCTTTCCATTCACTACCAGAGAGGCTATACTGTAGCTCTCTTTAGCAGGAGAGGTGACCCTAAGGTCAGTATTCCACAGCGTAGTGCTGGCAATTCTTCTGCTCATTACGGCATTTTTTGGAAGTGTGACAGGAGATCGAAACATTGTTAGTCCAACACACGTGTCCCTAGTGATGGTAAAGGATGGGTCCTCTTTATCGTGGAAGGAGATGAATGGACTTCTCACTCTGAGCAAGAGGTCTGCCGCCGTCAAGAGCAGCAGAAGGGCGATGGATGGAGACTGCCATGTCTGTGTTAACGGCTGACTGCTTTCCAACTCTACGTACAGTTAGTACCCTATCTGCAAAAAACCCAGCAAAAAACACAGCAGGGGACATAAGTGATTCAAATAGCACCCTCGAAAACAGTAGCTGATTATATTTTGAATTCTACATATAAAAAGTTATGCACATCAATAATGCTCAAGAAAGTACAGAAATAATAAAATTGCTGCTTTATAGACTGCATGCTGTGGCAATAAGGTAAGAAGGTTTTACTTTTACAGTCAAAATCTTATGCCTTTTGATGGGTGCAAAAACGAATGGTGGAATTACAGTCCAATTTTGGAAATCTGTCACATCTCCTGTCCTTTGCAGCCGCCACCTCACTCTCACATTTGCCCTTTAACTCGTCTGCTATCACCGTCTGCTCCTGCCTGCCGTGGCCAATCTTTAGCCTGGATAATGCAGAGCTAAATGCCCGGGTTCAGGTTCGACCCAAAAGGCTCCAGATGACTCGTTCTTTCACTCCACGTTTTATGCCAAAAATCTGTGCGGCCAAGAGCCTCCAAACCACTTTATTCTGGGGCAGACTCATTCTCCAAGAGTAGGCTGACTGTTTAAACTAAAACCGCCCCTTTAAATAACTCACCTAAGACTCACTTCACAATTGCTCTTTTGAGCAGCAAAGGCATTAAATCAGGCCTCTGAAAAAGGCAATCTGAATTATTCAAAGGCATATTTAATCCAGCCCTATCCATCAGGGCCATTGTAATTACCGGATTCACGTCGCCCAGGAGGGGGCAGAGTGCCTGTATCGCTCTCCCACCAGTTCTATAGAAACACAGCCAGCATGTGTCAGCAACCACCATTCCCAATCCGGCCCCCTGGGCCGTCCTTATTCCCTCCCAACATTCCCACTGTGCTTCACAGCCAGAAGGAAGAGACCGACTTCCGTGGGGCTGCTTATTTGTGCATCGTCAACGTTGCCAAGCAGAAATCCTTGATTCACAAGTGTGTCTGATGATCTATAATGAATTAGGGATTAATGCAGCCCTTTGAAGGTGGGCTGCACTATAGAGGGCGCACGATCGAAAAGAGGGGCAGAAATTTTATAAGAGCAACAAGCAATAAATAAATATTAATGGAAAATCTCATCCTTTTTACGGGCAAAACAAACACGTTATTTTGGTTTTCGTTTTTATTTCCCTATAACCTTCACTCATGCCGCTCCAATACAAGTTTTTACATTTAACCTGAGCAAACTAAATTATAAGAGAAGTTCGTGGGTGTCAGCAGAAGTGAGCGGAATATAAATCCCCCGCCGTGTGATGCAAGTGCACCGCGCTGGCTGGACCTAACCTTGGGAGGCCCCGCTCACCGCTGCGATCGTGGGGGGAGTTGGTGGCCGGCGCTTCAAAGAGCAGAATGGGCGGGAAACGAATTAACAAAGCGCCTAATAAAATAGAGTCGCCTAATTAGAAACAGCCTTCCGCGTCCATCAGAGACGTGTCTACGTAGAAATTGTTTATGTCCTAGCTTTGGAAAGGAAGCCCTTCTAGAGTCTCGAGTATGACCAATCTGGAGCAGTAACCAATGGCACAGGAGGTGAAGGAGGGAGCAGAGAAAGACATGCAGATGGCAAGCTTCTGATCGTTAATTATACGAGCAGGGATAATCCGAAACAAGCCGAAGGGAGGTTAACTGGGCATCGCGTAGCCTCACCGGCACAGCCCGAGCGGGGGCCTCGGGCCCCTGAGGAGATAAAGGCGTGGGCCTGGCAATGGATCACCTTGACGGAGTAATCTGTGCTCCCGAGCTCGCCGGCACGGTCGGAACCAGAGCAGACGGCCAGGCTGGGCCCTCCGGTTCGGACGGTACCACAAGGTCAGTACGGGGGAGGGGCTCGCCTCCCCAGGCTGCATCCCAGCCGCGTTTCCATATCAGAGGACAGACTGCCTCCCCAAGTGTGCTGGCTTCTGGGATTAGCCAGGAATTCCATGAATTCTCTTGGCTGCTGCTTCTGTTGGGCACCTAGTTTCTCACTTTAAACAAAACACCCTCACATAAATTAAAATTCTTTATCATTAGACTCTGTGTCTTGCACTTCACTTCCATACTACTTACGCAAAGACATACCAGAATCCCCTTCTCTGTACTTTGGCGAAGTATTTCCGCGCAGTACATCTATTGCTCATAGCTCTTATGTAGAATCCATACTAAATCCATTACATGGAAAGTGTTTTGATATTTACCATAGATTTTTTACACTGATTCTAACATCAATTATGCAAGCAAGGGGAATTTGATTTGCATAAAAATATTTTCTGCTTATTATATAAGCATGCCCCTTCCCAAATGGATCAATATCTTCCACAATTGAAGGCAGTTTTCAGTTTATTAATATTATTCAAGTGAAATTGCAATTTCTTTTTTTGATACTAATACATTCTGAATAATTCTGGGTTCACTCATGTCAGTGCAATGCATCAATAAATACAGCCAGTAAAAATGGCTGAATGTTTACTGGCCCTTTATTGGCCCAGTATGCTAAAAAAATGTTAATCTGCTTTTGCTTTGGATATAGAGGCACCTCAGATAATGAACGGTAGAGTAACTAATGAAAATGCCACAAAATTTACAGACTTATATCATCAAATGATATTTACCTAATTATAACATGCTATCTAATCCCTCACCCAGTACAGGATCAAGGGGCCTGGAGACTATCCGAGGCAGCTTAGGGTGTAGCCGGGGAGGGCGGAGCCACAATCACACATTCAAAGATGCCAGCTCACCTACCTGCAAGTCTTTGGATGGAAGCAGACATGCAATGGAGACAGCATGCAAGTAACATCAACCAGAGGTGGTGTTCAAATCAACAACCCGTAGGTGTCAGGCAACAGTGCAACCCTCCAGGCTTAGAGAATATCACAGCTAGATGTAGACGTGCAAAAGTAGTTATAAGGCGCACATCCATCTTACCTTGATCCAACCTCTCTTTTTCCACACTCCTGAATTATTTCAGGGGAAACAAATGATGATATATGGCATCTTCCTGCAGAGCCTCATAGTGCGAAAGCTGTTCTGCAGGACTAGGAGTAAATGAAATACGTTCTGTCTGCCTACTTTTTGCCTCGTGTCCGTGGAGGGATACACAAAGAGAAGCCAAATCCTGCTCCCTCCTGAACGCACAGCCTGGCTTTCCGGTTGATCTTGGGCCATTCAGTCTGCACTACAGCAACGTATCGTGCAGTAGTTCCTCATGGGCCCAGTGAAAGTCATCTGACATCTGCACATGCTCTGACTCGATCAGCCGGGCAGCCCGTCAGCTCATGAACCTGGCAAGGCCACCACAGCGTGCGAGTTCAATAAGCCGGACGGTTACTAAGATGCGCTCAGCCTGTAGGAAGTCCCCACGCCGCAGGCCAGCAGAGTGTCTGAAAAGCTTCACTCTGCAAGCAGCACTCTCATCACCCGGCACTTACCGAAACACAGTTCCCAGACTCGCCTCATTGTAGCACAAACAAAAAGCATTAAAGCTGCATGGATTTAACCGCAGAACTGCTCTAGCGGCATCCTGCAGCTGCTAGAATCAGGTTTCCTTTGTCGTGCAGTTCACCAATTATCTCTTAAAAGAAAACAGTTTGCCCAGAAATCCAAATTCTTATTAACTCATTTAATTACATATTTGCATCTGTTCCAGTGAACGCTACAAAATGGAATGCTACTGTCTGGGTATTAATTACTTGTATTTTGATGTCACAGCAATTTCAAAGTTTCCCTGGTTGCTTTGGTATTGAAATTGAGCGTGTTTACAACTCTGATTCACAGCAGATACTATATTTAAATGTACAGTTCAAGCTGATTTTTATTCTGTCACATCTTGCTCTCAAATTTCCTCTTTCATAGAATTTTCTTTTGGTAAAAGGGAGAAGGTGAACAAGAGTAAGTGTCCTTGAATGATGATGAGTCTTTCCAAAAAATTCTGGAATCTTCCACACTAATTGACAAAGAAATATCAATACTTCTAGCTTATAGCTGCATGTCATATCGAGACATGTAACAGTACATTTTATCTGCCTGTAACATACCGTCAAACTTTGATACAGGCAAACTTTTACATCCAAAATATTCTTGCCTCTCTCCTCTGAGATTCACCATTGCCTGTCAGTGTCACATGACAGTGCAACAATGTCACCTCAAAAGCAAATCCTCGCACCACCTGTTGAGCCCTGCTGTGGCATGATGGTTTATGCAGGATGTGACATACAACCTCGCAAATGCAAGGTGACACACTGCTGCTTGCGATGCAGTTTTGACGCCCTGCCAGATTGGGCAGTGAGGGAAATGTTTTATCAATTTATTTTTATGTCAATTTAATGTCTAATTGTGTATTCATTTTCACAACATTTTATTGTAATTGGTATTACTAACATGAGGGAAAAAAGCATAGTTTTCTGGGGGAACCTGAAAAATCCAACATATGTATACAGACAAAAAGTAGAACACAGATCCCTGCTTTGGAATCCATTGATGAAAACTGCCTTAAAGCTGGGATTAATAGATGTGAAATGCATGTTGATGATTTCCCCTTGTAGAATACAGAACATTAATCAATCCTCCCTAAATTAACTTACCTATCAATGGTTGTATCTTAGAAGTCCCTTTGAAAACAGGCCCATAGAAGATGCTGTTGTGTGAATGAAGTGAGATGCCATTTTTTTAGTCTTTTCACTCTTATGTGACAATGAAATGAAAACAGAATAAATTACTATTGAACTACAATGCTCCAATGGCTAGTAATAATTAAAATATCATTGATCCATTGAAACAATTAGCAGTGATTCATCCAGAAATAAACTATTAAACACACCTTTTTCCTTGCGGTTTTGCAGTTATAGGTACACTAGCTCTGAAGCAGCTTGACGCTACTCGTAAAGTTAAGTGTTAATTCGTTTGGATCACAATCGAGCCTCATTAAAACTGGAGGTAAAACCAGCATCCAACTTTCTTCTCAGTAAGTGGACCGGTCCTCCAGACCTGGGACACCTAAATATAGGAGTTTGCGGCTTTCTCTATGCAAACAATGGAATGGATGAAGGAAATAAGATAAGATCCCAGGGGAAAAATCTGGAAGCAGATAACTGGGGTCACACAAAACCAGCTTTGTAAACAACATCGCCATTGTTTCCATTAAGACTCAGCATGCGGAAACATAATGCTCTAACACTGATGGCTCATATGACAATATGATGAATGTCAATATCCAGGCATCCAAATGCCCATCTCATTAGCAACATTCTATTATCAGGGGGAGCAGAGGAGGTCATGGTGTTTTGATACAAAGTTCTGGCTCCTAGTCCTGTTTTTTTTCCCATTCATTACTGGGACCAAACACATAGATGCAGGTATCATTCGATAACAATAGAAGAGTCGCAGGGATTTGAATCTGTTCGTCCATATGCAGGCTGGAACGGGGGCCCTCGCCTTTGCAAGGAAAAGGAGGTGTTTGTGTCTCAGCAGCGACGGCGCCAGCAGCGACCGGCGCGGCTCCGTTCATTTCACAGCTTTTAGTGCCGTCTTGGCGGCCTCGATACGCCCACGTGCGACACGGTCTCTTCTGTTCATTTCACGCATGCAGAAAGGAACTTCACAAAAAAACAAGGCAGAGCTGCAAGTCTTTATAAGGACCTGATAAAAAATAAAACATGCAATAACCTGGTAAATATGTAGTCTATATACAACATAAGTCTATATACAGTATAAGATATATGGGCATGGACCTTTTACCATTGGGCCGTGGTATACTATCAAATTTTACTCTCCCTTACTTTCAGATATATTGCTGTATTAAAGGACATATATAACTATAATCTCTGCAAAAGATGAAGAGAAAAGTAAAAAAAAAAATAGGAAACGAAAAGTAAAAACACAATAAAAACATAAAATAATGTGACACTGTACAATAACTTACATTTCACTTCAGTTTTTAAAAACAATGATGTCATTTGCTCTTATTAAATATTGCAGCAAACCAGGACTCTGGATCAAGATTGCATCATAGTGTATGGTAGCAGCACGCTAGTGTTCTTTGTGCGACAACATCGCGATTGCGGAGGCTGGCATAAATACAGTGCGACAATAACAGAACCAGACACAGACCAACAAGTACACTACAAACCATCAGAAAAGGATAGAGGAGCCATGAAGTAAAACTAATAAATAGCACAATGAACAAATAAACTAAACATTGTCTAGCATTATGCACACCGCAAAGCATGCTGGGGCAGATATCCCAGAAGTATACGACAGCTTTTCTGATTTTCGAATGACCGTGAATAGATTATTTGAGATGAAGATTACTATTGATCGGGCTATATTTGATTCTTATATCTTCATGTCTTGTAATTTTACTCTCATAATATCAGCCAGTGGGTCTTCTGGCCGCAAAGAGAGATACACTGATCACAGTGTTTGTTATGGAGAAGCCTGATCTAATCTAGTTTTAATCAAGACATCTGAGCTCCAGCTTATGCGGTAAACATCTAAGGACCTGAACAGATCAGTGAATAGAGGAACCACGTTCCCAAAATCCAAGCTATCCAAGTCAACAAAAAATTAATCTATTTTAGTGTCAAAATATCATAAGTAATTTATATTGCAAAGAATAGGTGAATTCCTTTTTGACTGAACCTTTTTATAATGTTGGATGGATGGGTTAAAGACTTCAATATTCTCCCATTTTCGGGCCTGCCAGATTCAGCGCAACCAGAAGTGCGTCATGCATCACGCATGGGTGGAGGAACGTTGTTCAGATTAAAGCCACCATCTCCAATAACATCGGAAGAGCAGAAGAGTCACCCGCAGGCCATTGAATCCAAGCCCTGGAAAAAACTCAGTTACCTCTTCATTTAATCATGGTCTCTGTAGAATAAACTCCGAATGACCCACAACAGATGGATCTGCATTTTGATTTCACCTCTTTGATTTACTGTAGTTGCCATTGAACTAACCAAGAGCTGTTGCACTTATTACCCCTATCTCACCGGATACTTTTAGTTTGTTGGTGTAGCATGAGCTGTACAGATTATTATTTTAAAATAGCAGGTTTCTTGTGAGGACACTTTTTTAAGCAACAAGTTCAGCTTCTTGCAGTGCATTTTACGGATACCTACACTGCCAAATATACATGTTTTTCTTTTGATTAATAATTTAACAAAATAAGCATGAGGAACTACTCAAGCCTTTTTCTTATGCAGGATGTGACACACAACATTTTGGATGAAAAAGGCTGTTGAATCTCACCATTTTGGATCTGTCCGCGTAAACCTGCTTGTCATTGTCTTCTGTTTTCTGTTTTTCTTTAGGCGATAACAGTTTCTGTGACATGACGCTCTAGGAGGGGCACGTCGGAATGAAACAAGGTGGAAAATGGACAGGGGGAAAGGAGGAGAGGGAATGAGAATGGACAGTAATAAAAAGAAGGGAAGAGCGAGAATGTAAAAGTCAGAGGAAGGACCTGACAGATGCATGCAGAGAGTAAGATATAGCTTGCCGTATCCATGGTAACATACCGTTCCAGGCGCATTAATGGACGCAGTCAGGGAACTCCCCCTCAGCGTCTCTGTCGGGTGGGCTTTGATAGCAGACCATATCCCAGTCTGTCTCTGAATGCCAATCTGTCAAGAGGTAATTCAGACAAGGAGACGTTAAAAAGCCCAAGGCTTGGTTCTCTAAAGGCTTGTCGCCATGTTTGAATGGTGGGGAAGCGTTCCTTAGCCCAGTGAGAAACACGCCCGGCCCAATCAGATGCCTTCAAAGACCCTTTTCTGCGGGTATGGCTGCCATCTCTTGTTTTATGTCAGACTGGGACATACGGTGCTCAATATGAGCGGCAAACCAAATCAAGGAGTCCGGGTGGGGGGGG
>JAODUD010000026.1:3054457-3065392 GCA_026784285.1 Stomatorhinus walkeri | reverse complement strand
GGAGTCACATTGCCCCCCCCCCCCCCCCAGTTTACTGAAAAAGAGGAGGCGAGATGAACAGCAGGGGACACAAAGATCACCGCAAGAAGAAGACGCAGAATGAGAGAATGCGTCCCTGTCATTCCACGGCACAGCAAATCAACTCTTCAGGTCTCATCACTGGCCATCAACCTGAAAGACAGCGGGGAAAACTTTTCTCAACCCTAATTTAATTTCGATTTGTAATTAGTGCAGATATTCTGCCATTATCAACGCGTTTCAACACGCATTATGTTCAGATGTGCCTAATAGCCATAATCTGTCACCAGTAATCATCAGCGGCTCATCAGCAGAGGGGCTGTTTTGTGAAGCAGGTCTAATCCAAGCTAGAAACTACAATCCCTTTGCGGAAAATTCAGCCAATGGGAGACGGCCTGAAATCAAGGCACTAATGGCACGTCTTGGGATGGGATGGTCAACTGCTGCGAACACAAATACTTCTGAACTAATTAACAGGGAGTGGTGGTGTAGCTGATTATGATATTCATCTGAATTATGTGGCAGGAAAAGCTCATTCAAAAACAAGTGATAGTGACCAGGGTTATAAAGCCTAGCTCTCTTGCAGAAGCCTCCTTTAAAGTGTTCTAATGCACCAGCCATAGTAGAGGACATGATTTTACCATCTTGCTGTCAGCTTGTGCGTTAGCATATATTAAAGCTCTCAATGTTGGTCAGGTATGTAGTGTCCCTGCCTAAGACATGCCAAATCATCTGGCTTAAAGTACCAATATTGAATAAGACTGGGTGCTTTATGCAAAAAGGGCTTTTGCACTTATGTATGCAAGTGTTGCCATGGAAACGTTTAGCGTAACAAGGTAAGTTTAGCGCTCACACCGTATGCTGCGCTGCCAAAGTGGCGGCGGCTCCCTCTCCTGGTCACGGCTGGCCCCGCGTCGCACCGCTACGCCCATGTGGCAGCGTTAGCCTTTAACAGCTGTTAACCCCTCTTTAACGAGCCTTAATTAGCACTGCCAGTTTAATTTAGCCCATAAGTTTTATAACTTGAGGAAGTAAAATAATTCGGCCCATTAGTGCGAACGCAGCTTTCTGTGGATGCCTCATCAGTGAGGTCACTGTAATTGCCATTTCAAGGGCGTGTGGCAGATAATCCTGCCAAAAAAAGGGGAGAACCTGTCTAGTACGTTCTCAGCTCATTAAGAGACCTCCAGGGGCATCAGAGGGGCATGGTTACCCTAGCAGATTCCGGGGGGCCCAAAATATAAATTCTGGGACTCGGCTGATGAAATCAACCAACTAGGACACCCCCCGGAGAAAGCAAAATTTTCTCTTTCTCCCTCAGTCCTCAACCTGGAAGCAAAAGTTATCAAGGACGACTCTCCTCCAGTCAGTGAGGGGGGGTCTAGAGTTTTTAGCTACGCCCCAGGGGTGATCCATAGTAACCCCTGATTATCAGATGTAGATGACAGACCACCGCATGAAAGGCCCAGCCTGGGCCGGTGTGAGCGATCCGGTTCTGCAGACCTCAGTGCCGATCGAAGCACAGCAGCTGGGATGTAATGAGCAGTATATTGCTCAGCGTGTCACAATAGCAGGTCCACAGGAGGAGGAATGTTACACAGCAAAATGCTCAGGATTACCGTCAGTCAGCTGGCTGCTCGTGTGTCATATACAGCTGGATATTTCACCGGAGCTGTTTAGGTTAATAACCTCCCTCAGGGGGTACAGTTTCAGTGCCTCTCTTCATGCTGCTACCTTTCAGTCACTAGTTTAGCACCTTGATACAGGTCACTACCCGCTGTCACCGGCACAATCAATACATTGGTAAGGGCTTGTCTTCTGCGCACTTACAGCTGCTCTCCACTAGGGGCCTGTTTCTCTGAAAAGCACAACAGTTCTGACCAGTTGTGTAATGCTATACGGACGACTCAGCATCACCTTGCCGTGAAGGTCTCTGTTTGCCAGTGAAGCAAATATTTTCCCTGCTATGTATAATCACAACCATATGCATCACCCATCTTACAGTATCTGGAACACAGTGACATGTATGGTTCTAGGTCCTCACTACTCTTTTCCACACTGAGTTTGGAGGTTCTTTGGTTTGTACATACCTTGGATTCACCTGGATATGTGATTCCTCTGTTAAAGAATGTTGGGATATGATTAGTCCACAATGTGAACTCAAGGCTGAGGTATTGGTGAGCTTTTGTAACACCTGGAGCAGAAGTAGCGAAAAGAGAGACAGAACATGGCTTGATTCCTCACTGCAAAATAACCCATGTCATTAGTTACAGGTTTATTAGGTGTTTTTTTAACACTAGCTGCCGGACCATAGACTATTTCATTTAGAGACGGGCCTCATCCGTCTCCATGCGTGTCAGAGCAGCGGGGAAACGCTGATTTAGACTGCCATCTGCTGGCATCTGCTGGAAACACACTGCATCAACATTCCGGCTGGACACAGCTGAAATGCTGCCAGTTCCCTTTAAAGCGACTGTGCACTGGGGAGTGCAGTGCCCGAACTGGGCAGAGGGAGTGTGCGTTAATGGAGCCTGGTATGGAATAAAATATCAAACTGAACATGTAAAGGTTTTTAAATGAGAAATGGGTTACATGTGCCAAAGCGTTACGGAAACCATACGAGGACAGGGGCAAAGATGGCCGGCGTGTGGATAATTAGCATGCTCGGGCGTTCTGTCATCAGCACCCCCTGCCAGGGAACCAAGTTGTTATCTCTCTAGAGCATTTGCAAATGAGGCCACTTGAAATGGACCCCCCCCCCTTCAATCTTGCATCAGAATTCTCTCGATCTGCCCATTGATCAGGATGCTCATTCATGATACCATTAATTGATTTGTCGGCACTCTGCTGCACACCAGCACGTCTCACCACTTATCAGTGCCGTCCTCAGACTCCCAGTTGTGGGACATGGCGTTATTAGAAGCTCATTACGAGATATTCTGTAATAAAATCTGCTAGGAGTCCTCCCTCCCCACTCCCAAGATCTGACTCAAAATCAAATTCAGTCAGATTCACATAACTGCTAACCAGCTTTAGCGACACAGGCACACTGTTGTTCCATCTCTACATTTGGCTATTTTTTACTTCACAGGACGCAGCTGGAGCGGGAAGTCTTTAATGACAGAGAAAAGCAGTTTGGGCGTTCATTGTGTCTGACGTCATAGGCCTACCAGACGTGGGAAACCTGTCTGCCCGCCGCTCGGACAGAATTCAGTAATTAGGCATGGCGGTACTTTAATAAACAGGCATGTTTTCCTGTGTCGCTCTCCGCCGCCATCCATCGTCATCAGTCCCATTCACACATTTCCTGCTGCTTTCTTTCTTCATTCAGAGTCAGCGTGGAGCTTGGTGTGAGCCGGAACATTGTTTGTAGCTGCATATTACTGTTACCCATCAGCCCCCCAAAGGGTCTAAGGCATGGGGGGCAGCACTGTGAAGAGAGATGAGGAGATAGCAGTTATCACTTCAGCTCTGCCATACAGGGGATTGAGATGAAGGGGATAAGATCAATTAGTAGCTCAAGTGGGATTTAAAATCACAGTAGCCCCCAGTTGTTTGGCACTCTGTAATAATCTTGATCCACAAAACACTGACAAATGACCTGTGGGTCGTTCTCCATCAGAAGGTCTGCTTTCTACCCACTCGAGATCTTAATTCTTGTCCAATCGTCTTGGGGGTCAAAGCTATTTTATTAAGAACTGGAAGATTTATAGCGTCCAGTTGCGGCAGATTGGAAAGTGTCGCCTCGTTGTACCTTTTCTTTTTCTTATGTCAGTCAAGTTTCGTTTAACACTTTGTGCTCAACAGGTTAACAGGCAGCGAAAGGTCTGGTGGAGTTAATAACATAAACCATCAGGGGTGTGTGCAACGGGAAAGCATGTTCCACAAATCGAGAGAATCATTTTCTCCAGCTGACATTCAATTATACATGATTAAGCTATTCTATTAGCTACTGCAGGCCATAAGGACTAGATCTTCTTGTTTCTACTGTGTTTTAGCCTGTTTCTTGTCCTTTACCTCAATGACTTCCATGGTTCATGGGTTTGCGGGTAAATCAAAGGTTATCTACTGCTCAATACTCATTCTCAGCCACCTGTAGCATCAACGGCATCGTGCTCCATGCCAACTCTGGGCAGCATGAGACCACACACAGGCAGCAGGCAATTTCAGAGAGTTAAGCAAGGATCTCAGCAGCTCTCCACACCATCTCCAGGGGCTCCGATGGAGAGGAGGGAACATGCACTGAGTTGCGGAGCGTCTGAAGCAGCAGCTCTTGTGCCCTGACCTGTTTTGAACAGCATTTGGTCTCCGGTGCGGATGAGTACTGGCACCACTAGAGTGTGAGGGATGGCAGCCAAATCTTGCACTAAAGCGTGTCCTTGTCATCGATGTTACACTATCGTGATTTCCCTTTTTCATAATGTCCTCCAATTTCCACTCTTCTGAGAAATAAAAATAATTATGAAGGTCAGTGTCCGTTCCTGTGCGTCTTCAGGACTGCCCCAAGGCAACTGCACTTCTTAAAGGATGCGTTGGGAATTTAATGCCAATCAACAAAACAGAAGTTACTGAATTCTTACATGGCCTTTCTCCAGCTCCCAACCACTCGGTCGGATCTTAGCTTAACCTTGCCTAATAGCTTGGGATTAGAGAACAACTGCAAGCACTGGAAAGCCACTGCCTCAGTCTCAGGTTCCCACGCTCATTTTGTCAGTTTCTGTTATCTCATCCCAAGATTTTCACATCAGGAGGCTATTTCGACGCCCTCTGTACATTCTGACTTATTTTGTACTTCTTGAGGAACGGTGGGCGGCACAGTGGTGCAGTGCGTGGGGAGTTTGCATGACTTTTCCCCCGTATGTAGAAGCCTTTACATGAGAAAACTATATCAAGAGGTTTTTGCATGAGTGTGACGAAGTTGGTCCAGTCTAATTAGACATTAATGGCCTTGAAGAAAGTTTGTTGGTTAGATTTGCGTCTATGTCCACCTCCAGTCCTAGTTTTCTGTGGTTGTGATGAACAACACAGCATCCTCATCCCCAGATGGGTTTCCTGTCCAGACCAGAGAAATAACCGGCGTCCCATCAACGACACTGTAGTCTCAAGGCGGGACAAGGCAGCGTCAAATGAGATGCTTGTTTAAGTCTCTGGTCAGAATACAGACAGGACAGTAGGGAATAAACAGGTGGATGGAATTGCCTCAGAGGAAAATTGCTTGCATACAGCTGCCTTCTCTACACAAAAATAGGATTTGCCTAGAGCCTGTCCCTGAAATGAATGTTTATGTATGCGGAGGAAGCACATCATAGCTGAAGACTCATCCAGGGTCTCTTCAGAGCCTCGTCAGAGACCTTCGAACACTTGCCGCCAGCCGTGCTTCTGGGTCATATGTTCCACCAGATCAAAGGGTAAAAAAACCCTTTGGTCATCATCTCCAGGTCTGTGGGCCAGGTGTGAGCATTATGGCATGCAGAACAGGAAGCAGCCATGGGGTGCGTGTCACAGTAACACTCAAGCCCGATTATGCCAAATCACGGGGTAGACACCTGGGTCTGAGATGTCGTCCGCTGAGTCCAAATACCCCATTCCTGCTGTGGTTCAGCCCAGCAGAGCTATTCAAAGAGGGAGGAACAGGGGATTAGCGAAGAGAGAGTACTGCGAGTCACTTTCAGGACTTTGTGGACCAGTGAGCACCATAAGCCGTGGACAGGTGGACTAACAGTCTTAAGGAAAATATCGAGTCCAGGATTAGCGTGGGATGGATAAAAAACAGTTCGGTTTTGGGGAACTATCCAGGGACGCTGAAATTTCCAGATTAATGGAACGCGGCACATAATGACGCTAAAGTCAATGTAGATACCGCGGTAACTCCCTGGATTCCGATCGGAGCTGCATGCAAGCCGCTTCTGACGTCCAGAATCCCCACGGCACGGGAATGAGGGCAGTGGGTAGCAGGCGCCAGGAAGCAGGGCGAGGTAAGACACGACTCGCAATGAAATTATAATGGGCGTTTCTAAGCCGGTTCCTTGGCCAGCTCTGTGCTGCAGCAGGTGAGCGCCTTAAGCCCACCTTCTGCTGCCGTGGGACTCGGGGAGGAATGCGGATTAACCGGTACCGCAATGTCTGTCCTAGGATGGATTAAGGACCAATACACACCAGACACGCCATTAAATCCTACCAAAAACGTGTGACGTGGTGACATGTCTGCAGCTGTTCTCTTCCATTTCTCTCATGGACCCCAAGCTGATGCAACCCCACCCCCCAGGAAGGAAAATCCGTCATAGTGTTCCAGAAAAAGCTAGTATCTGAAATGTAACACATATAGAAAATACATGCTTCCTGAACTGCATTATAATGTTACATTTATTTATTGGGCAAAAAGAAGCTCAAATACATAAAAGCTCAACTTAGGGCATAGATCTCATTGGAACAGTCCTGAGTAGATGTCTATTCATCACTGAGCAACATATACAGCTGTGCGTAATGAAACCTGGAGCAGATTGGAGGGCTGGAGAGTCACTTTCAGCTTATGTCCATACTACTGCGTTTTGTTTTCAAAACTGAGTTTTCAAACAAAACCTATTTCTATCCACACTTTGTATCATTTACGAAAGTATTTCCATACACACTGAAATGACTGAAAATGTATATGACATATAGTAGCTATTAGCCTACATTGGGCATGTGCGCATTGACACAATGACTAGTAAATTAACTTTTTTGTGCATATATGTGCAGCCGTCACAGTGTATCATGCTATTCAGCGGCACACGGGTCAGTAGCAGGGAAAGCGCCATTGAAAGCATTTGCTCCGCGTCCACCATGTTGGAATAGTGTTTACTGTCGTGTAGGGTGACCAGGTGACCAATCAGACAATGAGATGGTGTAACTAGCGGGATCAAAGCAGGGAAGGGTCACATGATGAGTAGGAACCTCTTAGGGCTTTTAGAGTCTGCATTTTCAAAAGTCTCCTTTTTCACTCATCCACGCTTCGAAGCTTAAACCAAGTTTTCAGATATACAGCTGTGAGACCATGTTAAAAAGTCTCTGATTTTGGCTGAAAATGGAGGCTAATGTCTGAGTTTTCAAACAAAAACGTAGCAGTGTGAGCCTGAGCTTCACCACTCCTCTTTCAAAGACAGATTGCATCAAAAATACGGCAGCAAAGTATTTTTTTCTTTCTTTTTTACCACAAAAGCTTGGTGCTAATAATCCTTCAAATGGTGCTTTAGGATTAAAAAAGTTAATCAACTGCTTAAAAATGAGAATACCCTTGTAATGCAATATTAATGGATAATAAATTGCATGGTGAAGACTGTCAATTAGCTGCAGAAAACTCTTTATCAAGCAAAGCTCAAGGGCTGCTTCCCACTTAAACGTGATCACCAGAAAGGCTCTGTGTCATCTTAAGCGGCACATGACACACAAGGTCAAGTAAGGGGATATGGACAGAAATGTTGGCTTTTAAAAGATGAAAGCCACATGAATATTAGTACATGATATGGACAAGAGTATTGGGAACACCTGGCCATTACACCTACAGGAACTCTTTTGATATCCCATTCTAAATCCATAGGCATCAATAGTTGGTCCCTAAATTGCAGCAATAACAGCTGCCACTCTTCAGGGAAGGCTTTCCACAAGATTTTGGAGTGTGTCTATAGGAATTGTTGCCCGGTTCATCCAGAAGAGCATCTGTGAGGTCAGGTACTGATGTAAGGCGTGAAGGCCTGGCTCACAATATCGATTCTAGTTTATCTCAAAGGTGTTCAGTGGGGTTGTGGTCAGGGCTCTGTGGTGGCCAATCAAGTTCTTCTACAACAACGTTTATATGCACTGGGGAATCGTCATGCTGAAACTGAAAAGGGCCTTCATACAGAGTTTGGAGGCATACGATTCTCCAATGATGTCTTGGTATGCTGAAGCATTAGGAGTTCCCTAAACTGGATCTAAGGGGCTTAGCCCAACCCCTGAAGAGCAACCCCATAACCTTATCCCTCCTCCACCAAACTTTACAGTTGGCACAATGCAGTGAAACAGGAAAACGTTTGCCAAACCCAGAGTCCATGACACTGCCAGACAGAGAAGCATGGTTTGTCTCTTCGCAGAACACGCTTCCTCTGTCCAGTGGCGGTGTGCTTTACACTAATGTGAGGCTTCTATGCAGTTCTCGACCATGGAAGCGCATTCCATGAATCTCCAGGTGCACAGGTTTTGTGCCGGGGTTAATGCCAGAGGATATTTGGAACTCTGCAGTTATTGAGTCAACAGACCATTGTCAAGTTTTACGCACTATGCACCACGTCTGCACTCACTGACCCCACTTAGATGTTCTGCCATTTTGTGGCTGAGTTTCTCTTGTTCATAAATTCTTCCACTTTGCAGTAATGCCATTTACAGTTGACTGTGGAATATCTAGCAGAGAAGAAATTTCACAAATTGACTTATTGGAAAGGTTGCCTCCTACAACAGTTGAATTCACTGAGCTCTTTAGAACGACCCATTCTTTCACAAATGTTCATGAACCTGACTGTATTTCTGCTTGATTATATACATCTCTGGCAACGGGTCCAAATGAAACACCTGAATTCAATGATGAAGACGTGTGTCCCAATATACAGTGTAGTTGGCTGCAGAAGAATCAGTCCAGGGCTATTTCCCTCCACTTTGTATCAACTCAAATCCTCATTGAGTACCTGTAAAGACAATGTGATGGTATTTTCATGCTGGCAATTTTCACTTGACTTAGATACAAGGATTCTGTAGAAAGTAAGGCATGTACTGCATAATCTACACAGCAGCTACTGCTTGGTTAGCCCGCAGTTCGGTAACATATTTTGATATTGTGCTGGTAATTTTTTGCCTGAATCCTGGAAGTTAACAAATGTGCCACTACGCTCATGACAGAGAAGACAGATCACTACACCCCCATAGCTCAGTGCCCCCACCTCCGCAAGCCATTTCTCTGCTCTGTGACACTTTCACCAAAGAACAACCACCATCCGCAGGAGGAGCCTTTATGTAGTTTACTGCTAGCTTATTAGAAATGCTACAGTCTCTGGATACCGGAACAGTCTATTCGGTCTTGTGTGTTGCTGTTTTTTTTCATTTCCTACCATTAAACTGATATTTAAGCAATAATCAAACACAGTCCTAATACACACAGTTCTTTTTGAAAAAGATTTGGTGACATTTTTGACAATGGTTCATGTGCTGCCAGTGGATTTTAAATTAGTTTGTAATGTAGCGTCTTTAAATGCTGCATGATCCATCCATTTTCTATACCCACTTATCCTACTGGGTCTCGGGGGGTCTGGAGCCTACCCAGAAAACCCCATGATGGCACAGAAAGAACATGCAAACTCCACACACATGGAACCCAGGCAGGGACTCAAACCCAAATCGCAGAGGTGTGAGGCAATAGTGCTAACCACTGCACCACCATGCCACCCCTTGCTGCATGACTTCATGCCTTAAATGATCATTGTTTTTTCTGCGGTGTACCACTGTCCCTGTGGCATTCGTTCCATTTGCTACAGCCTTTCCTGTATACCAGGTGACGGAAGGTGTGTAAAAGCTGCGCCTTCAATCATATCTAACCCTTACACATTACGCGCAGGTGAGTGAGGCCTGTTCTCGTTTGCTCAAACTCCAATTTAGCCCCATCACAGATAAGAAAAGAGCTTTTTTTTATCATTAGCGGAGACTGCACAGTGATTCCCCAGTGGATTCTGACAGTGGATCTCTCAGACTAATGAGACACTTGACGGGCTACTGAAATCAGTCTCTCCTGTGGAACTCCGGGAAGTCAATTTACAGCCTTCCAGGGACCTGGCTGCCCCCTTCCATTTGTAACATTTCCGATTCACGGCGGAGGAGCTGGGACAGGCGCCCTCTTCTATCCACTGACAACGTGGGTGCTGCTTAACTCTTGCGCTCTGAGTTAGCCAGATGACACATCGTCAGCTCAACCATGAAGTTGTACTGTGAATTCTCTTGGCGAGGATTTCAAAGCTGTTATAACCCTTTAAAGAAAACCAGCATCGGGGTAACATGGTTAAAAAAAGGTGCATTACAAAGTTAATGTAGCACCAGCAAAATCAAATGCCAAATAAACACCCTTGCAATGACGATAAATTGCTTTTTTTTCACACCGAGTCGCGACGGCATTTAAACAGTTCAGTATATACCAAAAAAGAAGACAAACTGGCAGGAAGAAAGCTTGTCCGCATTCAGCAGCTGCCCAATAAAAATAAATACTACCAACGGAATGACCAGCATAGTACTAGCATTGCATCATAGCAGAGCGAGAATCCGCGGTCGCCGGCGGCAGCGTGCCGTGGAAGACGCTAGAAACTTCCACCCACTGGCAATGTTGACACACTTCCTGTGGACAGTTTCACCTGCGTCTTTCCTGCCCGTCACCAGACAGGAGTGAAGGCGGCTCGCAGATTTCATTGAACGCAAAGCCTGCTATGCAACGCAGGTAGTGCCGGTAGATGAGGCGTTGACCCAGACCGCGGATCCTCTTTTTTTGTCTTTTCCCCTTTCCTCCACAGCAGAAGGGTTAATGGGCGCATGGTGTGATTGAGAGCATCCCCAAGCCAGGGGGGGGAAGCAGAACCTCTCCGCACCACAGGTAAGCTACAATGTTATTGGCTGCCCATCCGAAGCGAGGGGGTGGAAGCAGCGTGTGGCGGGTTATAAATGTTTATTGGCCTTGGGATCGCATTGACATCATGTTGCCAGGAGGAATGGCCTCATGCAGACGGCCTTCTCTGAGGCTGAATATTGGATTTTTCCAAATGTCAGCGGACCCGGGGGGCAGGGGCGGGGAGCTGATCATTAAGCTGGATATATATTTTTTCTCCTTGAAGCGATTTAAAAACATACAGCCCCCCCCCCCCCTCACCCCCC